>CAWUFW010013519.1:0-471096 GCA_963921515.1 Calotriton arnoldi
GACTTCCACTTCACGGCCCTCTCAGCGCCTTGAGACCCGTAGTGGTGAGTAGCGCTGCGCTATATAAAAATCCTGGATTCTTACATTTTTACATTTGTTCCTTCTTTCTGTACTTCTTTTGTTTCTTTCTATGACCTCCTCTTGCTTCTTTCTGTACCCCTTTTACCTCTTTCTGCACCCCTCTTCCCTCTTTCTGCACCCTCTCTTGCCTCTTTCTGCACATTTGTTCCTTCTTTTTCTGGCACTTAATTTGTTTCTTTCTGCAGCCTCTCTTGCTTCTTTTTGCACCCCTCCTGCCTCTTTCTGCACCCCTCTTCCCTCTTTCTGCATTCCTCTTTCCTCTTTCTGCAATTCCTCTGTTGCTTCTTTCTGCACTTCTTTTTGTTTCCTTCTCTCCGCCCCTATTTCCCCTTTTTTCATCTCTGTTGCTTCTTTCTGCACCGCAGCTTGCCTCTTTCGCCAGCCCTCATCTGTCTTTCTGCACCTCTGTTGCTTCTTTCTGCACTTCTTCTTGCTTACTTCTGCACCTCCATTGCTTCTTTCTGTACCCCTTGCGCCTCTCACATGCACCCCTGTTCCCTCTTTCTGCACGCCTTCCTGCCACTTTCTCCAGAACCTGTTCCCCCTTTTTGCGATCTCTGTCGCTTTTTCTGCACTCTCTTCTTGCCTCTTTCTCCACCCCCATCCCTCTTTCTGCACCCCTCTTGCCACTTTCTGCACCTCTGTTCCTTCTTTCTGCACTTCTTGTGTTTCTTTCCTGCACCATCTCGCTTCTTTCTGCACCTCCCTTCCCTCTTTCTGTACTCTCTCTTGCCTCTTTCTACACCTCTGCTTCTTCTTTCTGCACTTCTCTTGTTTCTTTCTGCAGCTCTCATGCTTCTTTCTATGCACCCCTTGCCTCTTTCTCCAGCTCCTCTTCCAACTCCTCTGCACTCATGTTCCTTCTTTCTAGACTTCTTTTGTTTCTTTCTGCACATCTTTTCCTTCTTTCTGCACTCCCTCTTGCCTCTCTTTGCACCTCTGTTGCTTCTTTATGCACTTCTTTTGTTCTCCATTCTGCATATCTCTTGCTTCTTTTCTGTATTTCTTTCTAGGACCCCATGTACCTCTTTCTGCATCCCTCTTCCCTCTTTGTGCACCCCTCTTGCCCCTTTCTGCAATCCCTGTTGCTTCTTTCCCTGGCACTCTTCTTGCTTCCTTTCTCTTCTCCTCGTGCCTCTTTCACCCCTCTCTTCCCTTTTTGTGCACCCCTCTTGCCTGCGTTCTACACCTCTGTTCCTTCTTTCTGCACCTCTTGCTTCTTTCTGCATCCCTTTTGCCTCTTTCTGCACCCCTCTTGCCTCTTTCTGCACCTCCTCTGTTTCTTCTGTCTGCACTTCTCTTGTTTCTTTCTGCAGCTCTCATGCTTCTTCTTTCTGCACCTCCATTGCCAATTTCTCCACCTCTTCCTTCCTTCCGCACCCCTGTTGCCCCCATTCCGCACCTCTGTTCCTTCTTTCTGCACTTATTTTGTTTCTTTCTGCATGTCTTTTGCTTCTCTTCTGCACCCTAACTTGCCTCTTTTTGCACCTCTGCTGCTTCTTCTATGTGGCACTCCCCTTGCTTCTCTTTTACACCTCTCTTGCTTCTTTCTGCACCACTTGTGCTTCTTTCTGCAACCCTCTTCCCTCTTTCTGCACCCCTCTTGCCATTTTCCTTCACCCTGTCCCCTTTTGGCACTTCTGTCACTTCTTTCTGTACTTCCTCTTGCCTCTTTCTCCAGCCCCTGGTCCCTTTTTTCTGCACCCCTCTTGCCTTTTTCTTTCACTTCTCTTCCTTCTTTCTGCACTTTTTTTGCTTCTTTCTGCACCTTATGCTTCTTTTCTGCACCCCTTTTGCCTCTTTCTTGCATCCCTCTTGCCTCTTTCTGCACTCTCTGTTCCTTCTTTCTGCAGACTTCTTTTGTTTCTTTCTGCACATCAGTTGCTTCTTTCTGCACCCCTCCTCCCTCTTTTTGCACCCCCTTGCCTTCTTTTTTTTGGCAATCCCTTTGTTGCTTCATTCTCCTGCACTCCTTTTGCTTCTTTCTACCCTTCTCTTGCTTCTTTCTGTACCACTCGTGGCTTCTTTCTGCACCCCTCATTTCTCTTTCTGCACCCCTTTTGCCTCTTTTTTTACCTCTGTTCATTCTTTCTGGCACTTCTTTTGTTTCTTTCTGCACCCTCTCTTTGTACTTCTTTCTTCTTTCACCCTCTTGGCTCTTTGTACACCCCCCTCATCCCTCTTTCTAGTACTTCTCTTTGCCTCTTTATGCACCTCCTCTGTTCCTTCTTTCTGCCCCTTCATTTGTTTCTTTCTGCACCTCTTCGCTTTCTTTCTGCACCCCTGTTGCCCCATTCTGCACCTCTGTTCCTTCTTTCTGCACTTATTTTGTTTCTTTCATGCATGTCTTTTGCTTCTTTCTGCACACCCCACTTGCCTCTTTTTGCACCTCTTGTTGCTTCTCTATGCACTCCTCTTGCTTCTTTTTACACTCCTCCTCTTGCTTCTTTCTGGACCACTTGTGCTTCTTTCTGCAACCCTCTTCCCTCTTTCTGCACCCCTCTTGCCATTTTCTAACACCCCTGTTTCCCCTTTTTGCATTTCCTGTCACTTCTTTCTAGTACTTCTCTTGCCTCTTTCTCCTTAGGCCCTCATCCCTTTTTCTGCACCCCTCTTGCCTTTTTCTTTCACTTCTCTCTTCCTTCTTTCTTGCACTTTTTTTTGTTTCTTTCTGCACCTTATGCTTCTTTCTGCGACCCCTTGTGCCTCTTTCTGCATCCCTCTTGCCTCTTTCTGCACCTCTGTTCCTTCTTTCTGCACTTCTTTTGTTTCTTTCTGCACATCAGTTGCTTCTTTCTGCACCCCTCCTCCCTCTTTTTGCACCCCCTTGCCTCTTTTTGCACCTTTGTTGCTTCCATTCTGCACTCCTTTTGCTTCTTTCTACACTCCCTTCCTTTGCTTCTTTCTGTACCACCTGCGTGCTTCTTTCTGCACCCCTCATTTTTCTTCTCTGCACCCCTTTTGCCTCTTTTTTTACCTCTGTTCATTCTTTCTGCACTTCTTTGTTTCTTTTTCTGCACCTCCTCTTGCTTCTTTCTTCACTCCCTCTTGCCTCTTTGTACACCCCTCATCCCTCTCTCTGTACTTCTCTTGCCTCTTTATGGACCTCTGTTCCTTCTTTCTGTCCCTTCATTTGTTTCTTTCTGCACCTCTCGTTTGCTTTTCTGCGACCCCTCTTGCCTCTTTCTGCATCTCTGTTGCTTCTTTATGCATTTCTCACTATCTTTCTTGCACCTCTCGCTTCTTTCTGCACCCCTCTTGCCTCTTTCTTGCATCTCTGTTGCCTCTTTTTGCACCTCTGTTCCTTCTTTCTTGCACATCTCTTTGCTTCTTCTCCTGCACTCTGCGTGCCTCTTTCACACCCTCTTCCCTCTTGTGTTGCACCCCTCTTGGCTCTTTCTACTCCTCTGTTCTTCTTTCTGCACAACTCTTGCTTATATCTCGTCTCTTTGCTTCTTTCTGCACTCCACTCAGTGCTTCTTTCTGCAACCCTCTTCTCCTTTTGCACTCCTCTTCTTGCCTCTTTTTTGCACCTATGTTGCTTCTTTCTGCACCTTCTTGTTTCTTTCTGTATCCCTCTTCCTCTTTATCCACCCCACTTGCCCCTTTCTGTATCTCTGTTGTTTCTTTATGGACTTCTCTTGCTTCTTTTCTGTACCTCTCTTGCTTCTTTCTGCACCCCTTGTGCCTCTTTCCGCACCCCCTCTCTTCCTTCTTTCTGCATATCTCTTTCCTCTTTTCTGTATCTCTGTGTTTTCACTTCTTGTGCTTCTTTCTCTGCCCCTCTTCCCCCTTGTTAACTCTCTTGTTGCTTCTTTATGAACTTTGCATGCCTCCTTTCCCCACCCCCTCATCATTCTTTCTGGCACCTCTGTTGCTTCTTTCTGCACTCACTCTTTGCTTATTTCTGCACCTCTCTTGCCTCTTTCTGTTCTCCTTTGTGCCTCTTTTTATGCATCCCTCTTTCATGCACCCTCCTGCCCTCCTTTCTCTGCAATCCACTTTCTGGAGAGGTGCGGTGCAGCGGCCAGGGCAGCTTGACTTCGGAGCACAGTGGTTCGCTGGTCCGATCCCCGGCTCTGGCGGCAGCTCTGCCTAGCAGCACCATGTGATCTCCTGGGCAGCAGCTCCCTTGACTTCCACTACGGCCCCAGCGCCTTGAGACCCAGTGAGCGGTAGTAGCTGCGCTATATAAAAACGGACTTACATTTTTGTTATCACTTGTTCCTTCTTTCTGTACTTCTTTTGTTTCTTTCTATACCTCTCTTGCTTCTTTCTGTACCCTTTTTACCTCCTTCTGCACCCCTCTTCCCTCTTTCTGCACCCTCTTGCCTCTTTTCTGCACATTTGTTCCTTCTTTCTGCACTTAATTTGTTTCTTTCTTGCAGCTCTCTTGCTTCTTGTTGCACCCCTCCTGGCCTCTTTCTGCACCCTCTTCCCTCTTTCTGCATTCCTCTTTCCTCTTTCTGCAATCCTCTGTTGCTTCTTTCTGCGACCTCTTTTGTGCTTTCTCCGCCCACTATTTCCCCTTTTTCTGATCTCTGTTGTTGCTTCTTTCTGCGACTTCGGCTTGCCTCTTTCGCCAGCCCTCATCTGTCTTTCTGCACCTCTGTTGCTTCTTTCTGCACTTTTCTTGCTTATTTCTGCACCTCCTATTGCTTCTTTCTGTACTCCCTTGCGCCTCTTCATGCAACCCCTGTTCACTCTTTCTGCATCCCTTCCTGCCACTTTCTCCAAGCCTGTTCCCCCTCTTTTGCGATCCTCATGTCGCGTTTTCTGCACTTTTCTCGCCTCTTTCTCCACCCCTCATCCCTCTCTGTGCACCCCTCTTGCCACTTTCTGCACCTCTGTTCCTTCTTTCTGCACTTCTTGTGTTTCTTTCTGCATCCATTCGCTTCTTTCTGCGACCCTCTCTTCCCTTCTTTCTGTACTCTCCTCTCCGTCTTCCTTCTCTACACCTCTGTTTCTTCTTCTCTGCACTTCTTCTTGTTTCTTTCTGCAGCCTCCTCATGCTTCCTTTCTGCACCCCTCAAGCCTCTTTCTCCCAGCTCCTCTTCCAACTTTCTTTCTGCACTCATGTTCCTTCTTTCTAGACTTCTTTTTGTTTCTTTCTGCACATCTTTTCCTTTCTTTCTGCACCCCTCTTGCCTCTTTTTGCACCTCTGTTGCTTGCTTTATGCACTTCTTTTGTTTCATTCTGCATATCTCTTGCTTCTTTCTGTTTCTTTCATGATTCCCCGCACCTCTTTCTGCATCCCTTCTTCCCTCTTAGGTGCACCCCTCTGTGCCCCTTTCTGCTAATCCCTGTTGCTTCTTTCTGAGCCTCTTCTTGCTTCTTTCTATACTCCTCGTGCCTCTTTCTCCAACTCTCTTCCCTTTTTGTGCACCTCCTCTTGGCTCCTCGCTCTACACCCTCTGTTCCTTCTTTCTGCTACCTCTTGCTTGTTTCTGCATCCCTTATTGCCTCTTTCTGCGACCCCTCTATGCCTCTTTCTGCACCTCCTGTTTCTTCTGCTCTGCCGCCTCTTGTTGTTTCTTTCTGCAGCTCTACGCTTCTTTCTGCACCCCACTGCCAATTTCTCCACCCCTCTTCCTTCTTTCTGCACCCCTGTTGGCCCCATCATCCACTGCTCCTCTGTTCCTTCCTTTCTGCACTTGGTTTTGAGTTTCTTTCTGCATGTCTTTTGCTTCTTTCTGGCACCCCACTTTGCCTCTCTTTGCACCTCTCTGTTGCTTCCTCTATGCACTCCTCTTGCTTCTTTTTACACCTCTTGCTTCTTTCTGTACCACTCTGTGCTTCTTTCTGCAACCCTCTTCCCTCTTTCTGCACACCCTCTTGCCATTTTCTCCACCCCTGTTTCCTGTACCGCATTCTGTCACTTCTTTCACCAGCACTTCTCTTGCCTCTCTCTCCAGCCCTCGCTGTCCCTTTTCTCTGCACCCCTCTTGCCTTTTTTCTTCACTTCTCTTCCTTCTTTCTGCACTTTTTGTTTGTTTCTCTCTGCACCTTATGTTTTTCTCTCTTTTCTGCAGACCCCTTTTGCCTCTTTTCTTGCATCCCTCTCTGCCTCTTTTTCTGCACCTCTGCTGCCTTCTTTCTGCACTTCTGTTTGTTTCTGTAGCTGCACATGCAGTTGCTTCTTTCTGCACCCCTCCTCCCTCTTTTTGCACCCCCTTGCCTCTTTTTGCACCTTTGTTAAGCTTCCATTCTGCACTCCTTTTGCTTCTTTCTACACTTCTCTTGCTTCTTTCTGTACCACTCGTGCTTGCTTCTGCACCCCTCATATTTCTCTTTCTGCACCCCTTTTTGCCTCTTTTTTTACTCTCTGTCTCATTCTTTCTGCACTTCTTTGTTTCTTTGTGCACCTCTCTTTGCTTTCTTCACCCCTCTTGCCTCTTTGCTGTACACCCCTCATCCCTCTTTCTGTACTTCTCTTGCCATCTTTATGCACACCTCTGTTCCTTCTTTCTGCCCTTCATTTGCTTCTTTCTGCAACTCCTCTCGCTTCTTTCTGCACCCCTCTTGCCTCTTTCTGCATCTCTGTTGCTTTTTTATGCATTTCTCTTGTTCTTTCTGTACCTCTCGCTTTTCTGCACCCTCTTGCCTCTTTCTGTGCATCTCTGTTGCCTCTTTTGCACCTCTGTTCCTTCTTTCTGCACATCTCTTGCTTCTTTCTGCAGCCTCGTGCCTCTTTCCACACCCTCTTCCCTCTTTGCACATCCTCTTGCTTCTTTCTACTCCTCTGTTCTTCTTTCTGCACAACTCTTGCTTATATCTCGTCTCCTTTGTTCTTTCTGCACCACTGGTGGCTTCTTTCTGCAACCCTTCCCCTTTTTTGCACCCCTCTTGCCTCTTTCTGCACCTCTTTTCCTTCTTTGCTCTTCTTTTATTTCTTTCTACAACTCTCTTGTTTTCTGTATCCCTGTTGTCTCTTTCTCCACCCCACTTCCCCTTTCTGCATCTCTGTTGCTTCATTCTGCACTTCTCTTGCTTATTTCTGTACCTTTCGTGCTTCTTTTCTGTGCACTCTTAGGCCTTTTTTCTGCATCTCTCTTCCTGCTTTCTGCAGCACTCTTGCCACTTTTATCCACCCCTGTTCCTCTCTTTCTGTCTCTCTGTTGCTTCATTCCTGCACTTCTCCTGGCTTATTTCTGCACCTCTCTTGCTTTTTTCTGCACCCCTCATGCCTTTTCCACACCACTCTTTCCTCTTTCTGCACCCCTCTTGCCTCTTTCTGCACCTCTGTCTTTCCTTTCTGTACTTCTTTTGTTTCTTTTCTGCATGTCTCTTGCTTCTTTTCTTCACCTCCGTGCTTCTTTCTGAATCCCTCTTCCCTCTTTGTAGCACCCCTCTTGCCTCTTTTTGCACCCCTGTTGTTTCACTCTGCACTCCTCTTGCTTCTTTCTATACCTCTCTTGTTTCTTTCTGCACCCTCTTCCTCTTTCTGTAACCTTTTGCCTCTTTTTGCACCTCTGTTCTTCTTTCTGCAATTCTTTTGTTTTTTCTGTGACCTCTCTTGCTTCTTTCTGCACCCTTCTTGCCACTCTCTCTCCACCCCTGTTCCCCCCTTTTGCATCTCCTGTTGCTTCTTTCTGCACTTCTCTTGCTTCTTTCTCCACCCCTCATCCTTCTTCTGCACCTCTGTTGCTTCTTTCTGCACTTCTCTTGCTTCTTTCTCCACCCCTCATCCTTCTTTCTGCACCTCTGTTGCTTCTTTCTGCACTTCTCTTGCTTCTTTCTGCACCTCTCTTCCCTTCTGTCTGCAACCCTCAGGCTCTCTTCTGCACCCCTTCCTTCTTCTGCACCTCTTCTTGCCTCTTTCTGCACCTCTGTTGCTTCTTTCTGCACTTCTTTTGTTTCTTTCTGCACTCCTCATGTTGTTTCTTTCTGTATCTCTCTTCCTTCTTCATCCACCCCACTTCCCCCTTTCTGTATCTCTGTTGCTTCTTTATGGACTTCCTCTTGCTTCTTCTCTACCTCTCTTGCTTCTTTCTGCACCCCTTGTGCCTCTTTCTGCACCCCTCTTCCTTCTTTCTGCATATCTCTTTCCTCTTTTCTGTACCTCCTGTTACTTCGTTCTTCACTTCTTTTGTTTCTTTCTCTGCCCCTCTTCCCCCTTTTTCATCTCTGTTGCTTCTTTATGAACTTTGCTTTGCCTCCTTCTCCACCCCTCATCATTCTTTCTGCAACTCTGTTGCTTCTTTCTGCACTACTCTTGCTTATTTCTGCACTCTCTCTTTGCCTCTTTCTGTAACCCCTTGTGCCTCTTTATGCATCCCTCTTCTCTGTACCCTCCTGCCTCTTTCTGCACCTATGTTCCTTCTTTCTGTACTTCTTTTGTTTCTTTCTATACCTCTCTTGCTTCTTTCTGTAATCTTTTACTCTCTTTCTGCACCCCTCTTCCCTCTTTTTAGCACCCCTCTTGCCTCTTTCTGCACATTTGTTCCTTCTTTCTGCACTTAATTTAGTTTCTTTCTGCAGCTCTCTTGCTTCTTTTTGCAACCTCCTCCTGCCTCTTTCTGCACCCCTTCCCTCTTTCTGCATTCCTCTTTCCTCTCTTCTGCACCTCTGTTGCTTCTTTCTGCACTTCTTTAGCTTCTTTCTCCGCCCTCTTTCCCCTTTTTTTTATCTCTGTTGCTTCTTTCTGCACTTCGCTTGCCTCTTTCACCCCCCTCATCTGTCTCTTCTGCACCTCTGTTGCTTCTTTCTGCACTTCTCTTGCTTATTTCTGCACCTCTATTGCTTCTTTCTGTACCCTTTGCGCATCTTCATGCACCCCTGTTCCTCTTTCTGCACTCCTTCCTGCCACTTTCTCCAAACCTGTTCCCCCTTTTGCATCTCTGTCGCTTTTTTCTGCACTTTTCTTGCCTCTTTCTCCACCCCTCATCCCTCTTTCTGCACCCCTCTTGCCACTTTCTGCACCTCTGTTCCCTCTTTCTGCACTTTTTTTGTTTCCTTCTGCACCTTTTGCTTCTTTCTGCACCTCTCTTCCCTCTTTCTGCACTCCTCTTGCCTCTTTCTACACCTCTGTTCCTTCTTTCTGCACCTCTCGCTTCTTTCTGCACCCCTTTTGCTTCTTTATGAACCCCTCTTGCCTCTTTCTGCACCTCTGTTTCTTCTTCTGCACTTCCCTTGTTTCTTTCTGCAGCTCTCATGCTTCTTTCTGCACCCCCTTGCATCTTACTCCAGCCCTCTTCCAACTTTCTGCACTCCTGTTCCTTCTTTCTACACTTCTTTTGTTTCTTTCTGCACGTCTTTTCCTTCTTTCTGCACCCCTATTGCCTCTTTTTGCACCTCTGTTGCTTCTTTATGCACTTCTTTTGATTTATTCTGCATATCTCTTGCTTCTTTCTGTTTCTTTCTGTACTCCATGTACTTCTTTCTGCATCCCTCTTCCCTTTTTTTGCACCCCTCTTGCCTCTTTCTGCAACTCTGTTGCTTCTTTCTGCACTCTTCTTGCTTCTTTCTATAATCCTCATGCCTCTTTCCACCCGCTTCTTACCTTTGTGTGCACCCCTCTTGCCTCTTTTCTACACCTCTGTTCCTACTTTCTGCACCTCTTGCTTCTTTCTGCATCCCTTTGCCTCTTACTGCACCCTTTGCTTCTTTCTGCACCTCTGTTTCTTCTTTTCTGCACTTCTCTTTGTTTCCTTCTACAGCTCTCTATGCTTCTTTCCGTACCTCTTGCCAATTTCTCTACCCTCTTCCTTCTTTCTGCACCCCTGTTACCCCATTCTGCACCTCTGTTCATCTCTTTCTGCACTTTTTTTGTTTCTTTCTGCATGTCTTTTGTTTCTTTCTGCACCCCACTTGCCTCTTTTTGCACCTCTGTTGCTTCTTTCTACAACCCTCTTCCCTCTTTCTGCATCCCTCTTGCTTCTTTCTGCACCTCTGTTCCTTCTTTCTGCACTTCTTTGTTTCTTTCTGCACCTCTTTTGCTTCTTTCTGTATCCCTCTTGCCATTTTCTCCACCTCTGTTCTCCTTTTGCATCTCTGTTGCTTCTTTCTGTACTTCCCTTGCCTCTTTCTCCACCCATCATCCCTCTTTCTGTACCCTCTCTTGCCTTTTTCTGCACTTCTCTTCCTTCTTTCTGCACTTTTTTTGTTTCTTTCTGCACCTCTTTGCCTCTTTCTGCATCCTCTCTTGCCTTCTTTCTGCACCTCTGTTCCTTCTTTCTGCACTTCTTTTGTTTCTTTCTGCATATCTCTTTGCTTCTTTCTGTTTCTTTCTGCACCCCATGTACCTCTTTTTCCACCCCCTCTCCTCCTTTCTCCACTTCTGTTGCTTATTTATGCACTCCTCTTGCTTCTTTCTGTACTCTCGTGCCTCTTTCATCCCCTCTTCCCTCTTTGGACACCCTCTTGCCTCTTTCTGTTTCTCTGTTCCTTCTTTCTGCACCTCTAACATCTTTCTGCACCCTTTGACTCTTTTCTGCACCCCTCTTGCCTCTATCTGCACCTCTGTTTTTTCTTTCTGCATCTTTGTGCTTCTTTCTGCAGCTCTCATGCTTCTTTTTTCCCCCCTGTCTTTCTCCACTCATATTCCTTTTTTCTGCATCCCTGTCACCCCTTTCTGCACCTCTGTTCCTTCTTTCTGCACTTCTTTTGTTTCTTTCTGCATCGGTTTTGCTTCTTTCTTCACCCTCTTGCCTCTTTTTTGCACCTCCTGTTGCTTCTTTCTGCACTCCTCTTGCTTCTTTCTACACCTCTCTTGCTTCCTTCTGCACCCACTCTGCTTCTTTCTGCAACTCTCTTCCTCTTTCTGCATCCCGCTTGCTTCTTTCTGCACTCTCTGTTCCTTTCTTTTTCACTTCTTCTGTTTCTTTCTGCACCTCTCTTGCTTCTTTCTGCATCCCTCTTGCCATTTTCTCCACCCCTGTTCCCCTTTTCACATCTCTGTCAGTTCTTTCTGCACTTCTCTTACCTATTCTCCAACCCCTCATCCCTCTTTCTGCACCCATCTTGCCTCTTTCTGCTCCTCTGTTACTTCTTTCTGCTCTTATTTTGTTTCTTTCTGCACCTTTCGCTTCTTTCTGCACCCTTTGCTTCTTTCTCCACCCCTTCCTCTTTCTTCACCCCTGTTGCCTCTTACTGCACCTCTGTTCCTTTCTGCACTTCTTTTGTTTCTCTGCACATCTCTTGCTACTTTCTGCACCCCTCGTGCCTCTTTCTGAACCCCTCTGTCCTCTTCTCTTGCATCCCTCTTGCCTCTTTCTACACCTCTGTTGCTTCTTTCTGCACCACTCGTGCTTCTTTCTGCAACCCTCTTTCCTCTTCCTAGCACCCTTCTTGCCTCTTTCGGCACCTTTTTTCTTCTTTCTGCTCTTCTTTGTTTCTTTCTGCAACTCTCTTGCTTCTTTCTGTATCCATCATGCCTCTTTCTCCACCCCACTTCCCCATTTCTGCATCTCGGTTGTTTCTTTTTGCACTTCTCTTGCTTTTTGTGGCACCTCTATTCCCTTTTTCTGTACCCCTCTTGCCTCTTTCTGCACCCCTGTTCCTTCTTTCTGCACTTTTTGTTTCTTTCTGCAGCTCTCTTGCTTCTTTGCATCCCTCCTGCCTCTTTCTACTAACCCTTCTTCCTCTTTCTGCATTCCTCTTTCCTCTTTCTGCACCTCTGTTGCTTCTTTCTACACTCTTTGTTTCTTTCTCTGCCCCCTCCCCCTTTTTTCCTCTCTATTGCTTCTTTCTGCACTTCACTTACCTCTTTCTACATCCCACATCCATCTTTCTGCACCTCTGTTGCTTTTTCTGCCCTTCTCTTGCTTATTTCTGCACCTCTTTGCTTCTTTCTGTACCCCTTTGTGCCTCTTCATGCACCTCTGTTCCCTCTTTCTGCACTCTCCTGCCACTTTTTCCACCTCTTGTTCCCCTTTCTGCATCTCTGCCGCTTCTTTCTGCACTCTCTCTTGCCTCTTTCTCCACCACTCATCCCTCTTTCTGCACCCTTTTCCACTTTCTGCACCTCTGTTCCCTCTTTCTGCACTTTTTTGTTTCTTTCTGCAGTTCCTTGCTTCTTTCTGTACCTCTTTGCTCTTTCTCTCCACCTCTCTTCCTCTTTCTTCACCTCTGTTGCCTCTTTCTGCACCTCTGTTCCTTCTCTCCGCACTTCTTTTGTTTTTCTTTACACATCTCTTGCTTCTTTATGCACCCTCGTGGCCTCTTTCTGAACCCCTCTTCCCTCTTTTTGCATCCCTCTTGCCTCTTTCTACCCCGGTTGCTTCTTTCTACTCAACTCTTGCTTGTAGCTGCATCTCTTTGCTTCTTTCTGCACCACTTGTGCTTCTTTCTGCAACCCTCTTCCCTTTTTTTGCACCTCTCTTGCCTCTTTCTGCACTCTCTCTTTCCTTCTTTTGCTCTTCTCTTTATTTCTTTCTACAACTTTCTTTGCTATCTTCTGTATCCCTCTTGCCTCTTTCTCCACCCCACTTCCCCTTCTCTGCATCTCTGTTGCTTCATTCTGCACTTCTCTTGCTTATTTCTGTACCTTTCGTGCTTTTTCTGCACCTCTTGTGCCTCTTTCTGCATCTCTCTTCCTGCTTTCTGCACCCCTCTTGCCTCTTTCTGTACCTCTGTTTCTTCTTTCTGTACTTTTTTTAATATCTTTCTGCACATTTCTTGCATATTTCTTCACCTCTTGTGCTTCCTTCTGCACCCATCTTCCTCTTTTGTACTCCTCTTGCCTCTTTCTGAAACCCTCTTCCCCCTTTCTGCAACCCCACTTGCCTCTTCTCTGCACCTCTGTTCCTTCTTTCTGCACTTCTTGTTTCTTTCTGCACCTCTCTTGCTTCTTTCTGCATCCCTCTTACCACTTTCTCCACCCCTGTTTCACTTTTTGCATCTCTGTTGCTTCTTTCTGCACTTTTTTGCCTCTTTCTCCACCCCTCATCCCTCTTTCTGCACTCTCTGTTTCTTCTTTTTGCACTTCTCTTGCTTCTTTCAGGTCCTCTTTGCTTAATTCTATACCACTTGTGCATCTTTCTGCACCCCTCTTCTCAATTTCTGCACCCCTCTTGCCTCTTTCTGCACTTCTGTTACTTCTTTCTGCACTTCTTTTGTTTCTTTCTGCACCCCTTGTGCCTCTTTCCGCACTCCTTGTGCCTCTTAATGCACCCCTCTTCCTGTACTCCTCTTGCCTATTTCAGTACCTCTCTTGCTTCTTTCTGCACTACTCCTGCTTTTTCTGCACCTCTTTGCTTCTTTCTACACCACATTTGCTTCTTTCTGTACCCTCTTCCCTCTTTCTGCATCCTCTATTGCCTCATTCTGCACTTCTGTTCCTTCTTTCTGCTCTTCTTTGTTTCTTTCTGCACCTCTCCTGCTTCTTTCTGCATCCCTCTTGCCACTTTATCCATCCCTGTTCCCCTTTCTGCCCTCTGTTGCTTCATTCTGTACTTCTCCTGCTTATTTCTGCACCTTCTTGCTTTCTTTCTGCACCCCTCATGCCTTTTTCCACACCACTCTTTCCTCTTTCTGCACCTCTCTTGCCTCTTTCTGCACCTCTGTTCCTTCTTTCTGTACTTCTTTTGTTTCTTTCTGCATGTCTCTTGCTTCTTTCTTCACCTCTCGTGCTTCTTTCTGCACCCCTCTTCCCTCTTTGTGCACCTCTCTTGCCTCTTTTTGCACCCCTGTTGCTTCATTCTGCACTCCTCTTGCTTCTTTCTATACCTCTCTTGCTTCTTTCTGCAACCCTCTTCCCTCTTTCTGCAACCTTTTTGCCTCTTTTTGCACCTCTGTTCTTTCTTTCTGCAATTCTTTTGTTTCTTTCTGCACCTCTCTTGCTTCTTTCTGCACCCTCTTGCCACTTTCTCCACCCCTGTTCCCCTTTTTGCATCTCTGTTGCTTCTTTCTGCACTTCTCTTGCTTCTTTCTCCACCCCTCATCCTTCTTTCTGCACCTCTGTTGCTTCTTTCTGCACTTCTCTTGCTTCTTTCTGCACCTCTTTCCCTTCTGTCTGCAACCCTTGTGCCTCTTTCTGCACGCCTCTTCCTTCTTTCTGCACCTCTCTTGCCTCTTTCTGCACCTCTGTTGCTTCTTTCTGCACTTCTTTTGTTTCTTTCTGCACCTCTCTTGTTTCTTTCTGTATCCCTCTTCCTTCTTCATCCACCCCACTTCCCCCTTTCTGTATCTCTGTTGCTTCTTTATGGACTTCTCTTGCTTCTTTCTGTACCTCTCTTGCTTCTTTCTGCACCCCTTGTGCCTCTTTCTGCACCCCTCTTCCTTCTTTCTGCATATCTCTTTCCTCTTTTCTGTACCTCTGTTACTTCGTTCTTCACTTCTTTTGTTTCTTTCTCTGCCCCTCTTCCCCCTTTTTCATCTCTGTTGCTTCTTTATGAACTTTGCTTGCCTCCTTCTCCACCCCTCATCATTCTTTCTGCACCTCTGTTGCTTCTTTCTGCACTACTCTTGCTTATTTCTGCACCTCTCTTGCCTCTTTCTGTACCCCTTGTGCCTATTTATGCATCCCTCTTTCTGTACCCCTCCTGCCTCTTTCTGCACCTCTGTTCCTTCCTTTCTGTACTTCTTTGTTTCTTTTTATACTCTCTTGCTTCTTTCTGTACTCTTTTTACTCTCTTTCTGCACTCCCCTCTTCCTCTTTTTGCACCCCTCTTGCCTCTTTCTGCACATTTGCTCCTTCTTTCTGCACTTAATTTGTTTCTTTCTGCAGCTCTCTTGCTTCTTTTTGCACCCCTCCTGCCTCTTTCTGCACCCCCTTCCCTCTTTCTGCATTCCTCTTTCCTCTTTCTGCACCACTGTTGCTTCTTTCTGCACTTCTTTTGTTTCTTTCTCCGATCTCTTTCCGCTTTTTTCATCTCTGTTGCTTCTTTCTGCACTTCGCTTGCCTCTTTCGCCACCCCTCATCTGTCTTTCTGCACCTCTGTTGCTTCTTTCTGCACTTCTCTTGCTTATTTCTGCACCTCTATTGCTTCTTTCTGTACCCTTTGCGCCTCTTCATGCACCCCTGTACCCTCTTTCTGCACCCTGCCTGCCACTTTCTCCAAACCTGTTCCCCCTTTTTGCATCTCTGTCGCTTCTTTCTGCACTTTTCTTGCCTCTTTCTCCACCCCTCATCCCTATTTCTGCACCCTCTTGCCACTTTCTGCACCTCTGTTCCCTCTTTCTGCACTTCTTTTGTTTCTTTCTGCACCTTTTGCTTCTTTCTGCACCTCTCTTCCCTCTTTCTGCACTCCTCTTGCCTCTTTCTACACCTCTGTTCCTTCTTTCTGCACCTCTCGCTTCTTTCTGCACCCCTTTTGCTTCTTTATGAACCCCTCTTGCCTCTTTCTGCACCTCTGTTTCTTCTTCTGCACTTCCCTTGTTTCTTTCTGCAGCTCTCATGCTTCTTTCTGCTCTCCCTTGCATCTTTTTCCAGCCCTCTTCCAACTTTCTGCACTCCTGTTCCTTCTTTCTACACTTCTTTTGTTTCGTTCTGCACGTCTTTTCCTTCTTTCTGCACCCCTATTGCCTCTTTTTCCACCTCTGTTGCTTCTTTATGCACTTCTTTTGATTTATTCTGCATATCTCTTGCTTCTTTCTGTTTCTTTCTGTACTCCATGTACCTCTTTCTGCATCCCTCTTCTCTCTTTTTGCACCCCTCTTGCCTCTTTCTGCAACTCTGTTGCTTCTTTCTGCACTCTTCTTGCTTCTTTCTATAATCCTCATGCCTCTTTCACTCTCCTCTTACCTTTGTGTGCAACCCTCTTGCCTCTTTCTCTACACCTCTGTTCCTACTTTCTGCACTCTCTTGCTTCTTTCTGCATCCCTTTTGCCTCTTTCTGCACCCCTTTTGCCTCTTTCTGCACCTCTGTTTCTTCTTTCTGCACTTCTCTTGTTTCTTTCTGCAGCTCTCATGCTTCTTTCCGTACCCCTTGCCAATTTCCCTACCCCTCTTCCTTCTTTCTGCACCCCTGTTACCCCATTCTGCACCTCTGTTCATTCTTTCTGCACTTATTTTGTTTCTTTCTGCATGTCTTTTGCTTCTTTCTGCACCCCACTTGCCTCTTTTTGCACCTCTGTTGCTTCTTTCTGCACTCCTCTTGCTTCTTTTTACACGTCTCTTGCTTCTTTCTGTACCACTCGTGCTTCTTTCTACAACCCTCTTCTCTCTTTCTGCATCCCTCTTGCCTCTTTCTGCACCTCTGTTCCTTCTTTCTGCACTTCTTTTGTTTCTTTCTGCACCTTTTGCTTCTTTCTGTACCCCTCTTGCCATTTTCTCCACCCCTGTTCTCCTTTTTGCATCTCTGTTGCTTCTTTCTGTACTTTACCTTGCATCTTTCTCCACCCATCATCCCTCTTTCTGTACCCCTCTGTCTTTTTCTGCACTTCTCTTCCTTCTTTCTGCACTTTTTTGTTTCTTTCTGCACCTTTCGCTTCTTTCTGCACCCCTTTTGCCTCTTTCTGCATCCCTCTTGCCTCTTTCTGCACCTCTGTTCCTTCTTTCTGCACTTCTTGTTTCTTTCTGCATATCTCTTTGCTTCTTTCTGTTTCTTTCTGCACCCCATGTACACTCTTTTTCCACCTCTCTTTCCTCTTTCTCCACTTCTGTTGCTTATTTATGCACTCCTCTTGCTTCTTTCTGTACTCCTCGTGCCTCTTTCATCCCCTCTTCCCTCTTTGGGCACCCCTCTTGCCTCTTTCTGTTTCTCTGTTCCTTCTTTCTGCACCTCTAACATCTTTCTGCACTTCTTTTGTTTCTTTCTGCACGTCTTTTGCTTCTTTCTTCACCCCTCTTGCCTCTTTTTGCACCTCTGTTGCTTCTTTCTGCACTCCTCTTGCTTCTTTCTACACCTCTCTTGCTTCCTTCTGCACCACTCGTGCTTCTTTCTGCAACCCTCTTCCCTCTTTCTGCATCCCGCTTGCTTCTTTCTGCACCTCTGTTCCTTCTTTTTCACTTCTCTCTGTTTCTTTCTGCACCTCTCTTGCTTCTTTCTGCATCCCTCTTGCCATTTTCTCCACTCCCTGTTCCTCCTTTTCACATCTCTGTCAGTTCTTTCTGCACTTCTCTTACCTATTCTCCACCCCTCATCCCTCTTTCTGCACCCATCTTGCCTCTTTCTGCTCCTTTGTTACTTCTTTCTGCTCTTATTTTGTTTCTTTCTGCACCTTTCGCTTCTTTCTGCACCCCTTTTGCTTCTTTCTCCACCCCTTCCCTCTTTCTTCACCCCTGTTGCCTCTTACTGCACCTCTGTTCCTTTCTGCACTTCTTTTGTTTCTCTGCACATCTCTTGCTACTTTCTGCACCCCTTGTGCCTCTTTCTGAACCCCTCTGTCCTCTTCTTGCATCCCTCTTGCCTCTTTCTACACCTCTGTTGCTTCTTTCTGCACCACTTGTGCTTCTTTCTGCAACCCTCTTCCTGCACCCTTCTTGCCTCTTTCTGCACCTTTTTTCCTTCTTTCTGCTCTTCTCTTGTTTCTTTCTGCAACTCTCTTGCTTCTTTCTGTATCCATCATGCCTCTTTCTCCACCCCACTTCCCCATTTCTGCATCTCGATTGTTTCTTTTAGCACTTCTCTTCCTTTTTTGGCACCTCTATTCCCTTTTTCTGTACTCCTCTTGCCTCTTTCTGCACCACTGTTCCTTCTTTCTGCACTTTTTTTGTTTCTTTCTGCAGCTCTCTTGCTTCTTTTTGCATCCCTCCTGCTTCTTTCTACAACCCTCTTCCCTCTTTCTGCATTCCTCTTTCCTCTTTCTGCACCTCTGTTGCTTCTTTCTACACTTCTTTTGTTTCTTTCTCTGCCCCCTCCCCCCTTTTTTCCTCTCTATTGCTTCTTTCTGCACTTCACTTACCTCTTTCTACATCCCACATCCATCTTTCTGCACCTCTGTTGCTTTTCCGCCCTTCTCTTGCTTATTTCTGCACCTCTCTTGCTTCTTTCTGTACCCCTTGTGCCTCTTCATGCACCCCTGTTCCTCTTTCTGCACCTCTCCTGCACTTTTTCCACCCTTGTTCCCTCTTTCTGCATCTCTTGCCGCTTCTTTCTGCACTTCTCTTGCCTCTTTCTCCACCACTCATCCCTCTTTCTGCACCCCTTTTGCCACTTTCTGCACCTCTGTTCCCTCTTTCTGCACTTTTTTTGTTTCTTTCTGCAGCTCCCTTGCTTCTTTCTGTACCCCTTTACCTCTTTCTCCACCCCTCTTCCCTCTTTCTTCACCCCTGTTGCCTCTTTCTGCACCTCTGTTCCTTCTCTCCGCACTTCTTTTGTTTTTCTTTACACATCTCTTGCTTCTTTATGCACCCCTCGTGCCTCTTTCTGAACCCCTCTTCCCTCTTTTTGCATCCTTCTTGCCTCTTTCTACCCCGGTTGCTTCTTTCTACTCAACTCTTGCTTCTAGCTGCATCTCTTTGCTTCTTTCTGCACCACTTGTGCTTCTTTCTGCAACCCTCTTCCCTCTTTCTGAACCCCTCTTGCCTCTTTCTGCACCTCTTTTCCTTCTTTCTGCTCTTCTTTTGTTTCTTTCTACAACTCACTTGCTTCTTTCTGTATCCCTCTTGCCTCTTTATCTACCCCACTTCCCCCTTTCTGCACCTCTGTTGCTTCTTTCTGCACTTCTCTTGCTTCTTTCTGCACCGCTCTACCCTCTTTCTGTACTCCTCTTGCCTCTTTCTGCACCCCTGTTGCTTCTTTCTGCACTTTTTTTGTTTCTTTCTGTACCTGTCTTGCTTCTTTCTGCACCTCTCCTGCTTCTTTCTGCAGCCCTCTTGCCACTTTCACCACCACTGTTCCCCCTTTTGCATCTCTGTTGCTTCTTTCTGCACTTCTCTTGCCTATTTCTCCACCCCTCATCCTTCTTTCTGCACCTCTGTTGCTTCTTTCAGCACCTCTGTCCCTTCTGTCTGCAACCCTTGTGCCTCTTTCTGCACCCCTCTTCCTTGTTTCTGTACCTCTCTTTGCCTCTTTATGTACCTCTGTTCCTTCTTTCTGCACTTCTTTTGTTTCTTTCTGCACCTCTCTTGTTTCTTTCTTTATCTCTCTTGCTTCTTTATGCACCCCTTGTGCCTCTTTCTGCACCCCTCTTCCCTCTTTCTGCATTCCTCTTTCCTCTTTTCTGCACCTCTGTTGCTTCTTTCTTTACTTCTTTGTTTCTTTCTCTGCTCTTCTTCCACCTTTTTCATCTCTGTTGCTTCTTTTGAACTTCGCTTGTCCTCTTTCTCCACCCCTCATCCGTCTTTCTGCACCTCTGTTGCTTTTTTCTACACTTCTCTTGCTTATTTCTGCACATCTCCTGCTTCTTTCTGTATCCCTTGTCCCTCTTTATGCATCCCTCTTCACTCTTTCTGTACCCCTCCTGCCTCTTTCTGCACCCCTCTTCTCTCTTTCTGCACCCCTCTTGCCTCTTTCTGTACCTCTGTTCCTTCTTTCTGCACTTCTTTTGTTTCTTTCTGCAGCTCTCTTGCTTCTTTTTGCATCCCTCCTGCCTCTTTCTACACCCTCTTCCCTCTTTCTACATTCCTCTTTCCTCTTTCTGCACCTCTGTTGCTTCTTTCTGCACTTCTTTTGTTTCTTTCTCTGCCCCTCTTCCCCCTTTTTTCCTCTCTATTGCTTCTGTCTGCACTTCACTTGCCTCTTTCTCCACACCACATCTATCTTTCTGCACCTCTGTTGCTTCTTTCTGCACTTCTCTTGCTTATTTATGCACCTCTCTTGCTTCTTTCTGTACCCCCTGTGCCTCTTCATGCACCCCTGTTCCCCCTTTCTGCACCCCTCCTGCCACTTTTTCCACCCTTGTTCCCCCTTTCTGCATCTCTGTTGCTTCTTTCTGCACTTTGCTTGCCTCTTTCTCTGCCCCTCATCCATCTTTCTGCACCTCTGTTGCTTCATTCAGCACTTCTTTTGCTTCTTTCTGTACCCCTTGCGCCTCTTTATGCACCCCGTTCCCTCTTTCTGCACCCTTCCTGCCACTTTCTCCAAACCTGTCCCCCCTTTTTGCATCTCTGTCGCTTCTTTCTGCACATTTCTTTCCTCTTTCTCCACCCCTCATCCCTCTTTCTGCACCCCTCTTGCCACTTTCTGCACCTCTGTTCCCTCTTTCTGCACTTCTTTTGTTTCTTTCTGTACCTTTTGCTTCTTTCTGCACCTCTCTTCCCTCTTTCTGCACTCCTCTTGCCTCTTTCTACAGCTCTGTTCCTTCTTTCTGCACCTCTCGCTTCTTTCTGCACCCCTTTTGCCTCTTTATGAACCCCTCTTGCCTCTTTCTGCACCTCTGTTTCTTCTTCTGCACTTTCCTTGTTTCTTTCTGCAGCTCTCATGCTTCTTTCTGTAACAGTCTTTATGCAGGAACTAACAAATCAGTCATGCACAAGCTTCAGATGGTCCAGCACGCGGCTGCCTGGCTGGTATTGAAGTGGCCTAGGAAATCATCTGCCTCTGCTGCATTAGACATCTTACATTGGTTGCCAGTCCATAAACGTATTCTGTTTAATGTCCTTATTATTACCTTTAGGGCCTTTCATTCTCGAGGCCCACAATATCTTCAAACTGGCTTTAAACGCTACGTTCCCTCCCGTAGCCTAAGATCATCCAATGCAAATCTACTGACCATTCCAACTTTTAGACTGGTGTCAAAGGAGGTAAATCACTTGTAGTCATAGGCTCAAAGGCTTGAATCAACTCCCCACCTCAGCTCCGCCAGATTGTTTCCGAGTCTGTCTTCAGGAAGGCCCTTAAAACTTGGATTTACAGTGCACCAGATACACTATGCAAAACTCTGATCTAAATACCTTTCTTCCCTCTGGTATGAGTAGTTGAGTAGTAAACCAGTTTTTTTCCATCTCTGGTTTTCCGTATTAGCACCAAGATGCTCCTTGGAGTGATAGTAGCGCTCTACAAGTAGGCGATTACATTACATTACATTACTGCACCCCCTTGCATCTTTCTCCAGCCCTCTTCCAACTTTCTGCACTCCTGTTCCTTCTTTCTACACTTCTTTTGTTTCTTTCTGCACGTCTTTTCCTTCTTTCTGCACCCCTATTGCCTCTTTTTGCAACTCTGTTGCTTCTTTATGCACTTCTTTTGATTTATTCTGCATAACTCTTGCTTCTTTCTGTTTCTTTCTGTACTCCATGTACCTATTTCTGCATCCCTCTTCCCTCTTTTTGCACCCCTCTTGCCTCTTTCTGCAACTCTGTTGCTTCTTTCTGCACTCTTCTTGCTTCTTTCTATAATCCTCGTGCCTCTTTCACCCCCTCTTACCTTTGTGTGCAACCCTCTTGCCTCTTTCTTCACCTCTGTTCCCACTTTCTGCACCTCTTGCCACTTTCTGCACCCCTTTTGCCTCTTTCTGCACCTCTGTTTCTTCTTTCTGCACTTCTCTTGTTTCTTTCTGCAGCTCTCATGCTTCTTTCCGTACCCCTTGCCAATTTCTCCACCCCTCTTCCTTCTTTCTGCACCCCTGTTACCCCATTCTGCACCTCTGTTCATTCTTTCTGCACTTATTTTGTTTCTTTCTGCATGTCTTTTGCTTCTTTCTGCACCCCACTTGCCTCTTTTTGCACCTCTGTTGCTTCTTTCTGCACTCCTCTTGCTTCTTTTTACACCTCTCTTGCTTCTTTCTGTACCACTCGTGCTTCTTTCTACAACCCTCTCCCCTCTTTCTGCATCCCTCTTGCCTCTTTCTGCACCTCTGTTCCTTCTTTCTGCACTTCTTTTGTTTCTTTCTGCACCTCTCTTGCTTCTTTCTGTACCCCTCTTGCTATTTTCTCCACCCCTGTTCTCCCTTTTGCATCTCTGTTGCTTCTTTCTGTACTTCCCTTGCCTCTTTCTCCACCCTCATCCCTCCTTCTGTACCCCTTTTGCCTTTTTCTGCACTTCTCTTCCTTCTTTCTGCACTTTTTTTGTTTCTTTCTGCACCTTTCGCTTCTTTCTGCACCCCTTTTGCCTCTTTCTGCATCTCTCTTGCCTCTTTCTGCACCTCTGTTCCTTCTTTCTGCACTTCTTTTGTTTCTTTCTGCATATCTCTTGCTTCTTTCTGTTTCTTTCTGCACCCCAATTACCTCTTTTTCCACCCCTCTCCTCTTTCTCCACTTCTGTTGCTTATTTATGCACTCCTCTTGCTTCTTTCTGTACTCCTCGTGCCTCTTTCATCCCCTCTTCCCTCTTTGGGCACCCCTCTTGCCTCTTTCTGTTTCTCTGTTCCTTCTTTCTGCACCTCTAACATCTTTCTGCACCCCTTTTGCCTCTTTCTGCACCCCTCTTGCCTCTATCTGCACCTCTGTTTTTTCTTTCTGCACTTTTCTTGTTTCTTTCTGCAGCTCTCATGCTTCTTTTTTCCCCCCCCTGCCTCTTTCTCCACTCATATTCCTTTTTTCTGCATCCCTGTCACCCCTTTCTGCACCTCTGTTCCTTCTTTCTGCACTTCTTTTGTTTCTTTCTGCACGTCTTTTGCTTCTTTCTTCACCCCTCTTGCCTCTTTTTGCACCTCTGTTGCTTCTTTCTGCACTCCTCTTGCTTCTTTCTACACCTCTCTTGCTTCCTTCTGCACCACTCGTGCTTCTTTCTGCAACCCTCTTCCCTCTTTCTGCATCCCGCTTGCTTCTTTCTGCATCTCTGTTCCTTCTTTTTCACTTCTTCTGTTTCTTTCTGCACCTCTCTTGCTTCTTTCTGCATCCCTCTTGCCATTTTCTCCACCCCTGTTCCCCCTTTTCACATCTCTGTCAGTTCTTTCTGCACTTCTCTTACCTATTCTCCACCCCTCATCCCTCTTTCTGCACCCATCTTGCCTCTTTCTGCTCCTCTGTTACTTCTTTCTGCTCTTATTTTGTTTCTTTCTGCACCTTTCGCTTCTTTCTGCACCCCTTTTGCTTCTTTCTCCACCCCTTCCCTCTTTCTTCACCCCTGTTGCCTCTTACTGCACCTCTGTTCCTTTCTGCACTTCTTTTGTTTCTCTGCACATCTCTTGCTACTTTCTGCACCCCTCGTGCCTCTTTCTGAACCCCTCTGTCCTCTTCTTGCATCCCTCTTGCCTCTTTCTACACCTCTGTTGCTTCTTTCTGCACCACTCGTGCTTCTTTCTGCAACCCTCTTCCCTCTTCCTGCACCCTTCTTGCCTCTTTCTGCACCTCTTTTCCTTCTTTCTGCTCTTCTTTTGTTTCTTTCTGCAACTCTCTTGCTTCTTTCTGTATCCATCATGCCTCTTTCTCCACCCCACTTCCCCATTTCTGCATCTCGGTTGTTTCTTTTTGCACTTCTCTTGCTTTTTTTGGCACCTCTATTCCCTTTTTCTGTACCCCTCTTGCCTCTTTCTGCACCACTGTTCCTTCTTTCTGCACTTTTTTTGTTTCTTTCTGCAGCTCTCTTGCTTCTTTTTGCATCCCTCCTGCCTCTTTCTACAACCCTCTTCCCTCTTTCTGCATTCCTCTTTCCTCTTTCTGCACCTCTGTTGCTTCTTTCTACACTTCTTTTGTTTCTTTCTCTGCCCCCTCCCCCCTTTTTTCCTCTCTATTGCTTCTTTCTGCACTTCACTTACCTCTTTCTACATCCCACATCCATCTTTCTGCACCTCTGTTGCTTCTTTCTGCCCTTCTCTTGCTTATTTCTGCACCTCTCTTGCTTCTTTCTGTACCCCTTGTGCCTCTTCATGCACCCCTGTTCCCTCTTTCTGCACCTCTCCTGCCACTTTTTCCACCCTTGTTCCCCCTTTCTGCATCTCTGCCGCTTCTTTCTGCACTTCTCTTGCCTCTTTCTCCACCACTCATCCCTCTTTCTGCACCCCTTTTGCCACTTTCTGCACCTCTGTTCCCTCTTTCTGCACTTTTTTTGTTTCTTTCTGCAGCTCCCTTGCTTCTTTTTGCACCCCTTTACCTCTTTCTCCACCCCTCTTCCCTCTTTCTTCACCCCTGTTGCCTCTTTCTGCACCTCTGTTCCTTCTCTCCGCACTTCTTTTTTTTTTCTTTACACATCTCTTGCTTCTTTATGCACCCCTCGTGCCTCTTTCTGAACCCCTCTTCCCTCTTTTTGCATCCCTCTTGCCTCTTTCTACCCCGGTTGCTACTTTCTACTCAACTCTTGCTTCTAGCTGTGAGAAGTTGGCCTGGCATATGCTGTCCACTAATTATAGTGGGCACCTTGCACCAGTCCAAACAACCCCTTATTGGAGATAGGTTAAAGACAACCTTATTGAAAGCTATCCTAGTGGTAGCTATGGAGAGCAGCCTTCAGGCTAAGTCTTGAAGGAATGTAAAGCAGCTTGTTTTACCAGTCTATAATCTCTTGAGTGACCAAATGAAAGAGCACCACACCAGGTATATATTCAAAATATATGTATTTATTGCTAAACACACCCCTCTAGTCTCTTTATGAGGCTAGAGTTCGAAGTACATAAGTTATAAGATCTTAAATCACAGTAATAGCACAAATACACGTTTGGGCCCTAGGGGCGTACCAAACCATATACCAATAAAGTGGTATGCGAACCACGACTGAACTAGACACTAGGCCTAGAGCCTCTAGAAGTGCTTGGACCACAAGGAACCACCCAAGGTAGTGACACAGGGGACCCACGGGAGACGCGTGCAGTGTAAATACACAACCGCGATACGCCGTTAACTTCTATGGAGAAAGTCGGGATCGGGAAAATAGAGGAAAGGGACACTTAAAAGAGGACTAGGACAAAACCCTTTGAGATCTAGGACTTTGAAGAGTCTCTACCCACGGGAGCACCGGAGTACTCGTGTTACCTCACCCAGGGAAGCCGGGTGCATAGGTGCCTTTCGGGGTCGGGTTTCGTCGTCGATTCGAATGGCGATCTGCTGCAAAGTGCTGCTGGCGGCCAAGAGAAACGTGTCCGGGTGGATCCAAGAGTGGATCGGAGTTCTGGTGAACCTGAAAGCAGAGGGGACAGAGTCTGGGTCACTAGCCAGTGACCAGGAAGGCGATGGACAGATGCCCACCGATGTCGAGTGCTTCAGGTGCGTTGACGGTTGTCTTGACTCTTCAGCCACGAGGTCCGGGAGGTGTTGTCGGCAAACAAGAGCAGGATTCGGGCTGGTACTTGATGTCTGTCGAGTGCTGAGGTATTGGCGACCGGATTGGACCCAACAAGCCTTGGCAACGGCAAGTCTCGAGTAAGATGTAGATCGTCGATGGTGCAGACCAGCAAGGTCTGTGGAACTCACCCAGCGAGGGTAAGTGAGGGCAGGCCTGGAGCAACCAGGATGCCAAGTAAGAAAAGTATTGGCCTTCGTTAAGGGCTACTAGCCAACGGGCTAGCGACCGCAAAGGAGCCTTGTGACGCCGCACGTGGAGCTGGCTTACAGGACACTCGTGGAGTGGGGCCCAGTGATCTTCGGTGCAGGTGGTGCTGGAGGCTAGGGCTACTCGGAGCCCAAAGCACGACTTCTTGGGAGACCCAGAAGATGGTGCACTTGCAAATGTGCTCGGTGTCCAGGGGTCACGGTCTCAAGTCACCCACGATAGCCACGGGCCTTAGCTTTGCTGGGGACTCAGGGTAGTCTCGGAGAAGTCTGAGAATCCACATCTGGTGATGCGATGACTTCGGCGTCCGACGGGAGCTTCAGAAATGTGAACCAGACAGATGCTTCTTTGGTGCCTGCCAAGCAGGGGAGTCACTCCTTGACCCCAAGGGAGATTCTTCAGTCCTCTAATCTTGTCGTAGAGCGTCGAAGGTCCAGGATTCAGTTTCAGAGTTTCGTCCAGGTATAATCTAAAGTCCTAAGGACTGGGTTCCTACCTTTATTCTAAAAATAGGGATTGGACTACTCTGTGGCCCCACCTATGGGTGGGTCAGGGCAGAGGGGTGGCTACACCCCTTTCCCTTTGTCCAGTTCGCGCCAAAGCAGGGGCTGCAAGCCCCTGATCCGGTTTGAACTGGGGTATGCACAGGGACACCAAATGTGCCCCCAGTGCAGGACTTCAAAGCACCCGAAAGTGCTCCCGCCCAGCCCTAATACACATTATCCTGTCTGGGGAGGTGGTCACACCTCCCTGGGACAGGAAACCTATTGTCCAGGCCTCCCCTGCCGGAGTTTCGTCCAGCAGCAGGAGGCCAGACTCGTGTCTGTGGCAGCAGCATCCATTTTGTGATGCCAGGGCTCTGGAAAGAAGTTACCGGACTAGTCAGAGTTAACATGTCTTTCCCTCTAGAAGGGTGGAATGCTACCCCCGCCGCCAGGATTGGCGGGGGGTAGTATTCCAAGATGTTTGACACCAAACACGACATGTTTAGGTGCAGCCATTCCAAAGTTAGCATTTTACCGCGAGGATATAATGCGCTTAAGAGTATATGGTCAGGCTGCACTACAAACAGCATCAGAGATGATCTCCGAATGCTGCAGAGGGGTCCTGCTCATGCAGGGGCACCCTCTCACATAGGAACCATGCACTCTGCCTTTAGGATTGATAAGGCCTGCCTTAGGAGTGACTTATAGGTTTATATGTGTGTATGTATTTCGTGATATAGGTAACCTATATCACAGTAAGGGGTGCATGCACCACCTTACCCAGGCTGCAGTAGCAGACCTGGGGTGTCAGTTTGGATGGCCTTCCAGGGGTGGCATAATACATGCTGCAGCCCCTGGCAGGCCTCTGAGGTACCTATGCCCTTGGTACATAGTATACCATATACTAGGGACTTATAAGGGCACTCCAGATTCCAATCAGTGATGTGCCTAAGGCACATGGAAACCATTTTAGAGAGGAAGCAGCTAGGCTGGGGTTCTGATTAGCAGGGCCCCAGCCAGACTAATGTCGAAAAACAGTGAAGCATCAGCAAAAAGTGGGGGTACCCATGTGAAGCAGATCCTACTCTCCTACACAACCCCCCCATACGTAGGGACATTAAACTAACCTTGCCCAGTTAAGTCTTCATGTTCTAAGTGGAAATACCTAGAGAGTCCATCTGCATTCGCATGGTTACTCCCAGGCCTATGTTCCACTGTAAAGTCCATCCCCTGTAGGGAAATGGACCACCTAAGCAGTTTGGGGTTTTCACCCTTCATTTGTTTTAGCCATAAGAGGGGCTTATGGTCTGTCTGAACCAGGAAGTGTGTACCAAACAAGTATGGCCTCAACTTCTTCAGAGCCCAGACCACAGCAAAGGCCTCCTCTCTATGGCTGACCAACGTTTCTCTCTAGGGGTCAGCCTTCTGCTAATAAAAGCTACTGGCTGATCCTGACCTTCTTCATTCAATTGTGACAGTACAGCCCCTACCCCCAATTCAGATGCATCAGTTTGAACAATGAACTTCTTGGAGTAATCAGGACTCTGCAGAATTGGAGCAGTGCACATGGCCTGCTTGAGGTCATCAAATGCCTTTTGACAGCTAACTGTCCACTGAACCTTTTTGGGCATTTTCTTAGAAGTTAAGTCATTCAGGGGTGTCACTATTGATCCATACCCCTTGACAAATCTCCTATAGTACCCAGTCAGGCCTAAGAAGGCTCTCACCTGAGTCTGGGTAGTGGGAGCAGTCCAGTCCATGATGGTCTGGATCTTGCTCTGCAAAGATTGAACCTGGCCTCCACCCACAAGGTGGCCCAGGTACACAACCTGACTCTGCCCTATCTGGCACTTAGTGGCCTTGATAGTCAGGCCTGCCTTTGCAGGGCCTGTAAAACATTCCTGAGGTGGACCAGGTGATCCTCCCAGGTGGAGCTAAAGACAGCAATATCATCTAAATAAGCTGCACTATAGGCTTCCAGTCCTGTGAGAACTGTATTCACCAACCTCTGGAAAGTGGCAGGTGCATTTTTCAGACCAAAGGGCATTACCACAAATTGATAATGCCCACTAGGGGTTGAAAATGCTGTTTTGGGCTTTGCAGTATCAGCTAGTCTGATCTGCCAGTAGCCAGCTGTTAGGTCAAATGTGCTGAGATATTTGGCAGAGGCCAAAGTATCTATGAGCTCATCTGCCCTGGGTATTGGATGGGCATCAGTCCTAGTGACTGCATTGAGACCCCTGTAGTCTACACAAAACCTCATCTCTCTTTTCCCACCACTGGTGTGAGGTTTCGGTACTAGGACTACTGGACTAGCCCAAGGGCTATCTGAGGGCTCAATTACTCCCAATTCCAACATTTTCTGGACTTCAGTCCTGATACAGTCCCTGACATGGTCAGGTTGCCTATAAATCTTGTTTTTAATAGGCAGACTGTCCCCAGTGTCCACTTCATGAGTGCACCAGGTGGTCTGACTGGGTGTCAGGGAAAACATATGTCTAAACTGATTGAGGACTTGCCTGCAATCAGTTTGTTGCTGGGTAGTGAGGCTGCCTGCCAAGGCTACACCATCAACTGACCCATCGTCAGGGTTCTGTGAGAGCAGGTCAGGAGTGGGTCACTCTCTTCCTCCTGCCCTTCATCAGTAGCCATGAGCAAGCCCATGTCTGCCCTGTCCACATATGGTTTTAACCTGTTGACATGGAGAACCCTGTGGGGACTCCTGGGTGTTCCTAGGTCCACTAAATAAGTGACCTCACCCTTCTGCTCAACAATAGTGTGGGGTCCACTCCATTTATCTTGGAGAGCTGCTGGGGCCACTGGCTCCAACACCCACACCTTCTGTCCTGGCTGGTAAACAGTCAGAACAGCCTTTTGGTCATGCCAGGCCTTTTGAAGTTCCTTGCTAGCCTCAAGGTTTTTGGTTGCCTTTTTCATGTACTCAGCCATCCTGGAGCGGAGACCAAGTACATAGTCCACTATATCTTGCTTTGGGGGCTTGAGAGGTAACTCCCATCCTTCCTTCACCAAGCACAGTGGACCCCTCACAGGGTGGCCAAACAGAAGTTCAAAAGGGCTGTAACCAACCCCCTTCTGAGGCACCTCCCTATATGCGAATAAAAGGCAGGGCAAGAGTATGTCCCATCTACGCCTAAGCTTTTCTGGGAGCCCTTTAATCATGCCCTTCAAGGTTTTGTTGAATCTCTCAACTAAACCATTGCATTGTGGGTGATAGGGTGTGGTGAACTTATAAGTCACTCCACACTCCTTCCACATTGCTTTTAAGTACCCAGACATGAAGTTAGCACCCCTGTCTGATACTACCTCCTTAGGAAAGCCCACTCTTGAGAAGATTCCCAGGAGGGCCCTTGCCACCACAGGTGCTGTAGTGGTCCTGAGGGGAATAGCTTCTGGGTACCTGGTGGCATGATCCACTACCACCAGGATAAACCTGTGCCCAGAGGCTGTTTGGGGATCCATGGGACCAACAATGTCAATCCCTACCCTCTCAAAGGGCACCCCCACCACAGGTAGTGGTATCAGGGGGCCTTTGTAGTGCCACCTGCTTTGCCACTGGCTTGGCAGGTTACACAGGAGCGACAAAACTCCTTACTGTCTTCAGACATGTGGGGCCAGTGAAAGTGAGGGACAATTCTGTCCCAAGTCTTGTTCTGGCCCAGGTGTCCTGCTAAGGGAATATCATGGGCTAGGGTCAATAGGAAGCCCCTGAACTTCAAAGGTATTACCAACCTCCTGGTAGCACCAGGCTTGGGGTCTCTACTCTCTGAGTACAGGAGTCCATCATCCCAATACACTGTATGGGGACCACTAGCTTTCCCAGCAGCCTCAGCAGCAGCTTGCTGTCTGAGGGGTTCAAGGGAGGGGCAGCTCTGCTGCTCCTGGCTCAGATCTGCCCTGGTCAGGTTCACGTTCCTCTGGGACAGTTCCTTCTTCAGGGCTGAGATCATCCCCCTCAAGGGACTGATCTTCTTCCTGACCCAAGGGGGAAGGCACTGCCTTAACCCTACTACTCCTCCTCTTGGAAGGCACTTGGTCCATTTTTCCAGAATCCAAGGCCTGTTCAGTGCTAGACATTTTGGCTTGTGACCTGGTCACAGCAAACACATCTGCAGGGATCCCCAGCATTTCTGCATGGGTCCTGAGCTCCACTTCTGCCCAAGCAGAAGTCTCTAAGTCATTGCCAAGCAAGCATTCGACTGGTAGGTTTGCACTTACCACAACCTTCTTAAGGCCAGTTACCCCTCCCCAGGAGAAGTTAACAACTGCCAGAGTATGGTCTGTTCTGACATTGCTAGCATTGGTCACTTGGTACATTTCACCAAGCATAACTTGCCCAGGTAGCACAAGGTCTTGTGTCACCATTGTGACACTTGCCCCTGTGTCCCTAAATGCCAAAGCCTCTCGTCCATTAATTAAAGGCTGTTGTCTGTACTTGCCCAGATTACTGGGACTCACAGTGGAGGTCACATCCATGCCTCCATCACAGACCAAGACAGCCTGAGTCAGTTCTCTGACTAAGTCAGAGCCCAACTCAGTTCCCAGGGTGAACCCTACTAAACCCTTTGCTGGAGCACTTCCACCAACTGTACTAGGGGGAACAGGTGCCTTAGGGGCATTGGTGGGTGCTGGACTGGAGTCTTTGGACTTGGTGCAATCACTGGTCCAGTGGGTCTTTTGCTTACAGACCTTGCACCATGGTTTTCTTTGGCCTTTACCCTTGGTAGACTGGGAATCCCCACCAGAAGAAGATTTTTGGGGGCCTGATGAAGACTTTTGATCTTTACCCTTCTCCCCACCCTTGTCAGAGTTCTTAGCATCTTGCTTCTTGGTTTCCCCACCTGGGTTCTGTACCTTCTGCTTCACCCTGGTTCTGACCCATTTGTCTGCCTTCTTTCCCAATTCTTGGGGAGAGGTCAGATCAGAGTCTACCAGGTATTGATGCAACAGCTGATTTTGACAGTTATTAAGAATCTGCTCCCTCATTATCAGATTATACAATCCTGAGAAGTCACACACCTTACTGCCCATCAACCAGCCTTCCAGAGCCTTGGAGGGAACAATCCACATAGTCTACCCAGTCTTGAGTCTGTGCTTTTTGGGTGTCTCTGAACTTCAACCTGTACTGTTCAGTGGTTAGGCCAAACCCATCAATAAGAGCACTCTTCAAGACCTTGTAATTGTCAGCATCCTCCTCTCTAACAGTGAGGAGCTTATCTCTACCTTTGTCAGCAAAGGAGAGCCACAAGATTGCTGCCCACTGCTCCTGAGGGACCTTCTGTACTTTACAGGCCCTCTCTAAAGCACTTATCCATTTGTGGATATCATCCCCACTCTGGTAGGGAGGGACAATCTTGCTCAGGTTCCTATGGTCATAGGACCTTTCCCTATCTCTAGGGACATGGCTGCCACCATGGGACTCTAGTCCCAACTTTCTTCTCTCTCTAAGGAGATCTAGGGATTCTCTATCTAAAGCCAATTGCTTTTTTCTGAGTTCCAGCTGAGTTTCCTCATACTGGACTAGCCTCTTTCTTCTCTCATGAGAGGATTCCCTCCTATGAGATGAGACAGAGCTCCCTATGGAGGTGCCAGAGTGGTTAGACTCCTGAGAAGGAGACCTAGACCTTCTGGGCACACTCTTAATCCTTCCTGGGGGACAAAGAGGGCATCATCTTGATCATCCTCATCATCATCCACAGGAGGGATTTGGTTTTCCAGGTCAGGGTCATTGTCACCCTCCTGGCCAGTTTCAGAGGGGGGGCTGGGGGTACTGGTACCCCTAGCGTCCTCCTCTTCTCCTTCCCCACCCTCAGCTCCTACCCCTTCAGTCCCTACAGGCTTACTAAGGTCATAAGCCACCAACAACTCCTTGAGGTGTTGGGTGGTGGGGCTTTGGCCTGTCCTTATTTTTCTCAAGTTACATAAAGCTCTCAATTCCAAGAATGGGAGTGTATCATACTTGGAGGGTGGAAGCTCAATGGCTTCCTGCAAGGATTCTTTGATCCTGCCCTTAAAGACATTTCTAGTGTGGTGTGGTGTATGCACTACCTACTCTAGTGTGGCCTACTAAACTCTCTTGAGTTGTAGAAAGGGTTGTGCTATCCCTTAACACACAACTCTAAGTTCAGTAGAACTTACTGTTATTCTAAGCTTAAATTATATGTACCTTAGGTACCTTTAGTGGTTTTCAGTTGATCAATTCAATTGAGATTATCTGGTAAAACAATAGCAAGCTGGAATCCCACACGCTGCACACCAATGTGAGAAGTTGGCCTGGCATATGCTGTCCACTAATTATAGTGGGCACCTTGCACCAGTCCAAACAACCCCTTATTGGAGATAGGTTAAAGACAACCTTATTGAAAGCTATCCTAGTGGTAGCTATGGAGAGCAGCCTTCAGGCTAAGTCTTGAAGGAATGTAAAGCAGCTTGTTTTACCAGTCTATAATCTCTTGAGTGACCAAATGAAAGAGCACCACACCAGGTATATATTCAAAATATATGTATTTATTGCTAAACACACCCCTCTAGTCTCTTTATGAGGCTAGAGTTCGAAGTACATAAGTTATAAGATCTTAAATCACAGTAATAGCACAAATACACGTTTGGGCCCTAGGGGCGTACCAAACCATATACCAATAAAGTGGTATGCGAACCACGACTGAACTAGACACTAGGCCTAGAGCCTCTAGAAGTGCTTGGACCACAAGGAACCACCCAAGGTAGTGACACAGGGGACCCACGGGAGACGCGTGCAGTGTAAATACACAACCGCGATACGCCGTTAACTTCTATGGAGAAAGTCGGGATCGGGAAAATAGAGGAAAGGGACACTTAAAAGAGGACTAGGACAAAACCCTTTGAGATCTAGGACTTTGAAGAGTCTCTACCCACGGGAGCACCGGAGTACTCGTGTTACCTCACCCAGGGAAGCCGGGTGCATAGGTGCCTTTCGGGGTCGGGTTTCGTCGTCGATTCGAATGGCGATCTGCTGCAAAGTGCTGCTGGCGGCCAAGAGAAAAGTGTCTGGGTGGATCCAAGAGTGGATCGGAGTTCTGGTGAACCTGAAAGCAGAGGGGAAAGAGTCTGGGTCACTAGCCAGTGACCAGGAAGGCGATGGACAGATGCCCACCGATGTCGAGTGCTTCAGGTGCATTGATGGTCGTCTTGACTCTTCAGCCACGAGGTCCAGGAGGCGTTGTCGGCGACCAGGAGCAGGATTCGGGCTGGTACTCGATGTTTGTCGAGTGCTGAGGTGTCGGCGACCGGATTGGACCCAACAAGCCTTGGCAATGGCAAGTCTCGAGTAAGATGTAGATCGTCGATGGTGCAGACCAGCAAGGACTGTGGAACTCACCCAGCAAGGGTAAGTGAGGGCAGGCCTGGAGCAACCAGGATACCAAGTAAGAAAAGGATTGGCCTTCGTTAAGGGCTACTAGCCAACGGGCTAGCGACCGCGAAGGAGCCTTGTGACGCCGCACGTGGAGCTGGCTTACAGGACACTCGTGGAGTGGGGTCCAGTGATCTTCGGTGCAGGTGGTGCTGGAGGCTAGGGCTACTCGAAGCCCAAAGCATGACTTCTTGAGAGACCCAGAAGATGGTGCACTTGCAAATGTGCTCGGTGTCCAGGTGTCACGGTCTCAAGTCACCCACGATAGCCACGGGCCTCAGCTTTGCTGGGGACTCAGGGTAGCCTCGGGAAGTCTGAGAATCCACCTCTGGTGATGCGATGACTTCGGCGTCCGACGGAGCTTCAGAAATGCGAACCGGACAGATGCTTCTTTGGTGCCTGCCAAGCAGGGGAGTCACTCCTTGACCCCAAGGGAGATTCTTCAGTCCTCTAATCTTGTCGTAGAGCGTCGAAGGTCCAGGATTCAGTTTCAGAGTTTCGTCCAGGTATAATCTAAAGTCCTAAGGACTGGGTTCCTACCTTTATTCTAAAAATAGGGGTTGGACTACTCTGTGGCCCCACCTATGGGTGGGTCAGGGCAGAGGGGTGGCTACACCCCTTTCCCTTTGTCCAGTTCGTGCCAAAGCAGGGGCTGCAAGCCCCTGATCCGGTTTGAACTGGGGTATGCACAGGGACACCAAATGTGCCCCCAGTGCAGGACTTCAAAGCACCCGAAAGTGCTCCCGCCCAGCCCCAATACACATTATCCTGTCTGGGGAGGTGGTCACACCTCCCTGGGACAGGAAACCTATTGTCCAGGCCTCCCCTGCCGGAGTTTCGTCCAGCAGCAGGAGGCCAGACTCGTGTCTGTGGCAGCAGCATCCATTTTGTGATGCCAGGGCTCTGGAAAGAAGTTACCGGACTAGTCAGAGTTAACATGTCTTTCCCTCTAGAAGGGTGGAATGCTACCCCCGCCGCCAGGATTGGCGGGGGGTAGTATTCCAAGATGTTTGACACCAAACACGACATGTTTAGGTGCAGCCATTCCAAAGTTAGCATTTTACCGCGAGGATATAATGCGCTTAAGAGTATATGGTCAGGCTGCACTACAAACAGCATCAGAGATGATCTCCGAACGCTGCAGAGGGGTCCTGCTCATGCAGGGGCACCCTCTCACATAGGAACCATGCACTCTGCCTTTAGGATTGATAAGGCCTGCCTTAGGAGTGACTTATAGGTTTATATGTGTGTATGTATTTCGTGATATAGGTAACCTATATCACAGTAAGGGGTGCATGCACCACCTTACCCAGGCTGCAGTAGCAGACCTGGGGTGTCAGTTTGGATGGCCTTCCAGGGGTGGCATAATACATGCTGCAGCCCCTGGCAGGCCTCTGAGGTACCTATGCCCTTGCATAGGTACCATACCATATACTAGGGACTTATAAGGGCACTCCAGATTCCAATCAGTGATGTGCCTAAGGCACATGGAAACCATTTTAGAGAGGAAGCAGCTAGGCTGGGGTTCTGATTAGCAGGGCCCCAGCCAGACTAATGTCGAAAAACAGTGAAGCATCAGCAAAAAGTGGGGGTACCCATGTGAAGCAGATCCTACTCTCCTACACTAGCTGCATCTCTTTGCTTCTTTCTGCACCACTTGTGCTTCTTTCTGCAACCCTCTTCCCTCTTTCTGAACCCCTCTTGCCTCTTTCTGCACCTCTTTTCCTTCTTTCTGCTCTTCTTTTGTTTCTTTCTACAACTCACTTGCTTCTTTCTGTATCCCTCTTGCTTCTTTATCCACCCCACTTCCCCCTTTCTGCACCTCTGTTGCTTCTTTCTGCACTTCTCTTGCTTCTTTCTGCACCGTTCTACCCTCTTTCTGTACTCCTCTTGCCTCTTTCTGCACCTCTGTTGCTTCTTTCTGCACTTTTTTTGTTTCTTTCTGTACCTGTCTTGCTTCTTTCTGCACCCCTCTTCCCTCTTTCTGTACCACTCTTGCCTCTTTCTGTACTTCTGTTCCTTCTTTCTCCTCTTCTTTTGTTTCTTTCTGCACCTCTCCTGCTTCTTTCTGCAGCCCTCTTGCCACTTTCACCATCACTGTTCCCCCTTTTTGCATCTCTGTTGCTTCTTTCTGCACTTCTCTTGCCTATTTCTCCACCCCTCATCCTTCTTTCTGCACCTCTGTTGCTTCTTTCAGCACCTCTGTCCCTTCTGTCTGCAACCCTTGTGCCTCTTTCTGCACCCCTCTTCCTTGTTTCTGTACCTCTCTTGCCTCTTTATGTACCTCTGTTCCTTCTTTCTGCACTTCTTTTGTTTCTTTCTGCACCTCTCTTGTTTCTTTCTTTATCTCTCTTGCTTCTTTATGCACCCCTTGTGCCTCTTTCTGCAACCCTCTTCCCTCTTTCTGCATTCCTCTTTCCTCTTTTCTGCACCTCTGTTGCTTCTTTCTTTACTTCTTTTGTTTCTTTCTCTGCTCTTCTTCCCCTTTTTCATCTCTGTTGCTTCTTTTGAACTTCGCTTGCCTCTTTCTCCACCCCTCATCCGTCTTTCTGCACCTCTGTTGCTTTTTTTCTGCACTTCTCTTGCTTATTTCTGCACATCTCCTGCTTCTTTCTGTACCCCTTGTCCCTCTTTATGCATCCCTCTTCACTCTTTCTGTACCCCTCCTGCCTCTTTCTGCACCCCTCTTCTCTCTTTCTGCACCCCTCTTGCCTCTTTCTGTACCTCTGTTCCTTCTTTCTGCACTTCTTTTGTTTCTTTCTGCAGCTCTCTTGCTTCTTTTTGCATCCCTCCTGCCTCTTTCTACACCTTCTTCCCTCTTTCTACATTCCTCTTTCCTCTTTCTGCACCTCTGTTGCTTCTTTCTGCACTTCTTTGGTTTCTTTCTCTGCCCCTCTTCCCCCTTTTTTCCTCTCTATTGCTTCTGTCTGCACTACACTTGCCTCTTTCTCCACCCCACATCCATCTTTCTGCACCTCTGTTGCTTCTTTCTGCACTTCTCTTGCTTATTTCCGCACCTCTCTTGCTTCTTTCTGTACCCCCTGTGCCTCTTCATGCACCCCTGTTCCCTCTTTCTGCACCCCTCCTGCCACTTTTTCCACCCTTGTTCCCCCTTTCTGCATCTTTGTTGCTTCTTTCTGCACTTTGCTTGCCTCTTTCTCTGCCCCTCATCCATCTTTCTGCACCTCAGTTGCTTCATTCAGCACTTCTTTTGCTTATTTCTGCACCTCTTGTGTTCCTTTCTGCACCCCTCGTGCCTCTTTCTGCACCTCTCTTCCCTCTTTCTGCACCCCTCTTGCCTCTTTCTGCACCTCTGTTCCTTCTTTCTGGACTTCCTTTGTTTCTTTCTGCACTTCTCTTGCTTCTTTCTTCACCTCTTGTGATTCTTTCTGCACCCCTCTTCCCTCTTTCTGCACCCCTCCTGCCTCTTTCTACACCTCTGTTCCTTCTTTCTGTACTTCTTTTGTTTCTTTCTGTACCTCTCTTGCTTCTTTCTGCACCTCTTTTACCTCTTTCTGTACCCCTCTTCCCTCTTTCTGCACCCCTCTTGCCTCTTTCTGCACCTCTGTTCCTTCTTTCAGCACTTATTTTGTTTCTTTCTGTAGCTCTCTTGCTTCTTTCTGCACCCCTTTTACCTCTTTCTGCATCCCTCTTCCCTCTTTCTGTACCCTTCTTGCCTCTTTCTGTACCTCTGTCCCTTCTTTCTGCACTTCTTTTGTTTCTTTCTGCAGCACTCTTGCTTCTTTCTGCACCCCTCGTGCATCTTTATGCATCCCTCTTTCTCTACCCTGCCTGCCTCTTTCTGCACCTCTGTTCCTTCTTTCTGTACTTCTTTTGTTTCTTTCTGTACCTCTTTTGCATCTTTCTGCACCCCTTTTACCTCTTTCTGAACCCCTCTTCCCTCTTTCTGCACCCCTCTTGCCTCTTTCTGCATCTCTGTTCCTTATTTCTGCACTTCTTTTGTTTCTTTCTGCACTTTTCTTGCTTATTTCTGCACCTCTCTTGCTTCTTTCTGTACCCCTTGTGCCTCTTCATGCACCCCTCTTCCCTCTTTCTGCACCCCTCCTGCCTCTTTCTGCACCTCTGTTCCTTCTTTCTGTACTTCTTTTGTTTCTTTCTGTACCTCTCCTGCTTCTTTCTGCACCCTGTTTACCTCTTTAGCACCTCTCTTCCCTCTTTCTGCACTCTCTTGCCTTTCTGCAACTCTGTTCCTTCTTTCTGTACTTCTTTTGTTTCTTTCTACAGCTCTCTTGCTTCTTTCTGCAGCCCCTTGCCTCTTTCTCCACCCCTCTTCCCTCTTTCTGCACCCCTGTTGCCTCTTTCCGCACCTCTGTTACTTCTTTCTGTACTTTTTTTTGTTTCTTTCTGCACATCTCTTGCTTCTTTCCGTACTTCTCTCGCCTCTTTCTATACTCAAATGGGAAGTGCAAGCTGTCAAGTTTCAAGGTTTGTATGCTCTTGTGACTGAGGTATATGTCTACTTGTATATGTATTCTCACATGTGTTATGCATCTGAAGATGTTAGCTTAAAATGTGTGGAGCTTCTTCTATAGGTGGATAAATGTTCTCAGTTCTGCTCTGTCATTCAGTTGCACAGGCAGACATGTCTTATGTATATAGGTGTTATAGAGCCCTCAAATATACTATTGAATACCCATGTGCCCTGTATTATGAGCAGAAAGAAATACATACACCTTTTTGTACACATATTTACAGAGTATGCTGTCTGAAACACAGGTATTCAAGCATTTCTATGTTTATTTTTATGTAACATATCACTCGGTAAAAGCAGATACACGCACGCATACCTTCACAAACTTGGTCAGACTTACAACAGTGATATGCTTAGGACTGCTGTTTTATATCTGGTATGTAGGCCGAACATTCTGAGCAGCTGATACATATGAACCTTCAAGAGAAAAGTGAGGTTTAAGACATCTTGGGAGAAGGATTAGTGATTAGGCTACTTTGTATGAGTGTGTTGTAAGGTACAGTCAAAGTAGGCCTCTTTCTGTACCTTTGTTGGTTGTTTCTGCACTTCTCTTGCTTCTTTCTGCGCCTTTCTTCATCTTTCTGCACATGTCCTACCTATGTAGGCATATTTAGAAATTAGCATTAAAAAAACCTTAGAAATTCACTGAAAAAAACTGAGTTTTCAGGGACGTCATAGTTGGAATTAGCATTTAATAAACCTTTGAAATTCACTGAAAAAACATAGGTTTCAGGGACGTTATAGTTAGAAATTAGCATTTAAAAAACCTTAGGTTTCAGTGACGTTATTGTTAGAAATTAGCATTTAAAAAACCTTAGAAATTCACTGGAAAAAACCACAGGTTTCAGGGATGTTATAGTTAGTTGGACATTTCACTTGTACAAAACCAGAGAAATTCAGCCGTTATAGTTAGTTGAGCTAACTATAACTCGCGCCCCCCCAATGCACTGCTGACGACGTCACATATTACATCACTCATGACAGGGTCAGTGACATCAGATACTTTAGTAGATGATTGCTATTCGGTTGGTATAGGTAGTATAAATTTGGAAATCAAATCAACATTAATATATAATTGCATGTTTTTGTTAATAAATGTTGTTGTAACATATATTAAGTAATAATACATCACTTCATTGAAACCAACAACATCCTAGACAACTCTCAATCCGGATTCCGCAGCAACCATAGCACCAAGACCACCCTCCTCACCACCATTGACAATCCGCGCCCTCCTCAGCAAAGGCCAAACAGCCGCGCTCATCCTCCTTGACCTATCAGCAGCCTTCAACACCGTCTGCCACCGCACACTAGCCACCAGGCTCCACGACCCCAGCATCCAAGGAAAGGCACTAGACTGGTTACGATCATTTCTCTCAGGCAGAACTCAGAGAATAAGACTCCCGCCCTTCCTCTCAGTACCAACAGAGACAGATGTGGAATATCCCAAGGATCCTCCCTCAGCCCCACCCTCTTTAACGTCTATATGGCCACATTTGCAATCATCATCAGAAACCAAGGGCTCAACATTGTCTCCTATGCCAATGATACCCAGCTCCCCAAGGAACCCGACATCACCAGGCACAATTTCCAAGAAGGGATGAAAGCCGTTGTAACGTGGATGAGGAACAGCTGCCTGAAACTCAACTCGGAAAAACAGAAGTCCTCATCCTCTGCTCCACCCCCTCCACATGAGATGACACATGATGGCCCCCTGCCCTCAGAAACCCCCTCCCCAATGGACCATGCACATAACCTCTGCATCATACTAGACTCATCACTCACCATGACTCGCCAGTTCAATGCCGTCTCCTCCACATGCTTCAACACCCTCCTCATACTACACAAAACATTCAAGTGGATCCCTCCCCCGACTCCAGGAAAACGGTCACTCACGCACTCATCACCTGCAGACTAGACTACAGCAATGCCCTCTACACCAGAATCAACAAAAAAACTCCTCCATAAACTCCAGACCATCCAGAACATCCCAGCCAGACTAATCCTCAATATCCCATGGCACAACCACATCATCCAATACATCTGTGACCTCCACTAGATCCCCGTCGAGGGAAGACTAACTTTCAAGCTGCTCACACACGCCTACAAGGCCCTCGACAACACCAGACCCCAATACTTCAACAACCCCATCTCCTTCCATGCCCCCAAGAGAAGCCTCCCCTCAGCTGACCTCTCCCTATCCACCATCCCATACTTCTACAGGACCAGAGCAGGTAGAAGGTCCTTCTCCTACCTCACAGACAAGACCTGGAATGAACTCCCCTTCACCTCTGGTGGAGCCCAACACTGCACCAAATCAGGAAGGACCTCAAAACCTGGCTCTTCGAATGACCCCAAAAGAGATGCTCACAACCACCCCCAGCGATCTGAGACCCTCATGGGTGAGTAGTGCGCTCTACAAATCTCTGATTGATTGATTGAATGATTGATTGGTTGACCACACATACCAGTATATGTCAGTACAAACCAGCATTTCAAAACATGTACATGACATACAACAGCATGCACACCATTTCCAGATATGAGGCAATTTGTGTAAAAGCCTGGAATAAAATGACAGTAGACTCATATTTCACCAGTGACAACAGACTTAGGAGAGGCCAATCCAAGGAGTAGACAGTCCAAATGGTTCAAGCACAAATGGTTCAAGCAAAGTACACATGATACCCAGATGTTTACAGGCTGACAAAGGTCAATTGTAATCACAGTAGGATCATTCTATGACCACCATTCTGTAATTGACATATGTCTGTAATTGCACTAAGCACATTATACCTACAAATGTGGCATGGTGGACACTGTTATGTTGTGAAGTCTGCATTGCACATACAATGACACTCACTTCTAGTATACACTGTACATTTGTAATAGTCTGCACATGCACACTTAACAATGAAACACATATATCACTGCCAGTGTTCAAGTTAATTGCACTGTGTGAGGAGGGTATGGGGACTTTGAGGGTTCTGGGCCTTTGGCAAGTTGGCATTCTGTACCTCATCAAGCACACACCCCTATCCACCTGAACATCACCCAGATTTAACATTGGGTGATAAAGGCTTTTGCCAATGTCCTCTGGTGTATTCCCACCTCTTAATGGACATGGACTGCTTACTGCCTATAAAAAGTAGGTAAAAAACACTATAGGCAGTGCTTTCCTGCTCGTTTAACCTGCCAACGTGTGCTTTACTCTCTTCTCAAGGTGACCTTGTGAAGGGAGTGCTGGTGATTCACGTAGATGTGCCTTTTACACACAATAATGGGAATCCAGAAATGGTGGAGGCCAAACCCATACCAATAGCAAATGCAGTTGTGCCGACTGCAGCCTATTTTAAAAGTCATGGTAAGTGGTTTTAACCTTAGGCAGACATAGCCATTTGTTATAGTGATAGTTGCAGCTTATTGGATGTCTCCACTACAGTGAAGACCGATGCGGTAAACTTCACTTCCTAATGGAACAAGCTGCATTAAGTTCCGCCCGCTAATATGAACCGTGCGGGAGGCGGAGTGTCACACGGCATTTACAGCCATTGGATAAAGTGGGAAGATGTGACCAATGCCACCCAACCTTTTTAACCACCTACACATAAGACCACCTCTACAGTCTACATATATGTAACGATTTGCAAAACAACTCACTTGCCTTCAGAAACTGCAGGTTTTTTATACCTCCCCTCTCTCAGCTGCTGTTTTCATCCTTCCTCTGGGAGCTGCAATGACACGCTGTGCAGGGAGCAGGGCCCCTGCCTTCACACCTGAGGAGCTGGAGACCCTGGTAGATGTGGTCCTTCCCCTGTATAAACAGCTGTATAGCACACCAGAGGAGCGGGTGAGTACTATTTGTCCAGAATGTACTCACCTACATGTCAGGGTATTTCTCTGCATGTAGATATCACTTGTAGATAATGTTAAATGTGCTAGTCTTTTGTTGAAAAATTTGCTGGTGAATTCACAGACCTTCAAACTCAAATGTTGATTGTAATCTGTAAGTTGCATGTGTGGATCATATGAGATGTGTACAGTCACAACAATAACTCAATACACATAAGGCCATATTAACGTGACGTCAGCCATATCACACCTCACATACCAATTCACACTGATCAACAATGGTTATGTCATGGGCGTGGCCAACACCATGGCTGGATAGCTGCATTGCTCGACAGCTCCGCCGACCCCGATCCAATCCTGGTAAATTATCCTAACCTTCAACGCCATAAAATGCTGAAATAAAGAGCAGAATATCCCCTGAAGTTAAGAAGCTGTAAGCTGGGAGGCAAACCAGATCCTTGGGAAGAGGAGAGCCTCCGGACTGAAGCGGGCAGAATTGAAAGAAGTGATCCAAGATGGCACCGGCCCTGGAGAGCTGAACGCCCTATGGAACAGAGGACACCCCGGTGTGCACCTGCAGACCGGTAAAGGGTTTTTAGTATTTGGGTATAGTCTAACTCTGTATTGTGAATGTCCATACATTGTTTTTTTTGGTTTAGTTAGTTAAGGGCACAGTTGTGTTATGGATTGGTCCAGTCTAAGTTCCTGGTAACTTTGTTATTTTCGTATAACTTCCAGTAGTTTGTGTAGGGTGGGTTAACTTCCCCCAATTGCGTACTGGAAGGCATTATGCCATCCTCCTACTGCGTTGTTAGTTTTGGCTTGTAGGGCTGGGGTACAGTCATACACATTCCACCATGTAAAGTGGAATTTTGTTTGGCGTCTATGTACTGATCTGTGTAGCCTCCCTACCCGGGGTATCTTCAAAATAATATATTAGGGAGCTAATTTATCTTCATTGATTTGGTAGAAGGGACTTTCTATTAATAAGTTATAGAGGTTTGTTACTTCAGTGATTGGGACATTGGCTAGAGCTATTCATTTTTTTATTTCATGTGCAAAATGGCTATTTGTTGTATATTCAATACTTAGGGTAGATCTTTGTATGTGTCATCATATGCCCTGGTTAAAGTGGTAGTAGCAAACTTGTATGGCTGTGTGGGGAAAAACATTGAGAATAGCTTGTATCATTGCTTGTGTGAAATCAATGATAATCTTTTGGAGGTAGAAGTTGTTAGTTTGTTGTTTTATTTGGGTTAGGAGTTCTATATAGGTAAATGTGTGTTTATTTGTTAATAATGCATAGATGAAAGGTATATTACTGTTGTTAAATTACCCATGGATGGTATAGAGTTGGTAGAGGTTTGGGACTGATTTTAAATGTCCCATCCATCATCCATGTTTTGCATTGTTCTAGTTTTTATAAATTTGTAGGAGTAGCAAACATAATAATTAATTTTCATGACTTTTATTGTCATATAAAAGGAATTGTTCCTCTTTGTGTGTTAATGTAAGTTCAGGTGGAATTTTTACCTCTCCAAATGTTTTGCAGCAGGTGGTGTTTGAGTGGTAGATTTTTTTGTTCTATAAATTACCTATGGTATTGCAGGCAACTGACCAGTTAAATGCTCTGGGACATTTGGTAAAATATCTTTCAGAATTTGAGTGGGTGGTTTTTGGGAGCTAGTGCTTGCTTCTTTATTGTTTTCCAGGACATCTCTAACTTCAATTTCAGTCACTTTGGGGGGTGGTTATGTTATTTCACACTTATAGTAGTTGTTTTTCTGGTTGTTGCCTTCAAGTAGCAAGCATTTGAGTAATATTTTGCACATTTCCAATTCATGTGGTTAGCAGATCTATTGTTTTGGCTGTATGTGTACCCCATATAGCTTTGCCAAAGTTTGCCTTTTTGAGGAGAAATACATATTGCACCTTCTATCAGTTTCTGAATTGTACTGAAATTCAATACATATGTAGAAAGAGTTAAATATATTTTAAATACACTTTTGCAATGTTAACATGTTTGCATTTTTTGTTAACTTACGTATATGTTAAGTTTTCAATTTCTTGGTTTGTTGAGAAAGTTTCAGTTGTATTTTTCTGCTTTCGGCTTGCTGCTTTATCCTGTTGAAATAAAAAGAAATTTTGGGGAATATTGTTCCGAATACTTATTGTGTTTTTGAGGGTGGGTTAAGAGTAGTAAAGGTTTGGTTGTTTAATTTCTTTTACATTTGATGCTAAATATACTTACAATATTTAGTTGTTTTTGTTTATTATTTTGTGAAGATCATTTGTTTAAAGCTGGGCTAGTCTACAGAGAAGGGTAAAAATACAGTAACACATTTATTCCAGTCAATCAATCAAATCAACTTTATTCGGTTTCAGAGATATAAAACCATAAAAGTTATCAATACATCAAAGTTGCATAAAATCAACACAATTCATCATTGTTAAAAATACATTCCACCGCGGTCCATGGTAATCTATAACATAGAATGCAAAGTTCGGGTCCAAATAATCTTAACCCTTGATTCAAACGCCCGCCAGCTAAGTTATTCTGTCCCAGAGCTTTTGCCAAAATATATATATCTTAAAAATAATCTTAAAACCCTGACCCTTGTTGGTGTTTAATCAAGACTGGCCCTCGACTTCACCACTGATTTCAAATAACCAAGAACAAAGAAAATACATTCTTCCTTCAGCAATTGCATATGTAGGAGAGCTGGACGAGCCTGCTTAAAATTCATTCTCTTTAATATCGGAACAATAAAAAACTTCCGGGGGGCCTCATAAAATTTACAGAATAATACAAAGTGAAGCAAGTCCTGTGGAGACTCTCCGTCACAGCCACAGGGTGCTAACAACTGACCTCTAGTGCTCCCCCTGGGAGTGGTGAGCAGGAGGTGAAAAAGGTCCACGCAAAACCTGGTCAATAAAAAACTTTCATAAATAGTTAAAAACCCAAGGAGATAAGGCTCAGCTGATGGTGTAGTAGTCTTTAGCATTAAAAATTTACGGAAACTAGGTTTCTGCAGTTCCACTTCTTCCCTCTCCAATTGCCTTAGGTTGCTAAAGGACTCCCTTGTTATCTCCACATAATTTTTTGTTATTAGTCCAGGGTTAGTGTACAGTTCAACTCGTCCTAACTTTTCAAAACTGCTCTTAATATATCTGAGCCACGGTATACTGAGTGTGTGGTCAAGGGTCATACATTCTTTTAAAATGGACTGGGTCAGGGTTAATCCCTCGCTCAGCCAAGTTTTTAACCAGAACGTTAGAGGACGGAGTGCCAAGGTATCACTTAAATAAGGCACCCCTAGTTCTTCGTGTATCACCAAGGAATCATTTATAGATAGGTCCCGATCTGACATAAAGGCGGAGAAGGCATCGAGCAGGGTTTGTAACCCCCTAGCAGTCCTTGATATAAGAACTGCATCATCAGCGTAAAGTAGTACGGGGAGCCCACGTCGGCCCATGTGCGGGTAATCTACCCCTGTTGATGAAAGGGCTTTATCTAAATCATTGATATAAAGGTTGAACAAAAAGGGTGCCAAGATGCACCCTTGGCGTACAACTCTTTTTATATCAAAATTCTGTGATACACGTAGGTCCTGCGAGAATCTAACATTGGCCTTAGTACCGCGATGAAGGTCTTCTAAAAAATGGACAATGTTGCAGTCACAATTTAGCCCTGTTCACGAGGTTGAACGCGGAGGATAAGTCCATAAAAGCCAAGTAGATAGTTCCAGAACGTGCAACCGTGTATTTGTTATGGATTATGGTAAGGTTAAGTTAAGGCACTGGGCCACCGTGGACCGGCCTGGGCGGAACCCATACTGTACATTAGATAGTATGTTGTGTTCCTCCGCCCAGCCGGTCAACCTGTTTAAAAGTACCCGGCCCACCTCCTTAACCACCGACTCCAACAAAGAAATCAGTCTATAACAATGTGTGCTATCACGGTCGCCCTTTTTAAAAACTGGCACTATGTTCGAAGAAGCCCAGGACTCAGGGCATCCAATCCTTACCGCCGCATTAATTACCGCGACAAGGACCGGGGCCCAAAAGGTGGGGTCAGATTTAAAGAGATCCTGTGGGATGCCGTCCGGACCTGGGGCTTTGTTACTTGTGAGCCCAGCGATACCCCCCTCAACCTCACCCAACCCAAAATTCAGCTCAGTGGTGGTTCCCTCTGGACCTGAGTGACAGGTCAACTCTGGCAGACTTTCAAACATGGTTTTAAAGTGGAGCTCCCCTTCATCCTCGGTGATGTGTGCCCCATATTGCGCTACCTTCATCATGCTCTAGGAAGGGGCTGTTAATAATGCTCCAAAATCTGGAGCTGTTCCTCAGGGTACTAGCCTCAATCAGCTCCCTCCATGTTTCCTCCTTCAAGGCAGACTTACGTTTAGCCAGTTTCAATGTATAGTCTTTACGGCATGCTCTAACCTGGGTCTGGTTTCTAGGACTCCTGTTGAGAGCTTCCCGCAGCTTTCTTGCCACCAGCGAGCAAGAAGAGGCAAACCATCTAGGAGTCGGGATGACTATACTGTGGTTTGGGACACTTAAAAGGTCACCTACTCAAACAGAGATGGTGTTAAAAGTGCTAATAACCTACACCGGAGATGTGTGCTGCGTGGTACACAAGCTAGTTCACTGGCACATGATTCAGATACCGATTTATAAAAAGCATCTGGAGAGACCTGTGTCCACTTTAGCCGTCTTCTACCATCAGTTGGTCTCATTGACCCCTTTTGCTCACCTCCTCTAATACATATCAGTAAAGGACCAACCAGTTCGACACACAGAGGGTTGTGGTCACTGTAAGCACTTTCCTGTATAATGAAGCCCCGAAATGAGGATTGTAGATGCGACGAAATTAGTATAAAGTCAATAAGTGTACCACCACATCTCCCATTAAAAGAGGGGACGTCTACCTTACTCCGGGAGTCGATTAGTGACATAAGGGACATTAGGTCAAAGTCATGGAGGAGGTTTTTCAAAACGTCTCCCTGAACAGAATGTTCAAAGTGGATCCCCCTCACGCGAGGACAGCCTAAGTCAGCCAATCTTGTGGTTCTGGGGTCTCCGCATGGATGTATGTTAAAATCCCCTGTGATCATAAGATTTAGAAATTCAGCTATACGGTGTTGCCTTATAAAATGCCCCAGCCGGCTGATATTACACCCGCCGTTAGAACTCGATACAGAATTGTAAAAATTAATAAGATCATTATGATCATAAACGTGCAAGCACCCATGATTTTGCCCTGGTGAACCCTGCGGGGCTGTAAAATTCTCCGAGTTCAACGGGGGGGTGCTACGGTGCTACCAAGTCAATCGCAGACATCCATGTTAGACAAAGGAGTATACCAATTAAACAACTCTACCAGTGGTGGACCAAAGTCTTATCGCCGTGCAGTCATCTGACTTGAATAGTCCGAAATGGACACAAAGTCGATTGAACATTCCTGGTAGATGGAAATCTCTGCAGAGGGCCCTCACGTGCAACCATATTGGTGGTGTTTGAGTATGTGCACTCTAGATGTTCTGGTTTATTAAAAAACCCGAGTGGTAGGGCCACGATGGTTGACTTTGGACAAAGAGGAGTAAAATGTGGGTCTGACAACAAGATCCTTTCTGCTATATGAGGTCTGTTGAAATTTACGACACAATCCCCCGTACTTGATTTGCGAGAACTACCGATCCAGCTAACTCTTCGCACCATGTTAATGTTTTTCTCCACCCTTAGTCCCAGGGTTGTGTTGTGCGATAACCAATGTAAAACTTTGTTCTTTAACTGGAAGAAGTCCTCCTTTATACCCTGTGTGAGGGTTGGCATGTTCCCCAATACCACTACATAGGGGGTAGACTCCGCTGGGAGATGAATCACTGGTAAACGCTGCAAATGGGCTTACCCTCGCCCTTGGGGCCGTCCCCCTGATGAATAGCTCTCTTCCAGGGGCTGAGCCTGCAAGGGCAAACTGCCCCTGTGGGTATGATTTTCACTCTGGATGGGCGCTGGGAGACTTGCAAGTGTATGTCCCCCCAATGGCTGGGGCTGTCCCCTGATGTTTTTGGGCAAGTTGTCCGAGTTGGGGGGGTCCGGTGGGATACTTTGACCTGGTTGGGCAGCCAGCACTCCCATTACTGGTGATGAGACACAACATTTAAGATCCGATAAACTCTTTTCAATTAAGGTCAAGTGATGGATTATCGGTCCCAGCTTGGAATCCAACAAATTCATCATCGTTGCCTGGAAGGGTTCATGAGCACCCGTCAGGTATAGCTTGGATAGTGTTTGCATAGTGGTTAAGACTTTAGGGATCATAATGGGTTTTGACCTTTTAGCTTTACCCCCGTTGATTGGGATTTCCTTTTGGTACCTGTCCCTAGCCCACCCGTCTCAGCCAGAGATAGCCTACCTTGAGTGGTTACTTTTGATGTAACCGTGTGCTTATTTGGGGGAATCACTGCACGCCCATGGTTTGAAGATACTTCATTGCCCCCCTTATTAGAAATGATAATAGCAGGAGAGAGGGGCAAAATTTGGGCTGCTGATTGACAAATTGTCCCGGAACAGTCCTGTGCTACCTGGTTCACTTCGGTGTTGTTTTGATGAATTGAGAGATCATCATCCTCAGCGCTGGCCGATAACACATTTGTGCCAGCATGCATAGGTGGTGGAGCCAGAATGGGGGACCTAGAGAGACGTCCGTTAACCAACTCGATCTCCTTATCCAGTACAGCCGCAGCCCGCTGAAGGAAGGAGTCCATTGTGGTCACTGAGGCAGTAGTACCAACTGCAACCCTCCCGGGGGCTAGTGTCACCTTACGTCTGCCCATGATATAATCAAGGTTCAATGTTGCTCAATGTTGCTCCTGAGGTTTAATAAGTTTGGTAATCTGAATTTATAAGTGTCAGGGTATGTAACTCCACAGTGCTCACAACACAGAAAACTCTGCAAACAAACACGCTCCTTGCCAATCCACGTGGTTAGTGCAGGTGCAGAAATAAATAATATAGAGTAAGGCCAGGCACCTTCCTACCTTCTCCTTGTCTTCTGGAGATACCACAGAAGTCAGATCTATAACAGAGCCAAGCAGTGTGTCCAAGTAAGATGATAATCCAACAGGGAAGCAGGCAAAAAGTCCGACGGGGGGCCAGGAGAGTAGGCCCAGCCCAGCCTCGTCCGGTCTTGGACGGGCCCAGACGGGCCCGCCCGGGCGTGGTCTGGGCATGCGTCCCACGCTGCGGGAGCCCTGACCGCTACTTGAGCACCTCCTGGTGCATGTGGTGACGATAGCGGCGAGCGCGCCGCTTGGCAACTTGGGGATGGTAGTTCCCCTAGGCTCGCTCCCTCGCTTCCTCCAGGGTCAGTCCGGTGGCAGCAGTTGGCAAAACACCCGCAGACAAAAGGAAAAAGAGCTCCCCACACATTTATTAGTTTTTTTTATTTAGCATATGTTGGTTTTAGATTTAGTTAGCTAAACTTTAAAATTAATTAGAGAGTATACTTACTTTGTTTTGTTGCTGTGTAATATATTTTTTCAAAGTTGCTGTGTTGAGGAAAAAAATCCGGCAGAGTTTCGTTTTTCTTCAGTGTTTGCAATTTTTGAGGTAGTTTGTTGTAAATTTTTTGGCATCTTTTATATTGTTTATTTAATTGGTGGAAGAAGTTTATTGGTTGTTGTTGCCTGTAGTTTTATTTTATTGTCTGTTTTAGCATCTGCTTACTTGTTATGTCAGTTAAGTCCTTATTTGGAAAACGCTATTTAATTTTGTTTAAAGGTGAATGTGGTAGTAAATGTGTACTTATAAAATTATATGTATTTGTTTTATGTGGTAAATATTGTTAAATAGTGTAAAAGATATATTTTATATCTAAAATTGTTGTTTATAAATTCTTTGACAAAAAATGTTAGGATTGAAATTTTAAAAGTTATTTTTAAATTATTTCAAATGTTTAATTTTAGGGAAATGTGTTTATTTATATGTGGGATAGGTTTTTATATTATTGTTTATTTTATTATTGCGACATTTAATGTTTTGTATAGGTTATTTTTATGTGTTATTACGATATTTATGTAGTCAATATTGTGAGTTTTGATATTTTTGTGATTTACTATGTTTATTTAATGATGACGATATTGTTGTTTTTGATATTTATGTCTTCGATATTAGTAAAATCAATGTTATTTATGATGATATTTTTTCCTCAATTTCTTTGCATTTTTTTTAAATAAGTCTGACAATATGTTTGTTGTCGATGTAAGTATGATGATAGTTTTGTAGGTCTATATTAGTAGTAATAATATTATGTCAGTTAACCCTTTCAGCATTTCACCTAATTATAATGTCCCTTTAACCTTAGGTTTTTCTGTGAATGTCTAATCTTTTTTTAATGTTTGGTAAAATTTTATTACAATTCCTAACTATGTTTTTTTTCAGTGAATTTCTAAATTTTTTAAATGTAAAGTTGAATGTCTATTGCCAGGTCAGGCCCTGTGCCGAATTATCCGTGGGCACCCAACACCCCAACGGCTGTATGTGCCATAGCGTTGGAGTTCCTGGTTTGAGACTAGCCCTGCACCCAACTCTCTGTGGGTATCCAACCCATGCCAGGCACAGCCTTTCCTCAACTGCAGCGTGGGCTTGGGCTTGCATTCCACCCCTCGTGGGTTCCCAACCCCCTTTGTTCATTTTTTTTAGTGTCTCTTATCATGAATTCTACATCTTTTGCTGTCCATTAACAACCCAGCTAAGCCTACTCATGATAGTGTATGACCCACCCTGTCCATAGCCAAAACTATTCCTATTCTGAGCCTGAAGTTTTATTAGACTTTGCCTTACCCAACACTCGCTTGCGCCTTAGCACATTAATAAAATATGTGTTGCACATTTAAAAAGATTGGTGTGGCGAGTGTGGTTGTAAAGTTGTACAAAATATGTAGTCAAATACATTATGCAGCATACATTTTATACACCATATTTTTCTACAGAAAAATAAATGTATATTTGTAGCACTGTCATTTTTAAGAACATATTACATAGTTGGAGAAACGTCTTGTCATTTAAATTTTTCATCCATATTAGCAGAAAATATATTTTTTAACATGGTTGTGGTTGTTGATTAATTCATTCAAGTGCTGCAGTATGTGAATTATGTGTCATAAAAAGGCCTTGTGACAAAGAATCACGTAAACAAAATTAGAGGTCCAAAGGACACAGCAATGCTGTTTTGGTCAATGGTAGGCAGAGATCTTGTAACTCCGCCGCTTTCTCTGTGGCGACCGGGTGTTAGTAAAGCTAATTTTTTTACCCTATTTATTGCACTGGCACTTTTCACTTTTGATAGATCTTAACTGATGAGGCAATTTGAGGTGCCATCTCTCTGTATTTGATTGAATTGGGTATTTTGTATCTGATGGCTTGTACCCGAACTAAAATCCAAAGGTCTAATAGTGTAGATAACCAAGGTCAATGGTAGCCAGAGGTCCTGTAACTCTGCCCCTCTATTTGGGATGACTGGGCGGTGAGATATCTGTTAATGAAGTTCATTACTTTCTTACCCAATTTATTGCATTGTCTCTTTTCATTCTCAATAGATCTTAACTTATGAGGCAACTTGAGTTGCTATCTCCCTGTATCTGATAGAATTGTGTATTTTGTATCTCACAGTTTTTATCTCTCCATACTTCTGATGTAGTTTCTGTATTCTTCATATTGTTGAATTATTATGTATAATTTATGAAGAAAATGTCATGACATGTACAAAAAGGAAAATGTGTGTTTTGCAAAATAATAAAAAATAAAAAAAGCAATGTTGTTTTGCTGTCTGACTATACAAACAAGTATTTGTGATTAATAATAGAATTCATATTCTTTTCTTCTTTCCTTGGAGCATCCTTTTGCTCCTGCCGAAAGCAAAATAGTGGAATACTGAAGGGAGACAGTCTCTCGGCTATGCCTCCAGAAGATGGAGGCCATTGAGGTGGAGTGACACTAGCTGGTGATCCTGGAGGAGGAGGAAGCCGCCACCACCTTAAGTCACCAGTTGGAGGTGTCCCAGCCATGCCATTGCCACCACCACAGGCAGACAAGCTCCAGAGCATCCAATCTGTCCCAATCACAGAGTCTTTCCTGCAAATGTTCTGACAAGACTGGAGGTGGTAAAGGAGGCCTAGGAGAGCTTTGCCAGCACCTAGCAGGACATTTTAAGGAGTCTGGAGGTCAAAGAGGGACAGTTTCTTTAGAGAAGCCCCGGGCCTGTTTCTGAATGTCAGGGTGACAGAACAGTTCAGGAAAGTTGAGTTTTTCCATAGGTTACTTTTGTGGAATTTTGGGGCTAGAGAGAGGGGATGGACCTGTTGCTGGAGATGAGGGAATCAATTTAGTGCTATTTGTTAATAAATGGGTTTCTTTTTTCGTCAATACATATTTATTTATTTTTATTTTGTAAAAGACACCACTGGTTAGTGTAACACCCCTGATAATTAAACAGAAGGATTCACCAATGTAGTAAAGAAGCTGGTCAAAGAGCAATTCTTAACAAAGTTTCCACCCCTATAGCCCTCTCTTTAGTCTCGCTCTTCATGACTTCCCTTACCAGCTTAAATAGGTTACCTTACCTTACCTCCCTTAATTCACTCCCTGCAATCATTGTTGGAAAACTGACCATGAACATGTCCAACCCTCCCCTTTAATGCCTTATTCAGGCTGAGTAGCACGCACTCTCCCATCCGTACTAGTTGTATACTTGATGACATTGTGCAACCTCTGTAACTATTGACACTAATGTTGACTGCGACATCAGAGCCAAAATAGCACTTCATCCTTCCCATTCTTAGAAATAATCTTCTAGTCGCAGTATGGTGCATGATGTCTTGTGCCCCTGCAGGCAAAAATAAAAAGCAGAAAGTCAGGGAGATTAGTGCAGTCTAGTCAGTGTAATACAAGTGATCATCAACTTCATCACAGATGCTTACCAATAGAGTATCCGTGTATAAACCATTTCTTGCTGGACATTATATAGGAAAAGCTAACTTGATATCCAGGGCTAATGTGACCCATATGGGAGGGAGGGGAAAAAAAAAAAATTATTAAATATTAGCTGGTGTCCCTCTAGGGCCATTGGGCCCCTGTGGGAACTAGGGAGGAGGAGGAGGCAAAAATGGAGAAAAAAAATGCAGTTGTTCCCCCAGAACCCTTTGGGCGCTTATGGAAGGAACGTACAATTGAATAAATGAGGCAAAATAATAAAACTGCTATGTAGTACTGACTACTACAATCAGCCACAGGCACAAATAAATATGTCAGGTGATGCATATTAAAAAAATTAAAAAATGAACAAAAATGTAATGGGCTTCTTCTTTTGTCAATATCCCTAGAATATGGAATAAAATGGTAAATATTCAGAAACACCCAGTTGGTTCAACAAAGTGATGGTCGCTCACTACCTGGCCTGGGACAGCAAGGCAGGAAGAATGGAGAACACAGTCAAAATGGCCATGAATAACATGCACACTCTCTGCCCCCAAAATAATGGTCACCTCATGGAGGCGTATAAGACAAAAAGAACATGGCTGGCCTACCCTATCATTGAGACCTTTTCTCATCCTCCATAAACAAACTTTTGCAGGATTGTAGGGAAATGCTTGCACAAATTCACACCCAAAATGGGACTTGGCATAGCTGTAGGTCTGCTACTGCACCAGTAAAGCAGCAACATACAACTTCACAGCAAAATGCAAACAGTGAGAACTTTTTAAACTAGACTTTAAGAATGTTCCAAACACAACCAGCAGAAGGCAACAATTACTACTGATAAAGTCATTTAATAGCTGAAGAAAAGCAATTAATCAAGAATGTGAAAAATATAAAAACAAATACATCTAAGGCCATCACAGACTTGGCCCCAAAAAGTAAAATGCACAACATTATGAAGAGAAAGCCAGACAAAATTCTAAAAGAATTGGAAGTAAATAGAGATAAAAATATATGTAACCTAGGCCTCCAGCATCCCAAACATATACAGGCATTATCCCTTTAGAAAACATATTCTACCATGGGCCTGTACCTGAAAGCTCCTTGTCATCCAGTAACAAAGAAGGAACAAAAATACTGAATGCCTTCCCTCAAACAACAAATATTTTGCAAATGATGTCTTTGAACTTACTTGATTTTCCCCAAAAAGTAAACGTCTTAAAACCCCAAGGGTGTGGATGCAACAGAGACTGCAGACAAAAAGAGAGTGAAGTTTTCCCTCCAAAGTCTAAATCTGGATTGACTAAGAGCAGCACAAAGCAGACGGTGTCTTCAGGAAGAGGACGCTTCTACTGCATATACAGCAGCCTCTATGGCACTTTCCTCCTGTAAAACTGAAAAATAAAAGGAAAGAAAGAAGAATGAATTTTGCACTAAACAAAATACTTGAATGCTTCCCTCAGTTAAAAATGTACTTAAAAATGTATGTTGTAGTTCATTTTCAGACATCCACTGTGAAATAACTGCCACTCACATATGAGACTGCAGTTTTGACCTCATATTATTACCTAAATAGTATGCTCGGGTAAACAAATCTTCTCGAAATGTATGATGACTACAGGTGTTAAAGAATTGCCTCTCATGCTTGGAAAATGCTGCTCGTGTTAGGATTTCACCCCCGAACAGTATTCTCATTACTCAATGGGGCATCATGGGATAATAGCGTAACCTTGGGCATTAAACATAAATTCTGTTATGCCACATTACCAAGATTGCACCAAATTATACTAATGTAATGGAAATTACGGCCAGGCATATTTGAGAAACACTCACCCTAAACCCAAAAATGTTTTTAGCTGTATTGATTTATATTTTTTTGTGTAAGAGTCACAGCATAGACACTCATCATATTGTTGCCAAGCGAGATGTGACTGCTTTATTAAATAGCTTAGATTTGCATTTTAATCAGAATGTGTTCTTATACCATGTGTGTAGTGACATAATATAAGGGATAAAGTGCCCCTGCCGTACATGATAAGTTTATTAAAATTCACCGAGGAGTTCAATAACCATGTAGAGGGATGAGGGCAAAGGCTGAGTTCCTTTATTAGGATATGGAACTCCAAGGTGACTTGCATTAATGTTATCGTGTATGCCATGCCAGGTGATATTTTATCCCATAAAATACATGGTCACACCATCATCTTTCCCACAAGTCACTTACAACGTTAGTGCTTATCTCTTTCATATGAAAGAGCGAGTATGTTTGCAAACATGAAGAATAAAAATTCAACCTCTAGTACAAATTGAAACACATCAAAAATATACTAGTTATTTGTTACAAACAGATATTAGAAACAGTCCAATGCAAGCCAATAGCCAGCTAACACTAGCTTGGAATGTGTAGAAACATGCAGAAACATTCTGGCTTTTCTCTAACTAAAGAGTGCAAAAAATAAATCTGGCCTCTGCTTGTCATTGTAAGCTAAACAATAGAGCAGAAAAAACGAAAAGTAACATCCCATTTTTGTTGCAAAACAGCTGCTTCAATTATGCTACATGACTTAACCTGCCTTTCACCTCGGCTGCTAGCGACTGTAATATCTTATAATAGACGGGTTCTGACATCTTTTCTAGGTGCGTCCAAAGTTTCCAATTATAAAGAAATTAGAAACTGGTGTTTATACAGGGATTACAGAAACCCATGTATTATCTGTACCTTACATTTATAATTTGCAAACATGTCCATCAAACACCCTAGGCAAAATGGAAAAGGATATGTCAATATCTCCCTGCTTCCGTTCTCAGCCAAGGTCATCGAAAATGCCGTCAACACCCAGCTAACAAACTTCATTGAAGCCAACAATGTCCTGGACAACTCCCAATCTGGATTCCGCAGCAACCACAGCACTGAGACCTCCCCACTCGCTGCCACCGATTACATCCGCTCCCTCCTTGACAAAGGTGAAACGGTAGCCCTCATCCTCCTGGACCTCTTGGCTGCCTTCCACACCATCGCCCACCGCACTCTAGTTACCAGACACCATGATGCCGGCATTTATGGCAAGGCTCTCGACTGGATATGCTCATTCCTCACTGCAGAACTCAGCGGGTCAGACTCTCTCCGTACATCTCAGTACCCACAGAAACCACCTGTGGTGTGCCCCAGGGCTCCTCCCTCAGCCCCACCCTCTTCAACGTCTACATGGCCCCCTTCGCAACCATCATCAGGAACCACAGGCGCAACATCGTCTCTTACACTGACGCTACACAGCTCATACTCTCCCTCACCAATGAACCCAACACCACCAAACACAGCCTCCAAAAAGAGATGAAAGCCGTCCCCACCTGGATGAAGAACAGCTGCCTGAAGCTCAACTCAGATAAAATAGAAGACCTCATCCTTGTCTCCAGGCCCTCCACATGGATGATTCCTGGTTGCCCCCCAGACTCGGAAAAACCCCATCCCGATGGACCACGCATGAAACCTGGGCATCATACTAGACTCATTGCTCACAATGAACCACCAGATCAACGCTGTCTCCTCAACCTGCTTCAACACCCTCCGTATTCTACAAAAGATGTTCATATGGATCCCCTCCAAATCAAGGAAAACTGTCACGCACGACCTCATCAGCAGCAGACTAGACTACAGCAATGCTCTGTGCACTGGAGTCAACAAGAAACACCTTTGCAAACTCTAGACTATCCAGAACACCCCAGCCAGACTGATCCTTGACATCCCCCGCCGCAGTCAGATCACCCAACACCTCTGCGAACTTCACTGGCTCCCAGTCGAAAGAAGAATTACCTTCAAGCTCCTCACCCATGCCTACAAGGCCCTTCAAAGCACTGGACCAACATACCTGAACAACCGCCTCTCCTTCCACGCACCCAAAAGACACCTCAGATCAGCCGACCTTACTTTAGCATCCATCCCATGCATCCACAGGACCAGGACAAGAGGAAGGTCCTTATCCTACCTCGCAGCAAAGGCCTGGAATGACCTCTCCCTCCACCTCCGGCAAGCCCCCACACTGACCCTTTTTAGGAAGGACCTAAAGACCCTGCTCTTCAGATGACCCCAGCACTCAACGGAGCCACCCCCCTCGCCCCCAGCACCTTCAGACCCTCACGAGTGAGTAGGTGCGCTTTATAAAACCTGATTGATTGAATGTAAGGATTGTGTGCAGAGAGACAAGAGGCAATAGACCAAACGCAAAAAACTATCATTAGGAAGTACAGTGTGGACCACAACCACATTCAATCATTGGCTTAGCATTTAAGTTCTGAACTTTTATGGGAATCATAATGCGTTTATGGCTTTGCTACATTTTATGCAACTGGTTCATTTCAGAATACAGTGGAAGAATCAAATGGGGCGTCTCATCTAGTTTTGTAAGCTGCCCTCACTCTGTTCCTGGATGTTCCCCTGTGACACATATGTAATTACATCCAATGTCCCATGGAAATAGCAACATTGAATACCTTCAAGGCTGAATTATATTTTTTAGGAGGAATAACACATGTTGTATGTGCCATTGGTGGTACCCATTTTGATTTGGTTCCACCTAATGACCAGGAGCAGGTGTATAAGAATCAAAAGCACTTCCACTCCATTAATGTGGAAATGGTTTTAATTTAACTACAGACCTCTACATCACAAGTGTCTTTGCAAAATGCCATGGTTCTGCCCATGACTGGCTGCTGCTAAGCAACAGCAACCTACTACAAAAGATCGCAGGCCTTGAAGAGGGAGGGTTAAGCTGGTTGTAAATCTCATCCATTTAGGGCCAGATGTACGACCATTGGAAATTGCGACTCACAATTTGCGCTCGATTGCGAGTCGCAATTTCCAACGTACAACAGTGGCTGAGACACTCTTTGCGAATCTCAATGGGGTTGCAAATTGCATGCCTCATGAATATTAATGAGGCTGTCGCAATTTGCAACCCCATTGAGAATGGTGGGCACTCCCAGTGATGGTGGCCTGCTGGGCTCAGCAGACCTCCAAGTCTGGGACCGCTTTTAAATAAAGCAGTTGTTCCTTAAGGGAAAACGGGATGCATTTAAAAAACTAGCATTGGAAATGCAATAGGTCTCGCATTTGTTTGATTTTGCCGTTTTGGTGTTGTAAATGGCAATGTTTTGTACCCATGTGTTATGGAGTGTATAGATGTGGTGTGTAGTGGAATATTTTGAGTTGGATTAGAATTGTTATTTGTGGAGCACCATGAAGCATCAGGAAGGAGATTGAGGAGGTGAAGAGCAGCATGAGGCACAAGGACGGAGAGTGAGGAGAAGAGAAGCGTGAATCACAAGGAAGGAGAGTGAGGAGGAGAGCAGCATGAGGCACAAGGAATGAGAAGAGCAGCATGAGGCACAAGGACGGAGAGTGAGAAGAGCAGCATGAGGCAAAAGAAAAGGAGAGTGAGGAGAAGAGAAGCATGAGGCAGAAGGAAGGAGAGTGAGGAGAAGAGCAGCGTGAGCCACAAGGACTGAGAGTGAGGAGAAGAGCAGTGTGAGGCACAAGGACGGAGAGTAAGGAGGAGAACAGCGTGAGGCAGAAGGATGGAGAGTGAGGAGAAGAGCAGCGTGAGGCAGAAAGAAGGAGAGTGAGGAGAAGAGCAGTGTGAGGCACTAGGACAGAGAGTGAGGAGGAGAGCTGTGTGAGGCACAAGGACAGAGTGAGCAGAAGAGCAGCACGAGGCAGAAGGACAGAGGGTGAGAATAATCGCAGCATGAAGCACAAGGAAGGAGAGTGAAGAGAAGAGCTGCATGAGGCACAAAGGAGGAGTGTGAGAAGAGCAGTGTGAGGCACAAGGAAAGAATTGAGAAGAGCAGCGTGGGGCAGAAGGATGGAGAGTGAGGAGAAGAGCAGCGTGAGGCAGAAGGAAGGAGAGTGAGGAGGAGAGAAGCGTGAATCACAAGGAAGGAGAGTGAGGAGGAGAGCAGCATGAGGCACAAGGAATGAGAAGAGCAGCGTGAGGTACAAGGATGGAGAGTGAGAAGAGCAGCATGAGGCACAAGGACGGAGACTGAGAAGAGCAGCATGAGGCAAAAGAAAAGGAGAGTGAGGAGAAGAGAAGCATGAGGCAGAAGGAAGGAGAGTGAGGAGAAGAGCAGCGTGAGGCACAAGGAAGGAGAGTGAAGATGGGAGCAGTGTGAGGCACAAGGACAGAGTGAGCAGAAGAGCAGCAAAGGCAGAAGGACAAAGGGTGAGAATAATCGCAGCATGAAGCACAAGGAAGGAGAGTGAAGAGAAGAGCTGCATGAGGCACAAAGGAGGAGTGTGAGAAGAGCAGCATGAGGCACAAGGAAAGGAGTGAGAAGAGCAGCGTGGGGCAGAAGGATGGAGAGTGAGGAGAAGAGCAGCGTGAGGCAGAAGGACGGAGAGTGAGGAGAAGAGAAGCATGAGGCACAAGGACAGAGAGTGAGGAGAAGAGCAGCGTGAGGCAGAAAGAAGGAGAGTGAGGAGGAGAAGAACAGCGTGAGGCAGAAGGAAGGAGAGTGAGGAGAAGAGCATATTGAGGCATAAGGATGGAGAGTGAGGTGAAGAGCAGTGTGGGACACAAGGACATAGAGAGAGGAGAAGAGCAGCGTGAGGCAGAAGGATGTAGAATGAGGAGAAAAGCAATGTAAGGCAGAAGGAAGGAGAGTGAGGAGTAGAAGAGCAGCGTGAGTCACAAAGAAGGAAAGTCAGGAGAAGAGCAGCATGAGGCATAAGGAAAGGAGTGAGAAGAGCTGCATGAGGCATAAGGATAGAGAGTGAGGAGAAGATCAGCATGAGGCAAAAGGAAGGAGAGTGAGGAGAAGAGCAGCGTGAGGCAGAAGGAAGGAGAGTGAGGAGAAGAGCAGCATTAGGCACAAGGATGGAGAGTGAGAAGAACAGCATGAGGAAAAAGGAAAGGAGTGAGAAGAGAAGTGTGGCAGGAGGAAGGAGAATGAGGAGGAGAGCAGTGTGAGGCAGAAGTATGGAGAGTGAGGAGAAGAGCAGCACGAGGCAGAAGGACAGAGAGTGAGGATGTTTGCAGCGTGAAGCACAAGGAAGGAGAGTGAGGAGAAGAGAATTTTCTCTGAGGACTGTGACATGAACAGATCCTAGCACATGAGCAATGTGGACAATTGGTTTAGCACTAAGCTTAGATGGCTGTGACTAGAATAACTGCTCATCTCGTTTAAAGGTGATTCTATGTAAAGTCAGTTGGGCACAAACACATGTATGTACCGGTTATTGTTGCTCAAAGAGGTCATCATAGTTGCTAATTTGTCGTCTCTTCTTTTAGGATTGTCCAGCCCTTGACGCACTGCATCACCAGAAGGGGCACTTCACCATCCCTCTCATATACCGTTCATAACCAGAAGACACTGAGCTGTGGTTTTCTTTTATCTCTCTTCCCATATCCCCCTTCCCTCTTGGGACACCTGCCAGGACTCCCTGACCCAGTGGTGGGAGTGCTGAGAGGTGTTTCAGGAGGTATGGGGACCTGACATTGCCCATGCAGAATACCTGACATTCAGGTGAGTGGGTGCAACACTTTTAGGAGGCATTTATTACATAATGGCATATATAATACATGGAAGCCACTATTGATTCGAGGAATACAGTCCCAGAAATAATGAAGTTAGCATTAAGATGTTGAGAAAAAAGAGATTTACCTTTTTCCCACAAGATGGTTAGTTGAGTTATCTTATTAGTGCACCTCATGCTCATGTAAATGTTTAATAAGAGTAGCAGAGGTGATAATTGGAATTTTATACATTGCATCCATGTCAGGTCAAATGAAAGCAATTGGAAAGTAGCATCAACTTTTGTTGATGGATAAATGTCTAACCCACCTTTTCCCAGACCGTTACATGAAGAATGTGTAGCACTAACAGGGATCTCCTAATTGCCAATAATCAGACTACTCTGTTCCCTACATGTTTCTTTTTTTTTAGTAAATGATTTTTATTGATTTTGACAAAGTAACATCATTAACATCTTCATGACGATATGATCCAACATTGACATTGTAAAATGCCAATAATTTGACTGGCTTAAACGGGATGCCAGGGAAAACTCACTTACTAAGCTAGGAAGTCCACCTTGTTAGCCCTGCTGCACCGTACTGCGGCATAGTACATTTATAAACAGTCAAATAGGTCAGCAGAACCAACGGGAAATCCACCATTGTTACACAGAGCAATTTCTCCATTAGATCGTATATGAATAACAAAATAGAATAACCTGAACAAGAGGAACTCTTATATTCTATATAGGTACCCTATATAGGCGCAGGTAACATTGCAACCTTTCACCTATATCCTTCCCTACATTACATACATACCGGTTCATATGGACTGACCTTTTACCTAGATACAACACTGCATTCAGAACGCAAGTTTTTCCCTAGTTTGAATCTCATACCTTATACATGAGGCTTCTTGGAAGCACAGCAGGACTAACAGCAGGACTGACATCTCCTGTATAATATCTCTGTATAAAGTTCAGGCCCGACGTCATCCTTTAGGCCGACACAGTAACACAGCAAGGTAGGACCACTGGGGAGACCGATGGGTATATATACATCATGTCTTGCTTAGAAAGATAGAGGAGACCGAGACATCCCGGCTGACACACTGACCAGAGATGCTGAGGTTCCTGCATTCAGACGCTCCAGCTAGCAGTGGTCTAACATCCCTCGCGGGGTGTCCAACTCGAGACCAGGACGGGGTCCCATATTCTATCATTCTCAGGTAATGGGGTTGACTAGATTCTAGAGGGATTCTTGGCATAACACCTACACAGATGTTAGGTACATTTAGGTACATTTAGTGAGGGAGGCATCGTAGGAGTATTCACCTTTTATCATGTGTTTTATATACTTGTATGTATTCATGATGGTTACAAAATGGTAGAACTGTACCATCCCTTTACTTTCTTAGTGCTTCTAATCATATATCTCAGCTACTGTCTAATGGCTGTTGCAGCTCATCTATTCTACACTAGAATAACAACTGTTCAATAAATTCTTATTGAAAATGCCCAGCCTGTTTATTCTGTGAATCTCTGAGACAAACTAAGTGAGCACGAGTGACTGAGTGAAAAGTAGTATATTGTTTCCACGATCCTGGGGGATCAGGGTTGTCATATTCTGAGGTTGCCAAGAACTATTCTCTCCCCGATAAGAGGAGATTCTAGTGGCACTGTGAGCTAGCTGATCCAGACAGGTTATCGTATCCGATGGGGTGCACAGAATCAGTCTGCCACCAATCCCACAGTTTATGTTATCCAAACGAGCAGATCCTGTATAGGGTATATAGGAACTACACGACATGGCGCCGCCAACGTTGGTTGGGTACTTATTTAACCGTAGAATCTGAGTAGTTCAGTTGTTCTATTCTCAGAGACCCCTACTCACAAAACACCAGAGACATCTGGGGTGGGTGGGCACAAATTCCGCCGCAGCTGAGTAGGCTAAAAAATCCTATTTATTGGCTGTTGGTTAATCAAGCTTGAAGGACAAATTGTTCCTAAATTGTGCATAACACCGTATCTTAGTTCCCTTGAGAAGTTATTTAGTGTTCTAAAAACAATAACTAACCAGGAATTAGACCCTCTGCAACAAGCACTGTCTCTCTCGGAAGACGAGGAGGATGCAAATGCAATACAAATTGCACCAAATTTTTGAAGTACAGTCACCCTGAAACTGCTCGTGCATGGTTTATCATCTAGGGGTTGTTTACGTATCAAATAGAACAGAGGTATTTTATTCGTGAGTTACATTCCCAGCAGCAAATGCAAGAACAAAAACATTTCACTCCTACACAGAAGGAGATGCTCCAGCCGAATATTGTCCGTTTGAGGACATTGAGGTTCCGCTCATGTACCAGGAACACTTATACTGGTTTAAGGGCACCCTAGTCACAAAAGAAAGTCTTCCTTCGAGAATATTCTAAATCAACTATACACATACCAACAGACTTCAATCAAAGGATCTCTTAGGTTACCAGTGTCCTGGCAGTGCACACAAGAAATATCAATAGGAGCCACCAGTTCAAAAGTTAAAACATTTTTATTCAATACAAGTATAAAAAGATCTTCATATCATAATATACGCCATTAATTCATTAAAATCAACAGATAAGTTAAAAAGTGTGCCAGCCATACTTTCTTTTTAGGAACTATCTTTTTCCTATCTCGTCTTTTTTCCCCCTTCTTTCTCTTTTCTTTTTTATATTTTAATTGAATTATTGCTGCTAACTGTGTTTATTGCGTTTTTGCACACTTTTTAACTTATCTGTTGATTTTAATGAATTAATGGCGTATATTATGATATGAAGATCTTTTTATACTTGTATTGAATAAAAATGTTTTAACTTTTTGAACTGGTGGCTCCTATTGATATTTCTTGTGTGCACTGCCAGGACACTGGTAACCTAAGAGATCCTTTGATTGAAGTCTGTTGGTATGTGTATAGTTGATTTAGAATATTCTCGAAGGAAGACTTTCTTTTGTGACTAAGGTCTTTTTGGTACCCACTTTCTTCGTGTACTGGGTCCCTCTCTTTTATTTGAGATTAAGGGCACCCTACCCTGCATAAGAAGAAGAGTAAGACTCGGCCCGCTCGGAAGAGAAGGGGCAACTTGACCAATATTAGTGGCCTACACACCACATCCTGACATTGAAACAATGCCACCAGGAGACTTACTCATACAACATAAAGATTTAATTAAAATCTATAGAAACTTGACGCAATTCATCATGAGGACACTTACAGTCCAACCAGCAATAGTTGCAACAAATAGAACTCAAGCTCAGGGTACAGCAACTAAAATCACACCACAAACATTACACGCAGTGATAGGTAAAATGCACTCTAAACGTGAACAAATGCCATTCTGGGTAGCTCAGAAAATAACACAGCTAGAGGCAGTATTCCCGAATACTACCCCGTATGAAAAACACAGAATGCTAACAATCTGCTTACCCATGGGAATAACACCACAAGTAGAGGATTGTACCACTTGGGGTACAGTCTTTGCTGCCATTTATACCAGAACTCATGGTATCCCGTCATTAGCAGTAGTACCGGACGTATTAAGACAAATACAAAATGAGTACGGAGCAGAGCCTGCCCTAAACTTAGGGATGAAGTTACTAGGTAACTATGCCCAGGTATCAGCCATAATACTAGCTAATATTAAAGGGGAAGCAGCTTCAGTGGCAATCCGCCAACACCTAAGGTAGTTCAGTCCTTTAGAACAGGAACATGAACTACCAAAAATAATTGAAACTGCATATGCAGAATTAGGCAGAGACAGTTTGGGTAGGAAAGCTTTAAAACCACAACTGATGGGCAGTCCTGAAAAGGACATTTCCAAGCAGACACCTGCTTCAACTAAGAAGAAGTGGGACAATAAAAAATAACAAAACTTTAAAGGAAACAGATCTCAATCCCAAGTTAGATTCCACAGGAGCCCTCCGAAAAGAGGTACAACCTTAGGAATACGGATGATATTAGGAAACCTGACAGGTATCAGGATACTGATACACATTTGTCTCGTTCCTTTCAGGGTTCATCGAAAAACTCAGAGAGGGAAGAACGGTCAGAAAGACAAGAAGAGCATACAAAGCCCAGAGACAAGCAGCACACTCAGGATTACACTTCTAAAAAAGAAGAAAAACCAAAGCAAAAGCCACAGTTCAAAAAGAAGAAGGTTGCAGGTCTAAAGATCAGACATGCCCAGAATTCTGAGGACTCAACTACTGAACGGGGAATGGGCTCTGACGATGCTAGACAGCGCAGCAGAAGTAACAATAGCTCGCCAGAACCTGATGGAATTTCTGGTGATAGCGGAGTTGAATGATTATATCACGGTAGAAACACCCGATACTAGGGTAAGTGTCCCACATAAAGTATATGAAATAACGCTCCAGCTGGACGGGGACAAATGTAGAACAGTGAGAGGTCTCTTTTGGGAGAACCTAACGTTTGGCTATGACATTTTGTTAGCTGAACGAGATTGGCCGCCAGCATTTGTCATGGATTGCCCTAAAGGAGAGACGGTAATTTTACCAGCATTCTCAGATCATATTCCCACACATCTAAAACACACATATGCGCAGGAGTGGGCGGTAGCCCAGGCTCCGGCATTATATAAGAACCATGTTGGATGGGATGAGGATTCAACCCACCACATCATTCCGTTAAAGAATTCTCCAACTGCACAAAGACAGTATCCAATAAAGCAAGAAGCTAAAAAACAGGTCAGGGAGATCTTAGATCAACTTGAATATCAGAGGGTGATTGAAACTTGCACCTCATCAATGAACAATCCTTTGTTTCCTGTCATGAAACCGGACAATTCATATCGTTTAGTTTTAGATTACAGACATTTAAACACTTGCACTAAGACATTTGCAGTCCAAAATGCACACAGTACCGCATTAAAGAATAACATTGTGGGGAAAAAATATAAAACAACACTTGACATCTCAAATGGATTTTTCTGCCAAAACATAGCACCTGAAAGCAGGTATCTAACAGCCTTCTCAGTGCTAGGGACCCAGCGGCAATTTTGTCGACTCCCCCAGGGGTATAAGAACAGTCCGGGGTTGTTTTCGGCCAGGGTAACAGAGTTGCTTCAAAATTTGGATGAAGAGGCATTGTCCTATATGGATGATATTTATCTAACGGACGATGACCTAGAGGAACACTTGAACAGAGTGAATACCATAATTTGGGGATTTGCATCTGAGGGCTACAAATTCAACTTTAAAAATCAAAAATTGCCCACCTCGGTGTCCTGTTTTTGGGATATGAGCTTTCAAGTGAAGGGAAAAGCCTGGCAGCTAATTTTTTAGAAAAATGTGCTGCTCCAACCCTCAAAATCATTGAAAAACTTACAGTCAATTCTGGGATTCCTAAATTTTGGTAGAACATACATTTTAGATTACGCAGAAAGAGTAAAACCTTTCTACAATTTAAAAAAACCTAACTTTTCAGTAAGACACTGGACACAGGAACACACAGATACACTTCGTTCCTTACTTTTACCTGACATGATAGCTTCCAAACACTTACAGACACGCGTAAATATACGCAACCTGGTGATCCATATAGTTGTTGGTCAATCTGGGTACACCTACCTAATATATAATGAAGGTGAAACAGTACCAATTGCATACAAGTCACATTTGTACATAAATGCTGAGATGCGCTTCGCATCTACAGAAAAGATTCTAACAGCAGTACAGACTGCTGTAGTGAGAGAAAGAGCACTGGCTCAGGGGAAACGAATAATAGTAGTTACTCCAGTTCCAGCCTTAGATGCTGCGACAAAGGCAAGCGTTCCTAACGCTAAAGCCTTACATCCGAGATATGTGGAGCCCTTCACCCGGCCCAGTTGGGATTCAGGGCCACTTATAGCACAGACACGGCCCTTGTTGAGATGTCGGAGGCTATAAGAGAATGTTTGGATGCAGGCGGCAGAGCGGCCTTGATTTTATTGGATCTCTCTGCCGCCTTTGATACGGTGCCCAATCGCCAACTACTGGCCTGTCTTTCAAGCATTGGAATATCAGGTCTAGCATGGGATTGGCTCAAATCATTTTTAGAGGATAGAACACAGCAGGTATGGCTGCCTCCGTTCTCCTCAGCCCCAAGAAGGGTGACCACGGGAGTTCCGTAGGGCTCCACTTTGAGTCCCCTTCTCTTCAATCTATACGTTACTCCCCTGATCTATCTGGCGGAGGAGCTGGGAGCTAAGATTATAGCTTATGCAGATGATACACAGCTCCTCTTCATGTGGAAGGAAAACGACTTGTCCCCGGATCGAGCCACGGAGCTTGTAATGGTTCTGTAGTGAACTTGTCCTGTCATCTGAGGGGTGCCCCAGCTGCAGTGATTACTCCAGCATTTGGGCTACTTTCGAATGGGAGTTACTTGATGCTGAACAGTCAAGGCTGCTGCGGAATGCTCCTGGGCATCGCATATCTAGTAACCGTGAGCTCCAGGGTTACTTGTTGTATGCAAGTATTGTTTCCACCAACACATACAGTCAGGGAGGTGCCGTTATGGCCTTCACTGAATGTTTCTTTAATACGATTTGATACTCTAAGTAGAATGAAAGCCATGCTTCTACAGAAGTCTGTGCCCTTAACCTTCGCTCCAGAGACTTTTGATCTCCAGATCGCAAGGTCGTCAGCAGAGATAGAGGCGCTTATTCATAGTAACTGCCCTTACCATTGCGCAGAAATGGTAAATCGTATCTTTAATATGTCTGAAACGAGTGGCATTGTTCACCTATTTAACATCACGTGGTTCTGGACTTATAGGCACCTTTCAGCCGGTACTTGGAGTTATACCAAACTTCATTCACTCCGTGTTTGGAAGCATCTTTGGAGGACTTCCGCTGATCCTGTTTCTAGTAGCAGGAATCCTGATTGTTATTTTTCTGCTACGCAATGGATGTCCCAGTCATCAAGGAGATGGAAAAAGCACTCCTGGAGCGTAAATACCGTGACCGCATAGTACAACATCTAGGCACGCCTCACCTAGGAGAACTAAGTGCATCTTGGTTCTTGTCATTTCGACCAGTCTGGATGGACTGCATCTTACCTGTCCTCCGATGCCTGTTTTGCAGAGAAGCATGTGTGTTAGACCTTTGTTTGACACTCCCATCATGTGCACAACCAGATGTGAATGCATTACTGGACCAGATAACGGCCCATGTTCTGCAGTGTCCTCAGCGTATTCCAATGTTGATGGCGGCATCCCTTGAGCCACCGCAGGTAGTAACTGCACCTGTTGGTGTGGACACCGGCTCTTCCTCTGACACTCAGGCTTTGGACGGCGCACAGGCTGCTCCAGCGCCGGCTGCGGACAGCATGGAACAGCATCTGTGCTCAATTGACATACTCTGCGAGGTGCTACAGAGGCCGTCTACTGCGAAAGCAAGCAACAAAAATGTTGCGTCTACCAGCAGGACACATAAACATTTGACTCATTTGGCTCATCGTGTACTGGAAGAAATTAGCCCTTTTTAAACAAACTCGATTTGGAACTCAAAACAAAATTGACATTCCTTTCATTATTGGGCATACATGGCTTTCAAATGCTTATAGTGGTTCGGACTATAGCTACGGACACTTTAGAGCTATGGCTTGCAAGATTTTAACATGTTTAAGTTTTTTAGAAATTTTTTGACGTTTTAAACATTTTAGCAAAGGAAATGTTTTTAAACTTTTTGCGTTCCAATGTCTAGTTAGGATGGTAGTACAATAATAGGTTACATTTGTTGTCCAGTCGGAAGAGGAGTGGGTGTTATATTCCATATAGGTACTATATATAGGCAAAGGTAACATTGCAACCTTTCACCTATATCCTTCCCTACATTACATACATAACGGTTCATAGGGACTGACCTTTTACCAAGATACGACACTGCATTCAGAACGCAGGTTTTTCTCTAGTTCGAATCTCATACATTATGCATGAGGCTTCTTGGAAGCACAGCAGGACTAACAACAGGACTGACATCTCCTGTATAATATCTCTGTATAAAGTTCAGGCCCGACGTCATCCTTTAGGCCAACACAGTAACACAGCAAGGTAGGACCCCTGGGGAGACCTATGGGTATATATACATCATGTCTTGCTTAGAAAGATAGAGGAGACCAAGACTTCCCGGCTGACACACTGACCAGAGACACTTAGGTTCCTGCATGCAGCGCTCCAGCCAGCAGTGGTCTAACATCCCTCGCGGGGTGTCCAACTCGAGACCAGGACGGGGTCCCATATTCTCTCATTCTCAGGTAATGGGGTTGAATAGATCCTAGAGGGATTCTTGGCATAACACCTGCACAGATGTTAGGTACATTTAGGTACATTTAGGTACATCTAGTGAGGGAGGCATCGTAGGAGTACGCACCTTTTATCATGTGTTTTATATACTTGTATGTATTCATGATTGTTACAAAATGGTAGAGCTATACCATCCATTTACTTTATTAGTGCTTCTAATCATATATCTCTGCTACTGTCTAATGGTTGTTGCAGCTCATCTATGGAGTGGAGAGGTGTGGTGCAGCGGCCAGGGCAGCTGACTTCGGAGCACAGGGTTCACAGTTCGATCCCCGGCTCCGGCGGCAGCTCAGCACCATGTGACTCTGGGCAATAGCTCACTTAATTTCCACTCCGGCCCCCAGCGCCTTGAGACCCGTAAGGGTGAGTTGCTGCGCTATATAAAAACGGACTTACATTTTTTTTTTTACATATATCTATTCTACACTAGAATAACAACTGTTCAATAAATTCTTATTGAAAGCACCCAGCCTGTTTATTCTGTGTATCTCTCTGAGACAAACTAAGTGAGCACGAGTGACTGAGCGAAAGGTAGTATATTGTTTCCACGATCCTGGGGGATCAGGGTTGTCATGTTCTGAGGTTTCCAAGTACTATTCTCTCCCCGATAAGAGGAGATTCTAGTGGCACTGTGAGCTAGCTGATCCAGACAGGCTAACGTATCCAGTGGGGTGCACAGAATCAGTCTGCCACCAATCCCACAGTTTATGTTATCCAAACGCGCAGATCCTGTATAGGGTATATAGGAACTACACAACAGAACTAAAGAAAAAAAAAAAAAAAGGAAATACAGATCTCTATGTGTAGATACAGGCCTGAGTGTGCCGGTCGGTGTGGTATATCAGTGGGTAACATACATGTAGCTGATTGGGTGTGGTGGTCCTTTAGTGATAAGTGTACAATGAAGGGGGGGGAAGTGGTGGTGGGAGAGATGGGCAAAGAGCAAGGAGAAGGGTGTGTGGGGCCAGGACACCCGACAGTCGAGGGTGTATGTATGTATGGGTTGAAGTGAGTCCCATGAACCCAAAGAGGCCAAGGGTCCCATTCTGGTGAACAGGTCTAAGAGGGAGGGTGTGTTGCGGAGAGTTTGGTCTCAATCACTGTCAGGTAATCCTGCCACTGAGTAGGAGTTAGTCAAAGGGGCGCTGTTGCTCGCGCTGGGGTTGCCAATTGGTTTGTGTGTTCCGACACTAGTGCCCTGCAGATATCAAGCATTCACGAGTGTGTGTTAGGACTCAGTGTTGCCTTCCATGTCATGGCTATTTTATGTTTGTCGAGGCCCAGGGCAAGATCTAAAAATGTATTCAGGCCTTGACAGGATGTGCTGCGTTTCATTACACCGAGTAGGAAATGAATAGGTTCCTCCTCCACCCGAGTGCCAGCCGCCTCTGTAAGTGCAGTGGCTACATCAGTCCAGAATGTTTGAATACCGGTCCATACCATGTGTGTAAATGTGGCTTTCGGGTCCCGACACCTGGGGTATATATTGGCAGTAGCGGGGTACATGCGTGCCAACCTATGGGGTGTGAGATACGTATGGTGGAGGTAATTAAATTGAGCATACTTCAGTCTGGAGATGGTCGAGATAGTTTTTGGGTGGTTAAGGCAATGCAGCCACTGCTTATCAGAGAGGGTGATGGACAGCTCGGCATCCCAGTACTCGCAAAGTGTTGACAGTGCGGGTTGGTCATCTAGTCTAAAAGAGTACAGGCCGTTACAGCATGTCCACCCCGACCGTGCATGAGCAGCGTTTGTAGCAAGTGCAACGTGGAAGGTTCTGCTCGGTCGTTACCCCATGTTTGCAAGGAGTGGCGTGTAAGCAGAGCGTGTAACAAGAAAGAGCCCTGTGGTACCTCGTAGGCACTTACTAGCTCCTCAAATGTTTGTAATTGTGATTCTACATACATGTCTCCCCATGTGTCTAACCCCCTCTACTTCCAAGGGCCCCAATTCTAGATATCCATGACAATGTGAACGTACCAGGAAGTATCTCCAGAGCAGGCCAGGGGCATATGGTGGGACCGGTCCCTGGGCATCACGTATCTGGACCAGCTCCATCTAGCTGCTGCCATTAACATGTTACCTTGGTGTTTCTAGGTCAGAGTAGTTGTGCCTGACATCCATTCCAGTAATACTGGGGTTTCCCAAAGCAGAGCCACTGTGCCCACCTCGGTGAGATAGCTCTTAGCTAGCCACCACAATGGCCACTGCAGCTGTGCTGTGGCATAAGATCGCTCATAATTTGGGGCGCCTAAGCCGCCATCCGCTAGTGGCAGGTATAATTTATGGAGAGCCACCCTGGCCCTTGAGTTCCCCATATCAGGGAAATCAAAAAGGATTCCAGCTACTTGAAAAGTTTCCGGGGCAGGCAGCATGGAAGTGTGTAGAAGAAATACAAAAGGCGCTGTAGGACCAGCATCTTAGCGATGGCCACCCTTCCCATGGGGGACAAGGGGAGGCCTAGCCAGAACGGGAGAGTCAAGCGGGCTCTAGTTATGGCCCGACCTAAAATTGCCATCAATACTATCTGCCACCAGGTGGTAGACCTGGACCCCCAAGTATTTAAAAGTATCAAACGGCCATGCCAACGGTGTGTCTGGCGCCGCCCGCCTCTGGGCCAGTGACATGGGTGTCATCGGAAACATCACCGATTTAGACCAGTTGACTCGGAGTCTGGAGACCCGTGCGTGTTCATCTAAGAGGTCCATGATCAACTGCAGTACCTCAGTTCGGCCGCTCAAATAGATTAACGCATCGTCTGCATATAGCGACACTATGTGCCACCGGAGATCGACGTATAGACCCCAGTCTATGACCAATTGCCGCAGTCTACATGCTAATGGCTCCATGACCAAAGCAAAGAGAATCGGTGATAAGGGGCAACCTTGTTGTGTACCCCGCGCTATCAGGAAAGGCAGAGAGAAGGTGTGACCCGTTTTCACCCTAGCTAGTGGCGCACAATACAGCAGTCGCATCCACCATATGAAGTTGGGACCGATGCCGAACTCTGTCAACACTGCTATCAAATAATCCCAACTCAAAGTGTTGAACGGCTTGTCGATGTCTAGGGATGCTATCCAGGACATCTCCGCCTCACCCCTTGCCCACTCCAACAACGCAAACAGAAGGCGTAGATTCAGGCCAGTGTTTTGCCTTGTTATGAAGCCATTCTGGTCCTCATGGACCAATAGGGAGACTGCTGCAATTAACCTATTCGCCAGTAATTTCCCAAGGATCTTGTAATTGACGTTCAACATCGACAAAGGGTGATATGAGGCCATTTGGAGAGGGTCACGGCCTGGCTTCGGTAGGATCGCTAGCGTCACCTCCCTCAGAGTTGACGGCAGTGCAGGCTTCACAAAGGCTTCAGCATATACATTGGCTAACCCAGGTGTTAGTTGTGTGGAGTAGGTGGAATAAAACTCCGCCGGCCAGCCGTCTGTCCCCGGCGTCTTGCCGGTCGCCAGCTGTCTGATGGCGTCCATGATCTCATCCACCGTGATGGGGTATTCTAGGGTGTCGTAGTGCTCTGGGGGGAGTTGTATCTCCACAAGAAAGTCCTGAATGGAAGTAGGGTCATGCATGGCTGGGGCCGCGTACAGTGCTGTGTAATATTCATAAAATGACTGATTAATGGCTTCCTGCGTGTTCACAAGAGTCCTGGCAGAGGTGTGTATGGCAGTGATAGGGGGTTGGGAAGTATCAGATCTCAGTAACCACGCAAGCAACTTGCCTGCCCTGTCACCCTTCTAGTGTCTGCGTGCCAGATATGTCTTATAGTATAGTGCGCAGAGGTTGTAAATTACGCTCTTGTATGCCAGGCGGGCCTAGGCTCGGGAAGGGCCTACCCAGGGGTCAGTGGGAATGTGTTGCTCGCATCTCTGTATTTCTGACTCATGAGTGTGGAGCGCTGTGGTCAGTGTCTTTTGGGCGCCGTCCGTGGTTTTGATGGCATGTCCACGAAGAACAGCCTTAAAGGCGTCCCATTCCACCCCGCCCAATGAAGCAGTACCTGCATTCATTGAGAAATATGAATCAATGGAGTCCGAAAGGGCGGCATGGTAGGATGAGTAGCGGGGTATGATCAGAGAGCGCACGTGTCAAATAATCGACCTGCAGTATACTGTGAAGGGCATTGTCCGAGCAGAATATGATATCGATCCGTGTATATAAGTCATGGAGTGCTGAGTAGTGAGAATGAGTGTGCGTCAGGGAATGCTTGCTGCTCCATACGTCATGCATCTGCATGTTGGATACCCACTCCGTCATATGTTGGGCCAGCTTGATGGATTGTGCTCCCGGGAGGGGAGGGCGGGAACAGTCCAGGTCAAGATCTTGTACCCCATTAAAGTCACCGCTCCAGTACATGGGGACCGTGGGATCCACGAGTAAGGATGGCTTGAGTGTTTGCAAGAAGGTAGACTGGCCCGAGTTCAGAGCATACAGACATACCAATGCCAGTGAGGACCCATTCAGAAGGCCTTCCATGGTGACAAAGCGGCCCTGCGTGTCTACCCTGGAGTGTGTAATCTGCAACGGGGTCCCCAGTGCCACCCAAATAAGCACCCCTCTGGCATACCCCGAGTACATAGTGCCCAGGATTGTGCCCCTCCAGCATTAAAAGGAGTGATGCAAGTGTTTGTGCAGTGAGATGTATCTCTTGTAACAGCACAAATGTGAATCCATGACTGAGCAGATGTTGATACACTTTATGGCGCTTAGCACATCCCGTCAGGCCCCTCACATTCCAGGTTAACAAAACATAGTCTCCAGCTGCCATTTACCTAGTTGTGGAAGGAGAATCCAGTGTAGAGCAATCCTCAAGCTTCCAGTCCCCCCCTCGCGCCAGGACACTCTTCAGAGTAGCTGTGCGCGTTATAAATTGATGATAACATGATAACATCCCGTCATCCACCCCCCACACATAGTATTAAAATTATGCAGCCATCCCACAATCCCCATTGTATACAGACAAATAAAGAGAATGTTATATTAAAAGAGGTTTCCCAACATCCCACCCCAAGCCTGCTTACCAACGGGCAATGGGCCATTCACACTACAATGCTGATCAAATAAGCAACAAAATATAACATATAACAAATAAGAACCAATAGAGTGCTATATCAGCTACTTATCACTCGTAGGGGAGGGCATAGTGGAACTGGTGGACAGTGTCTCTGCCGCCTCCCTTGACTCAGCCTGGTACCAAACGTGCGTGTGCCAATCGTCCAGTCTCTGCAGTGAAAGCCATCGTAGAGTTCTGGAATGTTCAGCCCAGTGCATCTACGGTTTGCGGGGTGAGGGCTGGGTTGCCCCCCACAAACGCCTCAAGCTGCAAGGTCGTGATGGGCAGTGTCTGATCCATAGTCATGTCCGAGTCCAGTCTTGGAGAGGATACAGGGCTGCCTATGTGCTCCGCCGTTTTGATGGCTTGTGCCCGTTCCTGGGCCGACTGTGCCTTCACGGCCTCTCGGGGCTCCACCAGTGTCCAGGACTGGGTAGCATCTGTCAATAGTGTGGGGGGCCTGTGTGCAAGGGCTTGCTGGCCAATCCAGATCCACACCTCCTCGGGGGTATTACAAAATACTGTGCCCTCCTTATGGCGAATACATAGGCGTGCCGGGTATTGCAGGGAGTATTGAATGTCGTGGTCCCTTAAGCATTTCTTGACCTCCAGGTAGGAGGAGCGGCGGCACTGTACTGAAAGAGTGTAGTCTGGATAAATGTGGACCGTGGTGTTATTGACCTGCCAGGGGCCCCTGGTGCGGGTGACCTGCAGTATGTGGTCTCTGTCGCGATAGTTGAACAGTCTAGCCACCACCGGCCTGGGAAAGGCTCCCGGGTGGGGGAGGCCCCCGGGCACCCTGTGCGCCTGCTCTATGGAAAAGAACTTCAACATCTTACCCTGAAAAATGTCTCAGGAGAACCATTCCTCAAGGTAGAGTTCCATATTAGGGCCCTCTGCCCGTTCGGGGAGGCCCATGATGCGCACACTGTTCCGGCGTGAGCACCCCTCCTGGTCTCCCACACATGCCCTCAGAAAGTCTACCTCTTGTTGGAGGGATTGCAGCTGGGTGGCCGTCGCGGTCACCTTGGGGCATAACAACGCCAACGTAGATTCGGACTCTTCTACCCGGCACTTCATCTTCTTGTGGTCCTCCCGAAGGAACCCCATATCAATGCTCAGTGAGTCGATCTTTGTGCCCAGGGTAGTTTTAATGTCAAGTATCGCCGCCAGTAGCTCATCAAATCTGTGCAAATGATCATTGCGGTCTCCCAGGGTGGCGGGCCCCGGGTGGTCTGCACTCCTAGTGCCCGGGGGTGCCGTCTCCACCTCCGGGGGTTGTACCTGGGACTTCTCTACTCTGGGCTCACCCATCACGCCGTTTGCAGGGGGTCCGGACACCGAGGGCTGACAACAGTGAAGGATTCTGGGGCAGGGGCTGCACAGCAAGTCTGTGTGTCTCCGCAGTGCGTTGAGAGTCGTTAAACTTCAGGACTAGCCCACGCATAGGAAACGTGTCCAGGCCTGAGCACCTGGGGGCGCAAAAATGGGAGGGCAAGGTGTCACCATCAGCCTAAGTGGGAGCACGTGGCAAACGAGTCAGGGGACATCCCACTCCGCAGGCCACCTCAATGTCCGTATTAGCAAGAGTTCTTCAGAGGACCCCTCCCCCAGTCCACGCCGACAGCAGGCCCAGACCTACGGGGGCCCAAGATCCAGCAAGAGCACAGGCCTCTCTCCTCTGACTTCCTGCCCCCACCATGCGTAGGTCTCGCAAGTGTCTCAGGGTTCGGCCACACTGGCACCCCCGCTGCCCTCAATGAGGCGTGGGCGGCAGGCACTGTGATGGGGGACGTGTGGTCCAGGTGTGTCTGCGGAAGCATGGGGACCTAAGCCCAGGCTGTTGTGCCCAGCGTGAGAATAAGGAAGGGCCGAGGTCCGAGTTATACTCACAACGTCTCAGAAGGAGATGGGAGATAGGAAAACAACAACATACATTTACAGGATCATCTTGGCTTTGCTCATTTGCTGGATTATCCTCTGATGTAAAACAAGCTTCAGAAGTGTTCTGTCAAGATGTAGTGACCTGGGCTCACTGCAATACTGAAAGCAAATCATTGGATAACAATAGATGGAAAAAGACTCTAAGTAGAGGTTGTCAAGACGGTTATATCCTATTACATTGGTTTTCCTGGATATTTGAAATAATAAACAATAGAGGGCTGGGAATTTTCACATTCAGAAAGAGCTACCAGGGATGCTGACACCAGAAGTAAAGCTGCAGGGCTTGAGCACGAAGACCAGTTAAAGTTTTATAAATTGTTGGAGAACTAATTGTAGATTTCGAAAACTCAGGCTCCGGCTGTTGGGCACCAAAAAAGGGACCAAACCTCATATTATCATCAAATCTGGTTATCAGGAGGATTCTAAATAATATAGTAAATTTGAAATTAACTTGGAGTATTGACTGAGACTATACAAAACTTGAAGAAGTTATAAATGTGGAATAAAAGAGGTGTTAATGTTATTGGGATTAATGTTGAGCACAGCTATTTTAAGCTCGTTCGTGGAGCTTTTAGGGGGTGTGCAGATCACTCCTGGACTTAGCCAGGCCATCTCCGCTTTCCCCTTGCTCTACCCTCTAAAAATTGCTGCCCCGCCACTTGTAGATGGCACACGTGAGCCCAACACGTTCCTCACCTTTGCTTTTTTTTCCATTTAGTATCATTTGAATAGGGATAGTAGTGTTATAGCTGGTATCAAAAATGAATGTTCTCAATGTTGGGCCAAGTGCAGTGGAGCTCACAGGAGACATGCAGACCGTATCTGGACCTAGCCAGACTGTCTTTGCTTCCTCCGGCTCTGCCCTCGGCAGCAGTCCCTAAAAACTGCTTCCACACCACTTATGCCTCACATGCTCCTCACCTCAAAGTTAGCAGTTAGCAGTGCTCACTGATTTCTAAGATGTTTGGTACAAAACATCTTGTATTAATAAATCCTTGCTGATGCCAGTATCAAATATATTAATAAATTCACCCAGCAGACCCTTTTAGCGGGTCCCCTGAAACCTTACCAACCACTGGTGAGGTCGTTGTCTAGTTTTAGCTAGCCTTCCATTACCAGACAGGTTTCTGGACCCCTGGGTAGAGAGCTAGAGCTCTCCGTATCCAGAGACAAAGCCTTCTCTGGGTGGAGGTGGTCACACCTCCCTCTGTAGAATCTACCTCGGCAGAAACAGGAGCTTCAAAGGACATGCCACCTTTGAATCCTCCCTCCAGCCCTCTGCTGTTAGAAACCGATGGTAACCACCCCCCCAGTCCTGCTCTACTTTTGGCGGGAGGATTGGCAGGAAAATTAAATAGAGTAAGAGGTAGGTCTACCTTCACCCTGTTCCACTCATCATGTTGTGCAGGCACGGTAAACCCAACTTTTCACTATCCGCCATCTTGAGGATTGAGATAGTAGTCTATCAGTAGTCAGGTTATACCCACTTCCCCCATGGGGTGACCGAAAAGAGGTAGGCAGCCCATTGGCCTCCCCGAAACGTATTTAGGTGGCCTCCAAAAACCTGACTTCAGATTTGACGGATGGAAGAAGACTGCTGCGGTTCATGAACTGAGACCTGAAGTAGCTGGTATATCATTTTCTTTCCCCAAAAACAACACCCACAACCTCGGGTACTCCTGCATCAGATGCAACCCAACTGCCTGTTGTAGCTGAGTCCAAGGACCCAAAAGACCTTCATCCTATCGGTGAAGACAACATCTGACCTTCCACAGGCCTGTGATCAACTAAAACTCCTTGGTAGAGTCCTCCTACCAGAGATCCCGACTGTAACTGGATTGTCGGTCCTCCGCTATCCGAATCCCCACCATCCTCCAGCGACTAACGGGTTGGCACTGTTCCGTATCAATTCACTTCCAGTGACTGCCAACTGTGACGGTAACGTTTTTGCAGTGTACTGAACTCCATTACAAGCTATACATGTCCTTTGCTTTCCCCTCTGACTGTGATGGTAAATATTTGACTGTACTGACCGCCATGTGCACAGACACTGAAAGTACAGCATACTTTGAACTGCACTGCATTTATTTCAATAACTACAGGTATACAAAGTATTTATTCAAATATTGAAACTGTGAAAAGTATATTTCCGATTTGAAGTCTTGCATCTCAAAACATATAGAAAAAATCTTGCTTGTTATATACAACATTGGTCTCCCGATTTATTCTTATCTGTGTGTCTCTTTAATTGCTTCTGTGTATACAAGAAATGCTTAACACTGCCCTCTGATAAGCCTAACTGCTCGCCCACACTATCACAAAAAGAGAGCTAGTATTATCTACTTGTTGCCTCTATCTTCCTCTGAGGACTTCTCGCACTCTCTACATAGTGTATTTCATTTTTAGTACACTGTACAGAGAGGTGGTATCTTACAGACATCTTTATAATGACCACCCCACACTAAGTTAGGTTGATGAGTTGAAGGCCAACTTATATAATCTTTAGAAATAATTTGTAATACTTTTGTGAGTGGCAACAGTAATTTGTGCATGGTACAAGTATGCAGAGATTTTAGGGTTCGAATCTGGTAATCAGAGTGGGACATTTCATTTTAATTTTTGACCAGAGATTCATACATGAATTAGGTAGCAAGGCTATTTACTCTCTATGGTCTTCTTAACTTGCACTTTTATGTAACTTTACATTTTTTAATATTCATAAAGTATGTTCCCAATTTTACAAGTAGTATCTTTAAGACTGCGGAGTCTCTGCACTCAGAGCGGCGTCTCCGCACTCGGGACAGAGACTTCGCACTCAGGGTGGAGAGTCTGCACTCAGGGCAGGGAGCCGCTCTTAGGGTGGAGGACTCCGCATGGCAAAGAAAGTGAGAACTACACATGGCAAACCAACTACTAAGTACAAACTCTTGATATCAATTAATTACACCTGAAAATCATTACAGTCAAACCACATAAAAGATGGCTACAAACCAGGCCTCTGTTTCTTCACACCTTATCTTGCTACCTGGCTGTTCACTTTCCATTGTTCTTCAACAATGCTGTCTGTGATGAGGAAAGAGCAACATTTTTCAGAGGAGGAGACTGAGAAGTTTAATTTGTGGTGGATAACCACAAAAAACTCCATGGGTTATCCCTGTATTTTCTTAGTTCCACAAAGAAGGCAGCCTTATGGCAGCAGTTGGCTGATGGCGTGAAAGATTTGGGAGAGGATGTCAGGACTGTGTGTGATATCAAGAAAAGTGGCAGGATAAGATGGGTGAAGGAGAAGTTCACTAGTATAGAGGTGGCTAGAGCTCTTCCTGGTGGACAAACTGGATCACGTCTCCACCTCACCCCACTCGAGAAGGACTTTCTCTCTACTATGCACCACCACCCGCTACTTGGGCTGTTTGTTACAGATGACTGTTATGTGGTGCCAGGCAAGACATTTGGTTTCAACATCCATACTACACGTAAAAAAGCATTTTATTTGTAGCATGTGTGACTATGGAAGCTACTTCACGTTGGTTATTTACCTTATTGTGAATTATACTCTAATGGTTTTTTTTTCTCTCTATCACACCAAAAGTCCCAGACATCTTTGTGGTGTAAAAAGAGCTTGTTGGTCATCATGTGTAAAATTTATCAGTGTTCTATATGTCACTTGGTTTATTACTTATTACTTGATTTATTACCTATGTATTCATTACTTGGCTTTCAATAACAGAGTTACTAGTATATATGTTACTGGTATATCTGTGTTTGACATGTTAAATAGTCTATTTAATTAGAAATGCACTTATATTCTTATCTGTCCTGTGAAGTTGGACAGCCCCATCTCAGGAAGTAGTGACTTCTGCTCCTCGCAATGAGATAACAACTTGTCAGGTACCACACATCTGGAAGATGGTAAACACTGGTAAGTTTGCTTACCTATTACTTAACAAATTACTAATCTTCAGATTTAATGTTGACATATTAACGGTACGTGTTTTGTTACACATCACTGTTGTCAACAAGCTCACTATGCATGATATTGTTTAAAATATTTGAACCCTTTTAAACATGTTCTCCAATGTGAGTATATGACCTAACTTTTCAATTATAATTTTTATTTTTCTTCAAATGAAGTAATTTTGTGTTTACTAAAGAGGGATTGCTCAGACTTTTTCAGAGTGTCTTCTACTAACACTTACACTTAGTTTAACACTTACACTTGAGATAAGAGACTTATTCATAGAGGTCCAAAAATGCCTCAACAGCATTGACTCCAAAATAAACACGCAGACCAGCAGCCTTCACTGAATTGGACATCACCTTGACAGCCACGATAATTAATTTGCCCAACTAGAACAACGTATTTCTGATTCAGAGGATGGAGCAGTGGCGTGCGCGGATCAACTTTTACAAGTGGAGAAGGTGTGGGCATTTATCAAAGCAACAAATGAGCACAAGAATGTGCACTTAATGCGCAAAATCAGAGTACTGGGCTTCCCAGAATACACTGCAGGACCACTTCGGAGAACTATATGGAAACTCTCCTTCGCATCCTGTTTGGTCACACTTGACCACAATGTTTTCAGTGGAGCACATGCATCACTGCTTGGGGTCTGCCCCTCACCAGAAGCTTCGCACACCCCATTGTAGATCACTTACTCCATTACAGGGACAGAGACGGGGGCGTGGCCAAGATGGTGGATAGAGCGGACGCAGAGCCTTGAGCTCCGCTCTATGCCCGCCGGCAAAATCCTGCTTCCTCTTCGCCTGGCCACTAATCCTTGCCAGGACTCGATGCGGGAGATGCCCGGCACCCGCCGGTGACAAAATCGGCGCACATCGGCGCCCTGTGAGCTTGCTGTGGGCTCCGATCCCCGCCCGCGCAGCCGCGAGTGCTCCTGGGTCCCGGGACAGCGCGAGAAGGCGGAGACACCTCAGCGCGAGCCGCGACTCGGCCACGCGGCACCCGCAATTGTCGCCCCCCCTTTCTTACGGCTGGGGGCCTGGAAGACCTGCGATCTGGGGTGCTGCGCCTTGTGCCCTCGTGGCGCTGCCTGTGATCCCCTCGGCCCCAATTGGACACTTGGGGCTGCGACGACCATCTTGGAGTGAGGGGCCTGTGGTGGCTGGGCCCCCTGGATGTGGAGGTGGTGAGGCGCGGACCCGTCTCCCCCTCCCCCATTTGAGGGGCTGGGTGCGCTGTGCCCCGGGGACCGGGCTGGCGCTGTCAGCGGCCCAGAGATTCTGATGGGCTCACTACCTGGGACCGTCGTGTGGCGGCGGGTGGGCGGAGGCGGACGGGCCCGTTGCGGCGCCGCCACGGGACTGCTGCGCCTGTTGGGGGAACGCACTATGCCTGCTGGCAGCGGTGAGTGGATCCCCATGGGCCCCTTTCCTCCCTTATAATCCTTGCGACCTCAACGGACTGTGGGTGCGCTGCGAGTGCGCAGCTGGAACCGCGCCACCCGCCCTGTGGTGAGTGGGATACGGGTGGACTGCCTTGGTTGTGGGGGCACCCCTGGAGCCCGGGCGAAGTGAGACGACACGGGGCGAGTGGTCTTGCGGGGATGGCGCGCCCAGGTGCGCCATACGTGGATGCCCGGAAAGCAGCGGGGAACGACGGAGGCTGCCTGCACAGACTACGGCTAGGATGGTGTCTCAGATCCTGCAGGGGGACCTATTCTATGCTGGTACCCCGTAGGGCGTGAGTGAGAACAAACTGTAGCCTGGGCGATAGACTTGACTTTGCGCACCCTTTCACCTTGTTTCGACCCCTAACTGCTCCTGACGCCTGGGGGTGCGTGTCTGCCGTTCTCTGCCCTGTGGGTGCACGGGGGCGCCACCATGGGCAAACCTAAACCGGACAGACCCCAGGCACAACCTCCGGAGGTGGAGACGGCGTCCTCGGAGCGCAGAAACGCGGATCCCCCAGGGTCGTCCGGCCAGGGGGACCGCACTGATCAAACACACCGCTTTGATGAAATACTGGCAGCGATTCTGGACATCAAGACCACCCTGGGCTCTAAAATTGATTCCCTTAGTATCGACATGGGATACCTACGGGAGGACCATAAGAAGCTTAAGGGCAGGGTCGACGAAAATGAGTCCGCCTTGGCATCCCTGCGGCCTACAGTGGCTACGGCGTCTTCCCAACTGCGAACCCTCCAACAGGAGGTGGACTATCTACAGGCCCGCGTGGACGACCAGGAAGGGCGCTCACGACGCAACAATGTGAGACTCGTGGGCCTGCCCGAACGGGCGGAGGGGCCCAGCATGGAACTGTTCCTGGAAGACTGGTTTGCACGTGAGGTCCTACAGGGCAAAATGTCCAAGTTTTTCTCTATCGAGCGAGCGCATAGGGTCCCGGGGGGCTCCCCGCGCCCTGGCGCACCTCCTAGACCAGTGGTGGCCAGGTTCTTCAATTACCGCGACAGGGATCACGTGCTGCAGATCACCAGGACCAAAGGCCCCTGGCACATTGAAAAAGCGACAGTCCACATCTACCCGGATTATACCCTGACAGTACAGCGCCGTCGATCCTCTTTTCTGGAGGTCAAAAAATGCTTACGAGATCATGAGGTCCAATACTCCTTACAGTACCCGGCATGCCTGCGTATTCACCATAAGGAGGGCACGGTCTTCTGTGATACGCCGACCGATGCCTGGACTTGGGTCGACCAACAAGGCCTGGCACATGAACCTCCTGTGCCGCAGTCAAACTCTGTACGTCCATGGACCATGGTACCGGCACGCGGAGGCCGAGGCGGGAACAGATCACGCCACCCAATGAAGACGCAGGCCATGCGTGAATGAGCACAAGCCATCAAGACGGTGGAACAATTGGGCTCCCCTTTATCCTCCTCTAGGCGGGACTCGGACTCTGACACGCAAATGGATCGCACACTGCAGCTTACGGACTCACAGCTTGAGGCATTGTCGGGGACGGGCCCGGTCCTTACCCCGTAATCAGCGGATGATCTAGGTTGAACTTATTGCACCTGAAACTTGATTCTTCTTCATCGAGGCGCCTGGCCCGCTGGCGTGTGTTTGATGATCGCCAGGATGATTCACGGGAGGCAGCACGGACATTGTATACAGACCTCACGCCACCTCCCCCACCGAGTGATAAGTAGCTGATACAGCACACTACTTTACTCTCTTTCTTTTGTTGTATGTTTTAATTGTTGTGTTATTGGATTTGCAGTTTAGTGCGAATGGCCCATTGTCCGTTGACAACCAGGCCTGGGGTGGGAAGTTGGGATTTTTTTGATGTTATCCATTTTCCTTTTCTTTTATGTTTGCCATTCACAAGCCCTGGTGTCGATATACCCCTGAATCCGATAGTTTGGGACTGCGTGTGTAGCGACGGGAATGCGGTCTATCACATGGTGGAAGGAGCTTCACACGATTTTATTATACACTTACATAAATGGCTAGTGGGGATTATTCTTTATTGACCTGGAATGTGAGGGGGCTGGCGGGATGCGCCAAGCGTCACAAAGTGTACCAATACTTACGCAGTCACAAGGTTACGTTTGCTCTACTTCAGGAGACGCATCTCACGACGCAGACGCTGGCGTCACTCCGCAAGCGCTGGCGGGGCATAGTCCTGGGTACGACGTATTCGGGTTACGCTAGGGGGGCGCTTATCTGGGTGGCTCCCGGGACTCCTCTCCAAATCACGCACTCCCGAGCGGACGTACAGGGTCGCTATGTCACCTTGGAGGGTGTGCTGAATGGCTCCCCCCTGGCACTGGTTTCCCTGTATGCCCCAAACTCGGGCCAATCCAATTTCCTGCGGCTGCTCGCGCCCTCGCTGCTTGCGGGCCCCACGGTCCCCACATATTGGGGGGGTGATTTCAATGGGGTGTGGGATTTAGCCGCGGATCGCTCCCGCCCTCCTCTTACTGGGGCGCAGTCTATCACACTGGCACATCACATACGGGAATGGGTGCTACAGTTGCAGGTCCATGATGTTTGGCGCAGATTACATCCGAGGAGGCGCATATATTCTCACTACTCGGCTCTGCACGACCTACACACCAGGATTGATATGGTGTGGGTCGGATAATGCTCTGCATAGTGTGGTGCATGCTGCGTATTTGGCGCGCGCGCTTTCTGACCACACACCTCTACAATTGACCCTGACCTGGGGCGCACAATGCCCTGCGATTTCGACGTGGCGCCTACCGGGGGCGGCGCTAGCTGACTCCTCCTACCGGGCCACCATACTGGAGTCCATTACTAATTATTTTGTGGAGAATGAGGGGACTGCGTCATCGGTGGGGGTGGAGTGGGATGCTTTCAAGGCGGTTCTTAGAGGTCATGCCATCAAGACCACGTACGGGGCCCGTTCGGCCCTCACTGCGGCACTGGATGCGCGCGAGTCTGAGATCCAGAGCTATGAGCGGCGGATCCCGACTGACCCCCTGCTTGCCCCCTTGCTTGCCCAGGCGCGACTGACGTACAAGCAGGCGATGGATGACCTGTGCGCCCTAGATTACAAGACATATTTGGTGCGCCGACATGTAGAGGGGGACAAGGCTGGGAAGCTCCTGGCGTGGCTCCTCCGCTCCGATTCCACTCAACCTCCCATTACCACGGTATACACGAGAGCTGGGACTCTCGTGAATACGCAGGCAGCCATCAATGCCTCCTTCCACGAGTACTACACCACACTGTACGCAGCTCCGGCACCTCCTGACCCTGATCGTATTCAGGAGTTTTTGGAGGGGATCCGGCTCCCGCAGATTATCCCGACTCACAGGGCCGCGCTGGAACAGCCAATTGCGCTTGATGAGATCACGGACGCCATTCAGCAGCTGGCGGCGGGCAAGATGCCGGGGACGGACGGGTGGCCGGCAGAATTTTATCGTGCTTTCTCTGCACAGCTGGCGCCTAGGCTGGCCAAGGTGTATGCCGAGGCCTTTGCGGCGGGTGAGTTACCACCACCTATGAGGGAGGCGACACTGGTTGTGCTGCCTAAACCAGGGCGGGATCCCCTTCTCATGGCCTCCTACCGCCCCCTGTCGATGCTTAATGTCGATTACAAGATCCTGGGGAAATTACTGGCTAATCGACTCCTTGTTATTGTTCCTCTACTGGTCCATGAGGATCAGAATGGTTTCATTCCGGGGCGCAATACGGGGTTGAATGTGCGGCGGTTGTTTGCGCTCCTGGAGTGGGCGCGGGGTGGGGAGGAGTGCCCTTGGATCGCCTCGCTCGACATAGAAAAGGCGTTTGACACCTTAAGCTGGGCTTACCTCGAGGCGACCCTGCTGGGGTTTGGTATGGGTCCCCACTTTCTACAGTGGGTGCGATTGCTGTACAGTGGTCCACGTGCCAGGGTGAAAACGGGCCGCACTTATTCACCGCTCCTGTCGATAGCGAGGGGGACGCGACAGGGCTGCCCCCTGTCCCCGATCCTTTTTGCTCTGGCCATGGAGCCGTTGGCATGCCGGCTGCGGGTGCGGGATTGGGGTATACGGGTTGACCAACGATGGCATATCGCCTCGCTGTATGCCGATGACGCATTGATTTACCTTCGTGGCGGGGCCGAGACCCTACAATCCATCATGGCTCTTTTAAATGACCATGCGGTCGTCTCTGGGCTCCAGGTTAACTGGGCAAAATTGGTGGTGTTCCCGATGACACCAATTACTCCGGCGCAGAGGAGTCTGGCGTCGCTTACCCCGCTGCGGTGGGCGTTCGACACTTTTAAATATTTGGGGGTGCAGATTTATCACTTGGGATCAGACACGATCGACGGGAACCTGGGTCGAGCTATTACGCGAGCGCGCACAACTCTTCCGTTTTGGACGAGTCTCCCCTTGTCTCCAATGGGTCGGGTAGCAATATCCAAAATGTTAGTTCTCCCCCGTCTTTTGTACTTTTTCTGTGTACTCCCATATCGTTTGCCCCGAAAACTTTTCCGTGACCTGGAGTCATTGCTGGTGTCGCTGATATGGGGTGCTTCCCGGGCTCGAGTGGCCCTCCACAAGTTATACCTACCACTGTCGGGCGGTGGCCTGGGCGTGCCCAGTTATGAGAGGTACTACGCGGCGGCGCAACTACAGTGGCCAATGCGATGGCTCGCCAAAAGTAGACGCACTGAGCTGGCCTCTGGTGCCGTGATCTGGGATATCTCAACGCTCCTCGAGTGGCTCTCGGGCACTGTCACGCCAACCCAGAGGCGACAGGGTAATTTATTGATGATTGCAGCCCGATGACACTGGGCCAGATACGTGGTGCCGAGGGGCCGACCGCCGCCCTATGCCCCTAGTCTGCCTCTGGAGCTGCTCCCTGGCACGTATACCTGCCATGGACGCCCAGAACTGGGAGCATGGAGGGAGAGTGGACTGGACGCATGGGGGGATTTGTTTGCGGATTCGCAACTGCTGTCGTTTGAAGGCCTGGTGGAAACGTATGCCGTGCCGCAGGGCTCCTTCTTACTGTATGCCCTACTAAGTCGCCTGTCCTTACAGTCTTGGGGTGCGGACGGGGGCGAGCCTGCCACTTCACATTTGTTACATACCTTACTCACACATGGCCGTGGGCGCCAGGCCATTACAGCCATATACACCTCCATTCGATTGGACGACCCCCCTCCACTAACTATCTTGCGAGCGTATTTGGATGGTGAGCTCTCTCTTACCCTGTCGGATAAACAATGGCAACAATGCCTTACTTACCCCAAAATTATCTCGACCAACGCCAGAGTGCAATATACTCAATTTAATTATCTCCACCATACGTATCTCACCCCTCATAGACTGGCACGTATGTACCCTACTGTCGTGGACGTTTGCCCTAGATGCAGAAATCAGGCTGCCACTTTCACTCACATGGTCTGGACTTGCGCCACCATTCGTGTTTTCTGGCTGGAGGTGGCTGCTGTGCTCACAGCGGCAGCGGATGCGCGGGTAGAGGTGGAGCCCCTACACTTTCTGTTGGGAGTTATGAGGCGTAGCTCGGCTCGTAAGAGTACGAACACATTTTTGGACCTTGCTTTGGGCCTGGCTAAGCGGAGAATTGCCATGACCTGGAAGGCGCAGGCGGGCCCTGGGATCGCTGTGTGGCTGTTGGACCTGCGAAGGGCGCTGGTTTCGGAATGTGTGAATCAACGAGAGGCTGAGGCGCGGGCGCCGCTCCCCTCGCAACAGGCATCTGCGCAGTGGCAAGGATTTTTAACGGCGATTGAGGCTCGAGTTGCTGGGGAGGCTCCTCCCCCCTGAACCCCCCGTCACATATATTGGTGGGGGTCCCCCCCCTGCTGGCCCCACGGCCCCCCCCTCTTTGGCCCAAGCGCGTCTACTACACCTGTCCTCCCCCTTGCCCCCCCCTCTCCCTCCCTGTCCATTTACCCTACGGCTGTACTCTTATGGTTCCTCCCTGGGGTGCCTGACGCGACCGCCCGCACTCCATCATGTCCCTCTGCTATTGCTATTGTTATTACTTATTGTTTATGTTACACCTCTTATGCACCAGATCAGCACTTATGATCGTATTGGGCTTTACATGTACATATATATATATAGAGATCGGCTTTCGTTTCTTATTTGGGCTACAAGTGAATTGCCCTTTGTTCTCCCCCTTCTTTTGTTTTTTGTTTTCGTTTGTGGTATCTTTTGTGTCTGAAGCTGTGTGGTCTATTTCAGGAACACACAATCTGCAATGGTTCTGGGCACGCGGAGCAATGTCTGATTCTCCTTTGTTGATATTCTTTATTGTAATTCGTACATGTTTGATTGTGTCGCACTGCGGAGTGAAGCAGTGAGCCGCCCAGCCCAATAGGTACGGGAATGTTAAATGACTATGACTCTTCTTCTGCCCCTACCTAATGCCATTCGAATTTGTTGTGGATACATATTATTTATAGTGTATCCTGATCAATATGCATATGTTTTGGATGTCATTTTGTTAAAATTAATAAAAATCATTCATTAAAAAAAACAGGGACAGAGACACTATACTGTGCCTCACACATGAAAAGGATGAGATTGAATACCAAGTCTGCAGAATATCCATATACCCGAACTTTTATCCTTTGTGTGTGCCTCTCCTTTTCTGTAAACAGGCATGTAGATTTTGTCACATTTGCAGGTCATTCAAAGACAGAGGACAAATATCAGGATCTGTCAACCAAGGGGGACTTGGTGTTTACTTTCTTTATTCAACTTAAAAGTGAGAGAATTTATGTGAAAATCTTGCTGGATAATGAGTGTAAAGGAAAGGGTTTTTTTCTAGCACACAACAACATTGAAGTAAATTGTGAAAAATTTTCACAATATATCTGAATTAGAAAAGCACAAATAAAGCAGATTATTTTGTTCATTTCAGGGGTGTGTTGGAAACAAATACTTCTATATGATCAAAACGAATCAATGAACTAGGTGATGCCATTTCTACACCTTATAATTTGTGAGCTGTATAGTTGATTAGTAAAATTGTATGTCTGTGCAAATGTAATGGTAATTCCAATTGAAAATCTTCTGTTTATAATGGCCATGTCCTACCACACCATGCCTACTCCACTCTGCTGCACTGTACTCCAGTCTGCACCACTCCACTCTACGCCACTTTGCCATATGACACTTCACTCTGCGCCTCTCAACTCTCCACCACTCTACTTTATGCCAGTGCACTCTCCTCTACACCCTCCAGTAGAGGGTTCTCCACTTTGTCCAGCTCCACTCTACGTCACTCTGCAACACTGCACTCTATGCCACTGCACTCCATGCCAATACTCTCTACGCCTCTGCACTCTACTCTGTACCACTGCACTGTATGCCCTTGCATTCTAAACCAATTTTCTGCACGCCACTCTAATCTACTCTGCACCACTGCACTCTATTCTGCTGCAATGTACTCTACTTTACGCCATTACTCTGTGCCACTGTACTATATCCTGCACCACTCCAATCAACGCCATTCACTCTATTCTCAAGGAATCTACTCTACACCACTTCACTTTATGCCATTGCATTCTACCCCACTCTATGCCATATCATTCTATGCCAATGTACTCTACACCACTGTACCCTATTCTGCACCTTTCTGGTCTACCCCATTGCTCTCTACTCCAATGCACTCTACGCCACCCTACACTACTGCCCTCTATTCTGCAACACTGCACTATCTACCACTGAACTCTATGCCACTCTACTTTGCAACACTGAACTCTCCGCCACTGAACTCTATGCCACTCTACTCTATGCCACTCGATTCTGCACTACCGAACTCTATGCCATCAATCACCATGCATTGATGCACTTCCACCCTGCACTCATACACTTATCAACCTTCATTCATGCACCATTCACCCTGAACAGAGAAAATTCACACCATTGTCCCTGCACTCATCCACTGCTCCCACACCTCTTAACTTATTATTATTACCAGAGGCGAAACCTAATGCATTTACCAATGCTTGTTCTTCATCTAGTGACATTAGAATATATACTTCCTCCCATGATATATCAATTATTCATTTTAGAAAATCAACAGTATCCCTGTATACGATGGTAGGTTTAATGTAATTTTTTAGGCAGTATTCTATATATTTTGAAGTATTCTCAAAAGTACCATCAATAGCTGTAATGAGCGCATGACCAGCCAATTTGCTAACATTCTTATAGGCGTTTTGAAAAAATTATAAAACAGCATGTTTGCATAATACTTATGTAGGAACAAATACTCCTCCTGGCTCAATTGTCCCATAGTAAACCATTGTACTTATACCATATGATATTTCATCTTAGCCTCATTCACAATCTGGGTGGTTGTCTTGGCATAACACGTTTCATAATTTAACTGTTGGTATTCTTCCTCCATACACATTTGTAGGGACCATAAGACTACGTGGCTGCATATGTCAGAGTATCTTATTACATGGTCAGTTTAATTTTTTAGTTTGTGCATTAGATCTTTGCATTTCTTCTGCGTACATTAAATGTCTCTCCTATTTTGACTTGTTTGAGTATGCAACTTCTTGATGTCTTGTACCACTATGTCTGAACAGACATCAATGGTATCTCTTTGCATTACAGGACAAAGTGTGGAAGGTAATTTAAAAACTGTGGGAAGATAAATATAGACATCCAATTGCATATATATCTAGAGACATATTTATTAACCCGTTGCATCGCAGTTGTGTGACGCAATGGGGAACAAGAGCGATGCAACTCTCAAGTAAGATTCATCAAGCACTGCGTGGCTTGATAAATCTAGAGTAACGCACCGCAGTACAAATCATTGTGTTGTGTTACTCTGCCCTGGGAGGTGTTCCATAGGGGGATAATAGGGTTCCCATGCATCCACCCATGGATTTTGGTGCATTCCCAGATTTACCATTACCATTACCGCAGACCTGGGAATGCACCAAAGGCTACGCCTTCCCAGGTGAGGCGTAACAAGGAGAAATATCTTTATTTCTCCTTGTTACTTTCTCTTTCTATGTGTGCTGCATTCTGAGGAAAATGCCTCAAAGGATTGTTTTGGTGCAAGAAGGTGTACCTTCTGTGTGCTTACAACACAGGCACCCTTGCACCAAGGTGTTGAATAACATTATTGATGACATCTGACAGGTCACCGATGACATCATATAATGACTGTGACACTGTATATGGTTTGTGGGCCTATTTGCAAACAATCTCTGCAACCCACGATAGGTGCACTCAGACTTTGCCTTATTTAGCAAGGAGTACCTCTTCAACCCCAAACTTTGTAAACTGTGCTCCATCTAACAGCTAAACTGCATTGGCCCACTTGACTTCAAGCAGAGCAATACCAAAGTATCGTTATGCCGGAACTGTAGTTGGCTTGAATAAAGTGCAAATATTCATAATGGGTTCTGTCCCACTCAACGTCTTTTAATTCATACAAAAACAGTAAATAGGAGCTCTCAAAAATGTGAAATATTAATGTGTCAGAATTTATCTCATTCATTAATGCTATCATACTCTCACCCACATCAAATGCATTTTATCCTATTTTAAGGTAAATGAATTCCTTCAGAAGATACATTTCAAGACACCGGCAGGAGCTGAGTTTGGTTTGGATGACAATGGGGAGATGCCAGCTCTCTATGATGTTTTGACTTGGGATATCATTCCTAATGGAACCATCTCAAGTGTCCAAGTTGGAACTTTTGATTCCTCAGCTCCATCAGGACGTCAGCTTTCCATCAACGAGAGCACCCTCATCTGGCACTTCACTGGGTCTCCAATTGGATCTGTAAGTGCAAGCCTGCCTCAGGTATCCCTTCTAAGCTATGCCCTGTGTACACTTGACTACAGTGAGTTTGCTTGACTTGCTCTATCTTCAGTTGTTGTAATTACAAAGGAAGAATAACTTATGAAGAGTTTCTTTTTGTTACTCAATTATTTAAAGTATAAATCTATGCATAATCTCTGAAGTCCGTGATTTCATTTGCATCCACAGACTCTTAGGACACAGGAATATATGTAAATAATGAATGACCATGTTTGTGTGTGTGCCTTGCTCACTGATGTACATTAACACATTATCTCTATAGATGTCACATTGCTGAAGTATTCATGTGAAATTAACAAAAAATATTTTTTCCTTATTTATTTTCTCCTCAGGCAAAATATTTCCCCTTTTCTCTATTGTAGGAAAGTGGGTTTCTGTTGCAGTAACACCCCCACTTTTTGCCAGACTACTGATGCACTTTGACTTGATGTGCCCTGGGTCCCTGCCAATCAGGTTTCCAGGGCCTGTGTTCTTTCCCCAAAACTAACCCAATTGGCATCTCTAGCCACAGGTCAGCCCCTGGTAAATGGTACCACAGGTACCCAGGGCACTGTGACCAGGGAAGACCTCTAAGGGCTGCAGCACTTATTCTGCCACCCTTAGAGGACCTGTACCTTTACACACACACTGTCTTTGCAGGCTGTGTGTTTTGGTGCAGAAGTGAAGAGTCGACATAGCACACATCTCTGTGTGCCATGCCTACAACCCACAGCCCTGGCATAGGTCAGTCACCCCTCTAGCTGGGTGCACTATAACAGTGGTGAGGGTACAGGTGCATGAGCCCTGTACCCCTACAGTGTCTAAGTCCATTCTTAGACATTGTAAGTGCAGTGCTGCCATTAAGAGTGTATGGTGCTGGGAGTTTGTCATTACGAACTCCACAGCACCATAATGGCTACACTGAAAACTGAGAAGTTTGGTATCAAACTTCTCAGCACATTAAACCCACACTGATGCCAGTGTGGGATTTAATGAGAAATGGACACAGAGGGCATCTTAGAGATGCCCCCTGAAAACTATCCTACCACTAGTGTCCAGGTGAGTGGCTGCTTTCAGCTGCCACCACCTGACATGTTTCTGGACCCCTGGGTCGAGAGCCTGCTGCTCTCTGGGGCCTGAAACAATGCACATCCTGGGATGAGGTGCTAAGCCTCCTCCCCCAGGATGGGCAGGGTTCACGAAGGGGAAGCTTCAAAGGCTTGCCACCTCTGTGCGCTTCCCCAGGCCACTGCTGCTTTCAGCAACTGGTCCCCACTGGTTCTGACCCCCACTTTGGGCGGGAGTACCAGTGGGAAAAACAAGTGAGGAAGAGAGGTGTGCCCACCTCTGCCAACTCCACCCCTCAGGTGGGGGAGGCGAGGTGAAGCACAACTCTCAGTCCACACCATCTTCAAGATAGGGGGACTCAGCCAACCAGGGACAGGCTCATGCCTCCCTCCCACTGGAGGGTGGCATAATAGGGGGTGTACCCACCCCAGGAAAGGAACCCATTGGTCCCTGCCTTTTACCTACATGTAACACCCCTAAATCTAGTATTTAGGGGCACCCCTGAACCTTGCTTCCTCAGACAAAAACCTGCAACAAGAAAAGAAGAAGGACCGAACAGCAGTGCCGAAGCTAACAAGAGGAAGAAGCCCACTGACTTGGCCCCAGCCCTACCAGCCTGTCTCCACCTCAAACCTGCTCCTGCGAAATCCCGGTGTGTCCTGTAGCCAGCAACCTCGAAAACCCCGGAGGACCTGCCTGCCTTCAAGCACAAAGACTTTGTCTCCCGTGAACACCGGATTTGTTCACCTGCAACCTCTGGCTCCGGTCGGACACCGCAAATCCACCCCACTCTGCACTCGCCGTCCACGGCCCGAGCTTGAGTGGGCAAACACCACAAGGAGGTCACCCCAGCGATCCTGACCTGAGATCCGGCAACCCCTGACCTGCCTCAAGCCTCCAGCTGACGCCTGCAGTCTAAATCCAGAAGGCCCCCCTAACCGCGACCAGGAGCTGGTAAGAAAATCTGACCCCAAAAGACACCCTGCACCCGACGCCCCACGCCCTTGTGTGCCCAAACCAATGGTGCCTAACCAACCCCTAACTTCCCAACTTACCTCTCGAAGTGGTGGTCACACCCAGAAGACCTTCATCTCCCTGCCTGCAGTGCTTTTGCAAACCGGAGGTTCTCCATTGAAACCAACAGGGCGTCCGACATCGAAACAGCACCCTGCAGCCGACCGCCCTAGTGCCGCTGAGAGTGCACCTTTGGTGCTACTTTGTTTCCCCATTTTCCCTGAGCTAAAGTCCAGGAGCTTTGCTCCCACAGCCGAGTGGCCTGCTATCCAGCAGCCACCAGCCGGAGGCCCCCTACCCCCCATTGGATAACATTGGGCCTCAGCACTCTGCACCCGGCCGCCCTAGTGCCGCTGAGGGTGTAACAAGAGCGCATCCTCGACCCTGGGGGACCCCTGAGTCTACCCCCAGAACCTCAACTCTCACTACCAAATACTTACCTCAAAACCGATAACACTATTTTCCTCCGTAGGATAACATTGACTGTTTTTCTGTGAAAAGTTTCAAAGTGTGGAGTTTGAGAAACTAAAGAAATTCTTTAAAATTGCATAATCTAACAAAAACGATTTTACTTACCTGTTTTCAGGAAATGTCCCAGAGTAGTATCTAGGTACTCTACTCTGTGTAAGCCTAGTAATCTCAAAAGTTACTTACCTACTATTTTACTAAAAAGCCTATTCAAGTCTATGTACAGCATTAACTAAGTATTGTATTTCTCTGCATCCAAACTGTAAATCAAATCAAGGTGCATATACAATTATCATTCAAACTGTATTTCAATTGCATTACTACTGTAAAGTACTTATTGCTTACCTGTGCCAGGCTTGCTTGGTTCTAGAAAATAAAATAAATAAAATAATATTTTTATACAAAAACAATTGGTCTGAAGTTCATTCTTTGAGTGTGTGAATTCATTTGCTGACTGAGTGTGTACAACAAATGCTTAACACTGTCCTCTGATACTGCTTTACTGCTCGACCACACTACCACAAATAGAGAGTAAGGTTCTATCTAACTTTACCTCTGCCTACCTTTTGGGGTTTCACTGGACTCTGTGCACACTATAGCTCGCTTTGGTATAGTATATACAGAGCCAGCTTCCTACATTGGTGGATCAGCGGTGGGATACACAACTTTGCATTCGTTGAACTACTTGGTTACCACCTGATCACACAACAGAACTCTTAAGTTGTCTTTAGAATTCTGATTTTTCAAATTGGCATTTTTTGTAAAATTACTAAAAGTCTTGTTAGGGCCTTGGTTAAGTCCCTTTAGAATTTTAGAAAATAAAAAGTCACTGTAGCTAGGGTTAGAGGGGTTAGAAGATTTTTTTAACAATGTCTCAAAACAAGAACCCAGCTGTTAGTGAAAATAACCACAATGACATAGAGGACAGGGTTGAGGAGCTTGACCTCACCCCTTACCTTCACTTGTCTTTCAAGGAGGTACGGTCCCTATGTAAAATTAAAAACGTACCCATGGGGTCCCATCCCACCAAACAAAAGCTCCAGGAGCTGTTGGCTGGGTATGCAAAGGACCACCCATCTGAAAATGGTGAAGACCAATCAGATGAGGAAGTAGAGGAAGGGGATGACCTGGTAGAGCAACCCCCTCCACTTCCTAGGGAGAAAAGGGTTCAAGTACCCCTGACTCCAAGAATCAACCTCTCAGTACCTAGATCCCACACAGCCGGGTCAGGCACTTCTGTGGACGATGAGGACAGCCTCAATGAGGAGGACATCCTGCTAGCCAGGCTGACCAAAAGATTTGACCTAGAGACCAGACTCCTGGCTCTAGAAAAAGAAAGAGCAGATATGGACCTAGGACCCATCAATGGTGGCAGCAATTTACTAAATAAGGATAAAGAGCAATCTTATGATCCTAAAATCCCCAAAGGGATTGTCCCTAAATATGAAGAGAGTGATGATATCACAAAATGGTTCACAGCCTTTGAGAGGGCTTGTGAATCAATCCAAGAGAGTGAATAAAACTCACTGGGGGGCACTCCTTTGGGAACTGTTCTTAGGTAAGTGCAGAGACAGACTTCTGACCCTTAGTGGGGCAGATGTTGGGTCTTATGACCTCATGAAGAGAACTCTGATTGAGGGATTTGGACTCACAACTGAGGAGTATAGAATTAGATTCAGGGGGGCTCAGAAAACCCAGAGTCAGCCCTGGGTGGAATTTGTAGACTACTCAGTTAAGACACTAGATGGCTGGTTGACTGGAAGCAAAGTGCAAAATTATGATGGTCTTCATAATTTGTCTATGAAAGAACACATATTAAGTAATTGCATTGATGAAAAGTTGCATCAGTACCTGGTAGACCTAGGTACAATTTCTCCCCAAGAATTGGGAAAGAAGGCGGACCATTGGGTCAAGACAAGGGTAACTAGGACGTCCACTGGGGGTGATCAAAAGAAAGGTGTTACAAAACCTCCGCAGAGGAAAGACAGTGAGCCTCTAAAAGATAAAAGTAAGGAGTCCCAGGTAGTCCCCCAAAAACCTGACCAGGAGGGAGGGCCAAAAGACACCTCACAAACTAAAACTGGGTACCAAGGTAAGAATTGGGATCCCATCAGGGTATGGTGTCACAACTGCCAAAAGGCAGGACACCACACCAAGGACCTTAGCTGTCCTAAAAAAATTACAGCCCCTAGTGTAGCTCCAGGGGTTGCCAGTGTAGCTTTAGAGGGTGATTCCTCAGATGAGGAAGCCCTCATAGCCTTCAACTGGAAAATGGGCCCAAAACGTGAGTTGGAGATTCCAGAGGGGAGTAGACACTTCCACCACCTACTGGTGAATGGAATCCCAGCCCTTGCCCTGAGAGATACCTGTGCCAGTAACACTGTGGTGCATGACAGGTTGGTTCTCTCAAACCAGTATGTCCCAGGGGAAACAAAAAGAGTAAGGACTGTCCCAGGGGGTGTCACTGTTAGGCCTATGGCTGTAGTGCTCCTAGAAATAGCTGGGTCCCTTAGATGGAGAAAGGTGGTAGTCAGTAAAGACCTCCCCCTTGACTGTCTCCTTGGGAATGACCACCCAGAGGTTGGTCTAAGCCAAAGAGAGGTACTGGTCCAATGCCAGACCTCACCCAAGAAACCTGGGGGGGGCTCAACCTGCAGTTAGTGCAGCTAAGCCCCAAAAGAAAAAGAAGAAACAGTGTAGGAAAGGTGGGCAACTGTTAGCCACAGTTCCAGTGGGCCAGGGAGATTCTTTCCCAGTAAGGGAGAACTCCAAAATTGGTACTGGTCATGCCCCCCCCTAGCCAACAAAAAGCCCTGACTAGTCAGGCAACTGTCCAGCCTGAGTTGGTGGCTCCTCAGCTGCAGAACAGAGGGTAGAAGAAGGGTGTTCACTACCAAGTGTAGTGACCCCCTACCCTAAAACAGCAGACAGGCTACCAGAACCCAAAGAAGCCAGTAAGGTAGCTACTTCACCTACCAGTGAAGGGCTAATGGTGTGGTTCTGGACACTGACAGCTGTCAGTAGCCTCTGATGGGTGTTAGCCTTCATGGCAGCACTATCCTTGGTATGGTGGCCTAGCCCCCTGCCAAATAGCAAGTTAGGCCCACTGACCTTATTGGTCATGGTGGGGTTGCTCAAGCTGTGGGTAACCACTGTGGGTAAGCTGGGCTTTGCCCTAGCTAAGTTAGAATTGGGCACCTCTGAACCCAAACTAAAAAGATGGGGTAAAGAGCTAGGAAAAGAGCATTGGGAATTAGGTCCTGAAACTGTTGAGGTAGGCCAGCTCCCCAGAGGGACTGACTTGGACAGAAGGATGTAAGGCAGAGTAGGCCCTGCAACTTTCAAACCACTTCCTCTACTCTTCCTCACCTGAAAGACCAGGAAGACTCTCCCAGCTTTGGCTGAGTCTACTGGCCTTTGGGCTGGGGGGGCTTGTGTAGGAAAGTGGGTTTCTGTTGCAGTAACCCCCCCCACTTTTTGCCACACTACTGATGCACTTTGACTTGATGTGCCCTGGGTCCCTGCCAATCAGGTTCCCAGGGCCTGTGTTCTTTCCCCAAAACTAACCCAATTGGCATCTCTAGCCACAGGTCAACCCCTGGTAAATGGTACCACAGGTACCCAGGGCACTGTGACCAGGGAAGACCTCTAAGGGCTGCAGCACTTATTGTGCCACCCTTAGAGGCCCTGTACCTTTACACACACACACTGCCTTTGCAGGCTGCGTGTTTTGGTGCAGAACCAAAGTGAAGAGTCGACATGGCACACATCTCTGTGTGCAATGCCTACAACCCACTGCCCTGGCATAGGTCAGTCACCCCTCTAGCTGGGTGCACTATAACAGTGGTGAGGGTACAGGTGCATGAGCCCTGTACCCCTACAGTGTCTAAGTCCATTCCAAAAAGTTTCTAAGTGTGGAGTTTTGAAATCTGGAAATATTCTTTAAGAATCATGCCAATAACCAAAATGTAATTACTTAGCTGTTTCCAGGAAATGTCCCAGTGCTGAATCTAGGTATCTAGCACTGAGTTATAAAAGTAACGTAAAAAGTAACTTACCTGCAATTTACTGAAAAAGCCTATTCATTTCAATGTACTGTATTTGCTAAGTGTTGCATACTACTGCTCCCCTGTAAATCAAACAAAGTACAATTTCTATTGCATTTTCAAACTGTTCTACATCCAGTAACGTATTACTGAAAAGTATTTAATGCTTACCTGTACCAGGCTTGCTTGGTTCTAAAAATAAACAACAGTATATTTTTATACAAACACAATTGGCCTAGAGTTCAGTTCAGTGTGTGAATTCATTTGCTGACTGAGTGTGTACATCAAATGCTTAACACTGTCCTCTGATACTGCCTTACTGCTCGGCCAAGCTACCACTATTAGAGAGTAAGGTTCTATCTAACTTTAACCTCTGCCTACCTTTGGGGACTCTTGAACTCTATACACACTGTACCTCACTTTGGTGCAGTATATATAGAACCAGTTTCTTACACGATAACACTATTCTTTGCGAGAAATGCGCATGCGTGGGTGTGCGCGCATGCGCAGTTTTCTTAAGCTGTTTACGAATGCGGCGGAAGAGAGGAGGAGGACATCCCGGGGACGCCGCGGTTAAGGTAAGTGTTTTTTTAATTGTTTTAATGTACTCTTAAGGTATATCTTAATAGGGGGGTGGAGGCGGGCGGCGTAGCGGAGCTACGCGGAGTTCCATGGAGTTTGTTGCCAACTCCGTGGCACTCCGCGTAGTCCCGCTAAGCCAGCTCCACCCAGGGTTACATACTCCCTCTCTTGAAATAATCAATCAGTGTGTACGGAGAATACGAGTCAGCAAACACATTAAATTGTATCCCATCTAAAGCTATGTTACTCATAAGATAGTTGATCTCCTTCCCTGATAGAACTCTTATCAATCTGGATTACATAATTGTTCTCCCCATCATTTGCATTCTCGAAAGAATCTACATTTTTCCATTCCACACGTCAATCTTTACATAACCTGGCATAATGTCCTCTTTGGTTACATTTCCTACACACAATAGAAAGTGCAAGACAATTTGGGTTGTTGGCTAAGTGATTATAGCTTCAATAATGGAAACACTCTAATTGTTTTTATTTTTGTTGCTGTCTTCTGAATTTTTTTAACAGGATAATCACTAGTTTTCTTACCATTTCCCCCTTTGCTTACTTATAATTCCATATTAGATTTGTTATTTACCACATGCACAGATATATTACTTTTTTTCGTTTCTCTTAACAATTTCTACTGAAACCTTCAAATCAGGATTCCCTGTTGTAGGAAGCTGGCTCTGTATATACTATATCAAAGTGAGGTATAGTGTGCACAGAGTCTAGTGGAACCCCAAAGGTAGGCAGAGGTAAAGTTAGATAGAACCTTACTCTCTATTTGTGGTAGTGTGGGCGAGCAGTAAGGCAGTATCAGAGGGTAGTGTAAAGCATTTGTTGTACACACTCAATCACCAAATGATATCACACACTCAAAGACTGAACTTCAGACCAATTGGTTTTTGTATAAAAATATTCTTTTAGTTATTTTATTTCCTAGAACCAAGCAAGCCTGGCATAGGTAAGTGATAAGTACTTTGCAGTAAATATACAGTTCGGACATGCAGTTGTAAATGTACCCTGGAATGGTTACAGTTTGAATTACTGGTAATGCAATACTGTGGAATACCGTACATATACTTTGCATAGGCTTTGTTAGTAAAATTACAGGTAAGTTACTTTTGCGATTACTTTTCTTACACAGTGCAGTATACCTGGATACGGCACTGGGACATTTCCTACAAACAGGTGAGTAAAAGCGTTTTGGTTAGTTCATACAATTTTAAAAGGATTTCTTAGGTTTTCAAACTCCACACTTAGAAACTTTGCCAGTCAATGTTATCCTATGGAGGACAATAGTGTTATCGGTTTTAGGGTAAGTATTTGGTAGTGGGAGTTGAGGTTCAGGGGGTAGACTCAGGGGTCCCCCAGGGTCAGGGATGCACTCTCGTTACACCCTCAGCGCACTAGGGCGACTCGGTGAAGGGTGCTGTTTCGACGTCGGGCACCCTGTTGTTTGCAATGGGGAACCTCCGGTTTGCAAAGGCACTGCAGGCTCGGGGACGAAGGTCTTCTGGGTGCGACCACCACTTCGAGAGGTAAGTTGGGATGCTGGGGGTTGGTTAGGCACCGTCGGTTTGGGAACCCAAGGCCGTTGGGCGTCGGGTGCAGTGTGCCTTTTATGGTTGGATCATCTTACCAGCTCCTGGTCGCGGTTGGAGGGACCTTCTGGATTGAGGCTGCAGGTGTCAGCTGGAGGCTTGAGGCCGGTCAGGGATCACCGGTTCTCGGGTCAGGATCGCCGGGGAGACCTCCTCGTGGTGTTTTCCCACTCGAGCTCGGGCCATGGATGGCGGGTGCAGAGCGGTGCAGATTTGCGGTTTCCTTCTGGTGCCAGAGGTTGTTGGTGAATAAATCAGGTGTTCACGGGAGACACAGTCTTTGTGGTTGAGGGCAGGCAGGTCCTCCGGGGTTTTCAAGGTTGCTGGCTGCAGGACACACAGGGGTTTCACAGGAGCAGGTTCGAGGTGAGAGAGGCCGGTAGGGCTGGGGCCAAGTCAATGGGCATCTTCCTCTTGTTAGCTTCGGCACGGCTGTTCAGTCCTTCTTCTTCTTCTCTTGTAGTTTCTTCTTGTCTTGTCTGAGGAAGCAAGGTTCGGGGTGCCCCCTAAATACTAGATTTAGGGGCGTTAGTGTTTAAGGTAAAGGTAGAGACCAATAGTTCCCTTCCTTGAGGTGAGTACACCCCCTATTATGCCACTCTCCAGTGGGAGGGGGCATATACCTCACTCTGGTTGGCTGGGTCCCCCGATCTGCAAGATGGTGGGGACTGAGAGTTGTGCTTCACCTCGCCTCCCCCACCTGAGGGGTGGAGTTGGCAGAGGTGGGCACATCCCTCTTCCTCACTTGGTTTTCCCACCAGTTCTCTCGCCCAAAGTGGGGGTCTGAACCAGTGGGGACCAGTTTGGTGGGAGCAGCAAGTGGCCTGGGGAAGCTCACAAAGGCGGCAGGCCTTTGAAGCTTCCCCTTCGTGGACCCTGCCCATCCTGGGGGAGGAGGCGTAGCACCTCGTCCCAGGATGTGCATTGTTTCAGACCCCCGAGAGCAGAAGGCTCTTGACCCAGGGGTCCAGAAACATGTCTGGTGGTGGCAGCAGAAAGAAGCCACTCAGTCTGGACACTAGCGGTTTGCCGTTTTTCAGGGGGATCTCTAAGATGCCATCTGTGTGCATTTTCCATTAAATCCCACACTGGCATCAGTGTGGGTTTAATGTGCTGAGAAGTTTGATACTAATCTTCTCAGTTTTCAGTGTAGCCATTATAGTGCTGTGGAGGTCGTAATGACAAACTCCCAGCACCATATACTCTTAATGGCAGCACTGCACTTACAATGTCTAAGAATACACTTAGACACTGTAGGGGTACAGGGCTCATGCACCTGTACCCTCACCACTGGTATAGTGCACCCAGCTAGAGGGGGGACTGATCTATGCCAGGGCAGTGAGTTGTAGGCATGGCACACAGGGATGTGTGCCATGTCGACTCTTCACTTTGTTCTGCACCAAGACACGCAGCCTGCAAAGGCAGTGTGTGAGTGAAAAGGTACAGGACCTCTAAGGGTGGCACAATAAGTGCTGCAGCCCTTAGAGCCCTTCCCTGGTCACAGTGCCCTGGGTACCTGGGGTACCATTTACCAGGGGCTGACCTGTGGCCAGAGATGGCAATTGGGTTTAGGCTTCAATGCAGTTTTAGGGAAAGAACATAGGCCCTGGGTACCTGATTAGCAGGAGCCCAGGGCACACTCAGTCAAAGTACATGAGAAGTTCAGCAAAAAGTGGGGGCAACCATGCAGAAAGAGGGCACTTTCTCACACTTGTCAATAACTTCTCCTGTGTTTTGGGATTCTTTGCACAAAGTACTAGTTGATCCCTAACAAGGGATTCACATAAAGAGACAAAGTCGCACAGGCTTGCTAGTCCTCTCAATATTGCAATGTAATTTATTACCTTTTCATTTTTCACAAAATAATTATGTCGTTCTAGAACCACATTCACTTTTTGACCACAATGTTTTTCTAATTTCCGTGGAGCTGATAAATACACATCCTTTCGAGTCTCCTCTCCTTCCGATTCACTCTCTGAATCTGCTAGGTTTTCATACACCTTCTTTCCTTGAATTCCAATGTTGTGTAATAGAATATTTTGCTTTCTTAAAGACGAGAAATTTTCACCCCAATTGCGATAAGATAGGATACAAACAACTTTTCCCATTCATTCCAAGATATAATTGGTTCACCCACCTCATCAAGGAACAAGGAGGCTGGCTCATATTTGCAGTTGCCATCTTAGCATAATGAAAGAGGATAAGTCTTACTAAATTGTATCTCTAATGTTGATGTAGGAGAGTAGGATCTGCCTCTTATGCAACATGGAAACTTATTGCTCAGCTTATCTAGATGATATTGCTGTCTTTAGTTCCTCCTGGCAGGATCACCTGGTCCACCTCAGAAATGTTTTGGAGGCTCTGCAGAAAGCAGGCCTCACTATCAAGGCCACCAAGTGCCAGATAGGGCAGAGTCAGGTTGTGTACCTGGGCCACCTTGTGGGTGGAGGCCAGGTTCAGCCTTTACAGAGTAAAATCCAAACCATAATGGAATGGGTTGCTCCAACCACCCAGACACAGGTGAGAGCCTTCTTACGCCTGACTGGGTACTATAGGAGGTTTGTGAAGGGATATGGATCTATAGTGACCCCCTTGAATGATCTGACCTCAAAGAAAATGCCAAAAAAGGTTCAGTGGACATCTAGCTGTCAGAAGACATTTGAAGACCTAAAGCAGGCCATGTGCACTGCCCCCATCTTACAGAGTCCAGACTACACCAAAAAGTTCATTGTCCAAACAGATGCTTCTGAGCTGGGTGTGGGAGCTGTACTGTCTCAACTGAATGATGAAGGTCAAGACCAGCCAGTAGCTTTTATTAGCAGGAGGCTGACCCCTAGAGAGAAACGTTGGTCAGCTATAGAGAGGGAGGCCTTTGCTGTGGTGTGGGCCCTGAAGAAGCTGAGGCCATACTTGTTTGGCACTCACTTCATAGTTCAGACTGACCACAAGCCCCTCCTATGGCTTAAACAGATGAAAGGTGAAAACCCAAAACTTTTGAGGTGGTCCATTTCCCTACAGGGGATGGACTATACAGTGGAACACAGGCTTGGGACCCAACATGCCAATGCAGATGGACTCTCAAGGTATTTCCACTTAGAGCACGAAGACTCAACTGGTCAAGGTTAGTTTAGTGTCCCTGCGTTTGGGGGGTTGTGTAGGAGAGTAGGATCTGCCTCTTATGTTGCCCCCACTTTTTTCTGATGTTTACACTGGTTTCTGGCTATAGTCTGGCTGGGACCCTGCCAATCAGGGCCCCAGCCTCTCTGTTCTCTCTAAACGACTTGGAGTGCACTCTAGGTGCACTAGTGATTGGATACTGTGGTACCTTATGAGTCCCTAGTATATGGTACCTTAGGTACCAAGGGCATAGGTACTTCACAGGCCTACCAGGGGCTGAAGCATGTATTATGCCACCCCTGGGAAGCAGACTAAATCTGACACCACAGGTCTGCTACTGCAGCCTGGGTAAGGTGGTGCATGCACCCCTTACTGTGATATAGGCTACCTATATCACTACATAGATACACACATATAAACCTATAAGTCACTCCTATGGCAGGCCTTATCAATCCTGAAGGCAGAGTGCTTGGTTCCTATGTGAGAGGGTGCCCCTGCATGAGCAGAGCCCCTCTGCAGCATTCGGAGACCCTTCTCTGATGCTGTTTGTAGTGCAGCCTGACCATATACTCTTAAGCGCATTATAACCCCGCGTTAAATGCTAACTTTGGGATGGCTGCACGGAAACATGTCGTGTTTGGTGTCAAACATCTTGGAATTCTACCCCCCCGCCAGTTCTGGCGGCGGGGGTAGCATTCCACCCTTCTAGAGGGAGAGACATGTACACACCGGACTACCCGGTAACTTCTTTCCAGAGCCCTGGCATCACAAAATGGATGCCACCAGTCACAGACACTGGGCTGCCCTCCTGCTGATGACCGAAACTCGCAGTGGAGGAAGCCCAACAATAGGTATCCTGTCCCAGGGATGTGTGACCACCTCCCAGACAGGGTTTAGTGTATTGGGGCTGGGTGGGTGCACTCCTAGAGTGCTTTGAAGTCCTGCACTGGGGGAGCAGAAGGCTCCTCTGTGCATACACCAGTTCAAACCGGCTCAGGGGCTACCTGCCCCTGCTCTGGTGTGAAACTGGACAAAGGGAAGTGGGTGTAGCCACCCACTTCCCTGACCCTCCCATAGGTGGGGTCTTAGAGATAGTCCCTCCCTTCCTTTTTAGTATAAGGTAGGGAACCCTTGCCATTGCAAACTAGATATCCCTGGATGACGCTCTGAAGAAGAATCCTGGACCTTCGACGTTCCACTACCTCTGGAAGACTGAAGAATCTCCCTTGGAGTCAAGGAGTGACTCCCCTGCTTGGCAGGCACCAAAAACTGAAGCGACAGTTGCAAACTATGCCGCTCCCGCCGGAGCCCGAGGTCCCTGCAGCAGTGGCGGCTGGTGGATTTTGTAAGTGGCAGGGCGCAATTTTTTGTGCCTGTGTATAATGAGCGAGCGAGCGAAGCGAGCGAGCCCGAACTGCAAAAGGAGGGTGCGGGGGGGTTCTCCCCCCGCACGAAAATTTTGAAAAAAATGGATTCAAATTGTGGTTTTTACGCCACATATTTACTGCAAATTGTTGAAAAAAAGGGATCCAAATATAGCATTTTAAAGCACAAGTGTGAAGAAAACATTAGAAACAAATAAAAAATGTGCCCAATCCTCAAACTGGTCTGCTTGCAAAATGACCCCAAAGCCAAGCACACCCAACCAATGGAAACAGGCCAGCATGAAAAGCGGAGGATCTCTTATACTGCTAGATGCCATGTGTGCAGTGCAGCTACTGTAGGACGCGAGTGAAGGCAGGGTGAACAGACCAAAAGTCAGTGGCCAGATCAGTGCCTCTGATAGGCTGGAAGGGATGGTATGGTGTCAGTCATATGTCAGATCCGTGCCTCTGACAGTCCGACAGCCTGGGCAGGTTCAGCTCCTTTGTTTACGTCATACAGTCTCTCAGATTTACTGAGGTTGCAGTTCTGACTTGCTCTCCCAATCCTTGTGTTGGAGGCATTAGTTATTTTGATGAGCCTGCCTGGTCCAAACATTGTTCTGCCCTATACTAACCCTTTAGAGGTTTGGAGCCTGGCACTACCTTCATGAGCTCAGGTGGGTAGCCACCCTAGTGACCCGGGGATGCATCTGGTAAACATGGGGGCGATGCGGCCTTTCCTCTGGACTGTTTTTCTGAATTCTTGGTACTGTAGTCAATGCTTTCTGGGTTATGTCACGATAGTGCGGGATAGGGTAGGCTGCAATGGGTCCGACAGGCCTAGCAGGTTAGGGTACTGCAAAGAAGGAGCCCAAGATCCCCCTCGGACTGCACATGATCGCAATGCGTTTGTGCACATGGGTGCACAGCAGTGTGCAAGCAAAGGCGTGTACCAACCAAGCTCAAACTGTGAGCTTACTTGACACATCCTTAAGATGTTTGAGGGATAGTGTCTTTTCATTTGTCTCAAGTTTTACCTCAAAATGAAATTACTTAAAATTTAAATGTCTGTAAATGAATTCAGCAAATATTTCAGAATTAGCAAAGCACAAATCAACCACTTTTGTTTGTAATCCTGAAATTTGCTGGAAGCAAATATTTTAATACGATCAATACAAATCAATACAGTAGGTGATGCCATTTCCACACATTTCTGTTTTGCCAATGCTTGTTTTTCCAACAGACCACAGCAGACACGTTAACATGCACTTGCCCTCCCTCCAAATCAGAAGCCTTCAGTGGCTTTTGTCGCAGGCCAAAATTACCTTCAAGATTCTATAAGTCACCTACAAAAGGACCAGGACCCAGCTACCACCTGAAAAAACTTAAAACAGTACCAATCACATCCACTCTGATTAAGCCACCATCCTAGAGATCCACAGGAGCAAGGAAAAGCAAAGGAGATAAGTGATTTTTGGAGGGTGGTCCACATCTCTGGATCAACTTTCCTCATGAGATGAAGAGCAACACTGAAAATCCACATATCCCCCTTTCATCACCAGAGTTCTAGATACAGCATGTAAATCTTATTCCAGGTAAGAAGTCTATCATATGTCATATGTCGTGACTGAATAAAAGCAAGCATGCCCTTTTTTTGGGGGGGGTGTTATATAGCACAAACTAGATCCGAAGGTATCAGAACACCAGTTGCGTTACAGACGGGCACATTCATTTTTTTTTTTTTTTTTTTTGGGCAGGGGGAGATTAAGTGACTTGCCAAGAATCACAGAATGTTGAGCATCTCTGCCGAGACTCCAACCTGGTTCCCCAGCTTGGAGATTGACCGCTCTAGCTGTTAGGCCACATCCTCTGTCTGCCCTTCTAGCTTCTACCACATATCTTTTAAAGATAAGGCCAACAAAACCAATACTACATGCTCCCTTGACCTACCTCCTGTGGTGTAGGCATGGCCCACACTATCTCCCCAGATCTCTCTCTTTCTGTTCTCACTCCGTCTTTCTTGCGCTCCACAGCTCTCTCCTGATCTCTTACCATGTTCACTCTCTCATGCGGCCTGTCCCCCTCTTGCTCTCCTTGTGCCTGTTCTGCAGTATCTCCCGCTTTCTCCTCCTCTTCCCTCCTCTCTATCGCTGATCTCGCGTCCTTTCTTCTCCTCTTGTTATTATCCTGTTATCCCACCTCTCCCTTGCTCGCTCTGTTACTCTCATGCTTTATCTTCTTTCGCCCCTGCTCCCTCTCCTGTGCTCTTGCTGTGTTCTCCTTTCTCTATCCCTCTTTCTATCACGCACTCTCCTGCTCTTTAATCTCTCTCCCGCTTTACCTGCCTTCCTTCTTCTCCATGTATTCTTTCCTGTCTATATTGTGTTCCGGTTTTCTTCTTTTCTTGCCCGCTCTCCCGCTCATGCACGCCCTCGATTTTGCTCTCTTTTTTCTCGCGCCGTGGCAGTGGCAATAACAATTCCAAAAGGAACTTGTGCAAATTACACACCTAACACTCGCCCACCTCTAACTAAACTAGATTGTAGTGCCTGGAGCACTTGTATTCCTGCCATCGCCTTGCTTGCACGACTGCCTTACCTTGCATTTTTTTTCAGAAAGGAGAAGTTACAATCGCCTCAAACATTTTTATTTCACGTCCCTGGGCTTTACGTTTTTTCACCGGGCCCTTCTCTGCTCCTGAAAATGGCAATATAGTGCGCATTAGGTTACTGTAATTGTTCCGGTCATGGGCAGAAGGTGCGTATATCTTTTTTCATCCCAGCAGTGGAACCGCGGCGCTTTTTCTCATATGATTCAAGGACACTCAAAAAGAGTGTGCTCTGCCTTAACTCCACAATATGGCCTTTCAAATCCTGCACAACTGAAAACAAGCACTTGCATACTTTGATTAATAAAAATGTCAGCGCTCAGGTTGTGCACGTCTTTTAGAGCCAGTGCCAACCCTTGCCTCTTTAATGTTTATTTCAAGGACACTTGCCTGAAATTTATGCCAGTGTCTGGGAAGGGTCATCGGATGCCGAGTGAAGCTAAAACTCTGCAGCGCGATCTCTCCAGGCAGCATGATTGATAACGAGGCCGAGGGAAGCTGTGAACTGGCGTCTGCGCAGTGGATTCCATGAAACTCGGGTGGATTCACTGCGCAGAATCCAGTGCTCAGCTTCTTGCTTCCAGACTCTAACCCCACCCTTGCCCAACTACTAACAGAGTGGGGTGGGGGTCAGTGAGGCTCCCTGACTCCACCCCATTCTATGACGAATTAGGGAAGGGTGGAGTGGTGAGGCTTCAGTCCTTGACTGACGTGAAGCTCTGGCGCTGCAGGGCTTTAACCTGAAGCGCCCAGGGCAAACTTCTACAAAACGTCATCAAGGGGTGGAGCCCGGCACAAGTGGATGGTGCTTTGCCGGGCTGATGACCTCACAGGCTTCAGGGCTGTGAGATCGTCAGCCTGGCAATTTGATCGGTAGTAGGCTGTGCAAAGTGCGCATGCGTACCATCCGTTAATTTTAGGGACGGACTGGACTGATGGTGAGTTTTCTGCATGCATGCGTGTGTGTGTGTGTGAGAGTGACTGTGGCCATGAGTGTGGGAGACTTTAAGCTTGTGTGTGTATGTGCATTTTTGTTTTTAATCTCCATTACGTGTTTTTCCCAACTTGGGACAGGAGTGTGTTTGAGACAGGAAAGCACACAAAATAAACAGGGGGGGCGCCGCTCCAGCGCCCTCTAGGGCCAGCCGCCCCTGCCCTGCAGCCCAAAACGAGGATTTTCTGACTTCTCCAAGACCATCGTGAGTCCCCAGTGAAGCTGAGGCAAGTGGACCCCACGAGTGACGATAAACCGCAGTCCCTGGGTACCGTGCACTATTTTCGAGTGAAACCCCTTCACGACATTCTACGAACCTGTGCTTTAGACCACGTGTGGCACCAGCCTCTAGCAGGAATCCCTCTGAAGATCAGAGGCCTACCCCATCCCGAGTGACCGTGGGCCCCTGTTGAAGGAATCCTCCTGAGGCATCTTTGCGATCCCTTGCCAGCCAGCTTGTGGGTCCCCTGAAGACTTTTCTACAGAACCAAAGGGCTCCCCTGGTTGCTCCAGGCCTGCCCTGACTTACCTTTGCTGGGTGAGTTCCCCAGATCTTGCTGGTCTGCACCATTGACTTTTTGCTTTTTCCACAAGACTTGCTGCTACCAAGGCTTGTTGGCTCCAATCGGGTCACCGACATGGCAGTCAGCTGCAGACTTTCTGGGACACGCTGAATCCAGCTCCTGGTTGTCCTCGATGCCTCCTGGACCTCGTGGCCGAAGAGTCAAGACACCTGTGAATGACCTGAATCTGTCAACGACTGTGGGCATTCATCTTCCGTGCCCCGGGTCACTGCCCAGTGACTTTGAACACTGTCCCCTCTGCTTTCAGGTCTTCCTTCTTCCGAATCCAGGCTTGGATTCCACCGGACACTTCTTCTGGCTTCACAAGCAGCAAGTCTTCATTGGCTCCCATTGAAAACGACGCTGCGACCCAACACCAAAGGACACCTATGCACCCGGCTTCTCTGGGTGAGGTAACTCCAGCACTACGGTGCTCCTGTGGGTGTTGGCCCTAGAACTACTCACCCTGAAAGTGACTTGCTTGTAGCTACTTCCGAAGTGCCCTTAAACTCTTAATTTCCAACCGCGACTTGCCCCATTGAAGTCTACGGCGATCCGCGCCTGTGTTCACGCACTGCACACGTCCCCCGTGGGTCCTTTACTTACATGCCTTGGGTGGTTTCATGAGGCCCCAACACTTCTGAAGGCCCTAGGCCTTGTCCCTTTGCAAGTCGTTGTTCTTAAGTCTCTTTTTTAGTATATGGTCTGGTACACCCCTAGGGCCCCAGCCATATTTGTGCTTAATTTATTGTGAAACGTTAATTTGTGCATATGTTCCTGACTTCTAATCTCACAAGAGATTAGTAGAGAGTTGTTTAGTAATAAATACATATATATTTGATATATATACCTGTGTGGTGTCTTTTCATTTGGTGATTCAAGAGATTGTGTGGTAAAACAAGCTGCTTTACATTCCTCCAAGACTTAGCCTGAAGGCTGCTCTCCACAGCTACCACTAGGATAGCTTTCTATAAAGGTTGTATTAACCCTACCTACCATAAGAGTTGAATTGTACTGGTGCAAGGTGTCCACTTTAAGTAGTGAACAGCATATACCAGGCCAACTTCTCACATTGGTGGCAGCGTGTGGGATTCCAGCTTGCTATTGTTTTACCAGAAAATCTCTATTTGAATTACTAACTGAAAACCACTATAGGTACTCAAGGTACACATAAAGTCAAGCTTAGTATCAATACGTTCTACTGAACTTAGAGCTGTGTGCCAAGGGATAGCACACCCTTTCTACAGCTCAAGCTAGTATCAGTAGGCTACAAACTAGTGTAGGTAGTACAACACTGCACAACACTAGAATGTCCTTAAGGGGTGGACCCAGTGGATCCACTCAGCCTCAGTATAAGGACATGACTTTCTTTGACTTGAAAGCCATGTGTGCTGAAAGGCACCTGAAGCTAGGACAGAGTCCCTCCACACTACACCTGATAGATCTGCTGACAGCAGATGATCTTAGATTAGCTCTAGGAGCTAATGGGTCTGAATCAGTGGGTGGGACAATTACAGTGTCTGGGTCAGATGATGGACATCAGGATGACCAGGACTCTGTGGTTGTAGGGCCAGGTCCCAAGGGGTCTGAACAGGACAGAGGAATTCTCCCTAAGAGAACTGACATAGTGGAGGAGAGGCCTAGGTCCCTTTCTAGGGAATCTGAACACTCCTATCACTCTGGCAGAGAATCTGTCTACCAGAGGAACTCCTACTTCTCAAGAAGAGAGACCTCCTCTGACAGAATGTACAAACTGCTGCAGTATGAGGAAGCAAGGTTTGCCCTCAAAACCAAGCAGTTGGCATTAGATAAGGAAGCCCTGGAGCTCCAGAGAGCTTCTAGAAAAGAGGGGTTTGAACCCCCTGGTGGCAGCAACAGTGTCCCTAGAGGCAGAGAATATATTCCAGACCATAGGAACCTGAGCAAGGTTGTTCCTCCCTACCAGAGTGGGGATGATATCCATAAGTGGGTAACTGCTATGGAAAGGGCCTGTAGAGTACAACAGGTCCCCCAAAAGCAGTGGGCAGCAATCTTGTGGCTCTCCTTTTCAGATAAAGCTAGAGACAAGCTCCTCACTGTCAGAGAAGAGGATGCTGATGACTATGAAGTCCTGAAGAGTGCACTGATAGATGGGTTTGGCTTAACCACTGAGCAGTACAGGTTGAAGTTCAGAGACACCCAGAAGGCACAGACTCAGGACTGGACTGACTTTGTAGATTGTGCAACCAAGGCTCTGGAGGGTTGGCTGGTTGGCAGTAGGGTTACTGATTTCAAGGGATTGTATAATCTAATGATGAGAGAACAGATCCTTAATAATTGCCAGAACCAGTTGTTGCATCAATACCTGGTGGACTCAGATCTGACCTCTCCCCAAGAATTGGGAAAGAAGGCAGACAAGTGGGTCAGAACCAGGGTGAGGCAGAAAACCCAGAACCAAGGGGGTGACACAAAGAAGCAGGATTCTAAGGGCGCTGAGAAAAGTGGGGATAAGTCAAAAGACCAGAAGTCTTCACAAGGGCCCCAAAAATCTGCATCTGGTGGGGAGTCACAATCCAACAAGGGAAAAGGCCAAAAGAAGCCCTGGTGCAAATTCTGTAAACAGAAAGGGCACTGGACTTCTGATTGTAACAAGTCCAAAGTCCAAACCACCACCACTCCTTCCCCTAAGGCAACTGTTCCCCCTAGTTCAGCTACTGGTGGAGGTGGTACTCAGAATAAGGGTGTAGTAGGGTTGACCCTGGGTTCTGAAGTGGACTCTGGCCTAGTCAGAGTACCCACTCAGGCAATGCTGATTTGTGATGGAGACATTGACGTGTCCTTCCTGGTGAGCCCCAGTAATCTGGGCAAATACAAACAGCAGCCTGTAATAAATGGCAAACAGGCTTTGGCATTTAGGGACACAGGTGCTAGTGTCACCATGGTGGCAGAGGATCTTGTGGACCCTGGACAGATCATCCTGGGCGAAATGTACCAGGTGACCAATGCAAGCAATGTCAGGACCAACCATAGTCTGGCAGTTGTGAATTTCTCCTGGGGAGGGGTAACTGGCCTCAAGAAGGTTGTAGTCAGTGCAGACCTCCCTGTCGAATGTCTATTGGGCAATGATCTAGAAACTTCAGCCTGGTCTGAAGTAGAGTTATGGACTCATGCTGAGATGTTGGGCATCCCTGCAAACGTATTTGCTGTGACCAGGTCACAGGCCAAAATACATGACACTGAACCAGCTCTGGATCCTGAAACCATGGACCAGATGCTTCCCAAGAAGAGGAGCAGTAGGGGTAAGGCAGTGCCTTCCCCTCTGTCTCAGATCACTGATTCCCCTCTTAAGGGAGGAGGAGCAGATCCTGAAGAAGGAACTGCCCCAGAGGAACTTGAGCCTGATCAGGTTGAGTTCTTGGGGGCAGGGGGCCCTTCTCGGGAAGATCTGAGTAAGGAGCAACAGTGTTGCCCCTCTCTTGAACCCCTCAGACAGCAGGCTGCTGCTGAGGCTGCTGGGAGTGCTAGTGGGTCCCATAAAGTTTATTGGGATGAGGGACTCCTATATTCTGAGGGTAGAGATCCAGCCCCTGGAGCCACCAGGAGGTTGATAATACCTCAGAAGTTTAGGGGGTTCCTCTTGACCCTAGCACATGATATCCCTTTAGCAGGTCACTTGGGCCAAAACAAGACCTGGGACAGGCTTGTTCCACATTTTCATTGGCCACACATGTCAGAGGACACAAAGGAGTTTTGTCGCTCCTGTGTCACATGCCAAGCCAGTGGCAAGGCAGGTGGCACCACAAAGGCCCCCCTGATACCACTACCTGTGGTGGGGGTACCCTTTGAAAGGGTAGGGATTGACATTGTTGGTCCCCCTGACCCTCAAACTGCATCTGGGCACAGATTTATCCTGGTGGTAGTGGATCATGCCACCAGGTACCCAGAGGCAATTCCCCTGAGGACCACCACAGCCCCTGTGGTGGCAAGAGCCCTCATTGGAGTTTTCTCCAGAGTGGGTTTCCCAAAGGAGGTCATCTCTGACAGAGGTACAAACTTCATGTCAGGATATTTGAAGGCAATGTGGAAGGAGTGTGGTGTAACTTATAAGTTCACCACCCCCTATCACCCACAATGCAATGGGTTGGTTGAACGTTTCAACAAAACCCTGAAGGGTATGATTAAAGGACTCCCAGAGAAGCTTAGGCGGAAATGGGACCTTCTTCTTCCCTGCCTGTTGTTTGCATACAGAGAGGTTCCACAGAAGGGGGTTGGTTACAGCCCGTTTGAGCTTCTGTTTGGGCATCCTGTAAGAGGTCCATTATGTTTGGTAAAAGAGGGCTGGGAGTTACCTCTCAAACCCACCAAACAAGATGTGATGGACTATGTACTTGGTCTCCGCTCTAGGATGGCCGAATACATGAAAAAGGCAACCAAAAAGTAAGCCTGGGCGTAGTTCGCGAAGTAGCGCTACGCGAAGCTACGCAAAGTGCAGTTCGCACTACGCGAGCTACGCGTAGCACTACGCGAACTGCGTAGTGCACTGTTCGCAATGATTGCACAGTGCCGGATGCTTGTCCGCACTGTGCAATCATTGAAAACGGCATCTTGCACAGTGCGAGCTGTCTTTTACTGCCGCTCGAGTAGATTTTCACTCGAGCTGCAGCTTCTCAACGCGGACTGGTAGTTTCTCATCGCGAGCGGTCGCGAGCATACGCGACCACTCGCAATGAGAAACCTGACCTCCCAGCGTTGAGAATCTCGCCGGAGGTTTATTTTCCACGCTCGCGATCAGCAACTTGATGTTGCTGATCGCGAGCGAGAAAAAGTCTCGCCGGGATGTCATTTTGCTTGCTCGCGGTCGCCAACTTGACGTTGAGGACCGCGAGCAAGCAATATGACCGCTGCACTACGCTACGCTACGCGTGTTTGCACTGTGCTACGTGCAATTCGCGTTGTGCGAAGTAGCGCAAACTTCGCAAACTACGCGAGCGTAGCGTAGTGCTTTGCCCAGGGTTACCAAAAACCTGGAGGCCAGCCAAGAATTACAAAAAGCTTGGCATGACCAAAAGGCTGTGCTGACTGTGTACCAGCCAGGACAGAAAGTGTGGGTGTTGGAGCCTGTGGCCCCAGCAGCCCTCCAAGACAAATGGAGTGGCTCCCATACAATAGTTGAGCAAAAGGGAGAAGTCACCTATCTGGTGAATCTTGGAACTCCCAGGAGCCCCCTGAGGGTGCTCCATGTCAACAGATTAAAGCCATATGTTGACAGGGCTGACATGGGCTTGCTCATGGCAACTGATGAGGAACAGGAGGAGGAGAGTGACCCTCTCCCTGACCTGCTCTCACAGAACCCTGATGATGGGTCAGTAGATGGTGTTGCTTTGGCAAGCAACCTCACTTACCATCAGCAAACTGAGTGCAGACAAGTTCTGCAGCAGTACAGACATATGTTTAGCCTGACCCCTAGTCAGACTACCTGGTGCACCCATGAGGTGGACACTGGGGACAGTCTGCCTGTCAAGAGTAAAATCTACAGGCAACCTGACCATGGGACTGTATCAGGACTGAAGTCCAGAAAATGTTGGAGTTAGGTGTGATTGAGCCTTCAGATAGCCCCTGGGCTAGCCCAGTAGTCCTAGTACCCAAGCCTCATACCCAGGGTGGTAAGAAAGAAATGAGGTTTTGTGTAGACTACAGAGGCCTCAATGCAGTCACCAGGACTGATGCCTATCCCATACCAAGGGCAGATGAGCTGATTGATACTTTGGCCTCAGCCAAGTATCTGAGTACATTTGACCTAACAGCTGGCTACTGGCAGATCAGGTTAGCTGATGATGCAAAAGCCAAAACAGCATTTTCGACCCCTGGTGGGCACTACCACTTTGTGGTGATGCCCTTTGGATTGAAAAATGCACCTGCCACTTTTCAGAGGTTGGTGAACAAAGTTCTGGCAGGGATGGAAACTTATTGCTCAGCTTATCTAGATGATATTGCTGTCTTTAGTTCCTCCTGGCAGGATCACCTGGTCCACCTCAGAAATGTTTTGGAGGCTCTGCAGAAAGCAGGCCTCACTATCAAGGCCACTAAGTGCCAGATAGGGCAGAGTCAGGTTGTATACCTGGCCCACCTTGTGGGTGGAGGACAGGTTCAGCCTTTACAGAGTAAAATCCAAACCATAATGGAATGGGTTGCTCCAACCACCCAGACACAGGTGAGAGCCTTCTTACGCCTGACTGGGTACTATAGGAGGTTTGTGAAGGGATATGGATCTATAGTGACCCCCTTGAATGATCTGACCTCAAAGAAAATGCCAAAAAAGTTTCAGTGGACAGCTAGCTGTCAGAAGGCATTTGAAGACCTAAAGCAGGACATGTGCACTGCCCCCATCTTACAGAGTCCAGACTACACCAAAAAGTTCATTGTCCAAACAGATGCTTCTGAGCTGGGTGTGGGAGCTGTACTGTCTCAACTCAATGATGAAGGTCAAGACCAGCCAGTAGCTTTTATTAGCAGGAGGCTGACCCCTAGAGACAAACGTTGGTCAGCTATAGAGAGGGAGGCCTTTGCTGTGGTGTGGGCCCTGAAGAAGCTGAGGCCATACTTGTTTGGCACTCACTTCATAGTTCAGACTGACCACAAGCCCCTCCTATGGCTTAAACAGATGAAAGGTGAAAACCCAAAACTTTTGAGGTGGTCCATTTCCCTACAGGGGATGGACTATACAGTGGAACACAGGCCTGGGACCCAACATGCCAATGCAGATGGACTCTCAAGGTATTTCCACTTAGAGCACGAAGACGCAACTGGTCAAGGTTAGTTTAGTGTCCCTACGTTTGGGGGGGTTGTGTAGGAGAGTAGGATCTGCCTCTTATGTTGCCCCCACTTTTTTTCTGATGTTTACACTGGTTTCTGGCTATAGTCTGGCTGGGACCCTGCCAATCAGAGCCCCAGCCTCTCTGTTCTCTCTAAACGACTTGGAGTGCACTCTAGGTGCACTAGTGATTGGATACTGTGGTACCTTATGAGTCCCTAGTATATGGTACCTTAGGTACCAAGGGCATAGGTACTTCACAGGCCTACCAGGGGCTGAAGCATGTATTATGCCACCCCTGGGAAGCAGACTAAATCTGACACCACAGGTCTGCTACTGCAGCCTGGGTAAGGTGGTGCATGCACCCCTTACTGTGATATAGGCTACCTATATCACTACATAGATACACACATATAAACCTATAAGTCACTCCTATGGCAGGCCTTATCAATCCTGAAGGCAGAGTGCTTGGTTCCTATGTGAGAGGGTGCCCCTGCATGAGCAGAGCCCCTCTGCAGCATTCGGAGACCGTTCTCTGATGCTGTTTGTAGTGCAGCCTGACCATATACTCTTAAGCGCATTATGACCCCACGTTAAATGCTAACTTTGGGATGGCTGCACGGAAACATGTCGTGTTTGGTGTCAAACATCTTGGAATACTACCCCCCCCGCCAGTTCTGGCGGCGGGGGTAGCATTCCACCCTTCTAGAGGGAGAGACATGTACACACCGGACTACCCGGTAGCTTCTTTCCAGAGCCCTGGCATCACAAAATGGATGCCACCAGTCACAGACACTGGGCTGCCCTCCTGCTGATGACCGAAACTCGCAGTGGAGGAAGCCCAACAATAGGTATCCTGTCCCAGGGAGGTGTGACCACCTCCCAGACAATGTTTAGTGTATTGGGGCTGGGTGGGTGCATTCCTAGAGTGCTTTGAAGTCCTGCACTGGGGGAGCAGAAGGCTCCTCTGTGCATACTCTATCACACTACCGACAGGAATGGGAAAGAACCCTCTCCCAATGTCGTGAGGGCCGAGAGGAAATCTCATAAGGGAGTACACCCTCCCGTGTTTACAACACTGTACCACATAAAGTACTCCTTAGAAGCGAAGATGATACCCGCGTCATAACAATCCTAAAGGTTTAGATGGGAAGTCCTGAGATGAAGAGACCCACTACGGAGTGGGGAAGGAAACAATTCCTTTTGTTTTAAATACCCTCACACACCCTAGTGGTGTCATGCTTCATCATCGGGTCACCCTAACGCCTAAAAGTCAGGGTGGGCTCGACCGTTTTTCAGGGAGCTCTTAGGAATAATAAGACCAGGGGAAAAATTAAAGAACCTCCAACAAATCCCAGTATCCCTTTAATATTGGATTCGCTAGGGTTATTAAAAATATGTAAACAGGGGTCAGAATAGGAGTATTTATGGTCCTATGACCCTTCAGCCGACATGTTTCAGTCCTACTAGGGCCATGAAGGTCCCGGACTTTCTTCAGGGCAACAATACAACCTCCCTGGACAGCGTAAGAGGAAATTCCCTACACTGCTGATTCTCTAAGGACAGATAGCTGCTCCTTAGTTAATTTGAAGATAATTTATCTTCTTGATCCTGTTAACGCTCCATCTGTAAGAACAAACAAAGACAAACAGGGCCAACAACATATATTACTCAAAAGAGTACATTAAATTACTTCCCAACAGTGATGTGCTGGCCAGTGCACCAGTGTCATTAACTTGGTGTCAACAAACCCATCATCTCTTGTAACCACGCGGATCCGTGGTTATTACACACATATATAGTTTAATTTTTTACCACACTCTCATAGGTGGCATAGTATGGTGTAGTGGCGATATTTGTCGCATCCTATTGATTTTCACACTCTCGTGTTTGTGGTCTCAAAGTGTATACACCCGTGTCACTCTCACATTACAGCACTAGGCTGCTATCAATCACCGTGTTTTAGTCTCTCATACACAACATTCAGATTTATACCCTTACCCAGACATGGGCGAGGGAACTCTTCTCCGGGCACCTCGCAGAGTAAGGGGTAGCCCTGTTGTCAAACACTGCATATTGGCAAACAGTAACGCACCAGAAAAGGAAAGATAAAATCACCATTTTATCTTTCCTTTTCTGGTGCGTTACTGTTTGCCAATATGCAGTGTTTGACAACAGGGCTACCCCTTACTCTGCGAGGTGCCCGGAGAAGAGTTCCTCGCCCATGTCTGGGCAAGGTATAAATCTGAATGTTGTGTATGAGAGACTAAAACACGGTGATTGATAGCAGCCTAGTGCTGTAATGTGAGAGTGACACGAGTGTATACACTTTGAGACCACAAACACGAGAGTGTGAAAATCAATAGGATGCGACAAATATCGCCACTACACCATAGTATGCCACCTATGAGAGTGTGGTAAAAAATTAAACTATATATGTGTGTAATAACCACGGATCCGCTGTGGGTACAAGAGATGATGGGTTTGTTGACACCAAGTTAATGACACTGGTGCACTGGCCAGCTACATCACTATTGGGAAGTAATTTAATGTACTCTTGAGTAATATATGTTGTTGGCCCTGTTTGTCTTTGTTTGTTCTTACAGATGGAGCGTTAACAGGATCAAGAAGATAAATTATCTTCAAATTAACTAAGGAGCAGCTATCTGTCCTTAGAGAATCAGCAGTGTAGGGAATTTCCTCTTACGCTGTCCTTGGAGGTTGTATTGTTGCCCTGAAGAAAGTCCGGGACCTTCATGGCCCTAGTAGGACTGAAACATGTCGGCTGAAGGGTCATAGGACCATAAATACTCCTATTCTGACCCCTGTTTACATATTTTTAATAACCCTAACGAATCCAATATTAAAGGGATACTGGGATTTGTTGGAGGTTTTTCTAATTTTTCCCCTGGTCTTATTATTCCTAAGAGCTCCTGAAAAACGGTCGAGCCCACCCTGACTTTTAGGCGTTAGAGTGACCCGATGATGAAGCATGACACCACTTAGGAGTGATGTGAGGGTATTTAAAACAAAAGGAATTGTTTCCTTCCCCACTCCGTAGTGGGTCTCTTCATCTCAGGACTTCCCATCTAAACCTTTTAGGATTGTTATGACGCGGGTATCATCTTCGCTTCTAAGGAGTACTTTATGTGGTACAGTCCTCTGTGCATACACCAGTTCAAACCTGCTCAGGGGCTACCTGCCCCTGCTCTGGCGTGAAACTGGACAAAGGGAAGTGGGTGTAGCCACCCACTCCCCTGACCCTCCCATAGGTGGGGTCTTAGAGCTAGTCCCTCCCTTCCTTTTTAGTATAAGGTAGGGAACCCTTGCCATTGCAAACTAGATATCCCTGGACGATGCTCTGAAGAAGAATCCTGGACCTTTGACGTTCCACTACCTCTGGAAGACTGAAGAATCTCCCTTGGAGTCAAGGAGTGACTCCCCTGCTTGGCAGGCACCAAAAACTGAAGCAATGGTCGCAAGCTACGCCGCTCCCGCCAGAGCCCAAGGTCCCTGCAGCCCAAGACAAGGATTTTCTCACTTCTCCAAGGCCGTCGTGAGTCTCCAGCAAAGCTGAGGCAAGTGGACCCCACAAGTGACGAGAAACTGCAGTCCCTGGGTACCGTGCACTATTTTTGAGTGCAACCCTTTTACGACGTTTTACGAACCTGTGCTTTGGACCACGTGTGGTCCCAGACTTTAGCAGGAATCCCTCCGAAGATCAGAGGCCTACCCTGTCCCGAGTGACCGTGGGCCCCTGTTGAAGGAATCCTCCTGAGGCATCTTTGTGATCCCTTGCCAGACGGCTTGTGGGTCCCCTGAAGACTTTTCTACAGAACCAAAGGGCTCCCCTGGTTGCTCCAGGCCTGCCATGACTTACCCTTGCTGGGTGAGTTCCCCAGACCTTGTTGGTCTGCACCATTGACTTTTTGCTCTTTCCACGAGACTTGCTGCTACCAAGGCTTGTTGGCTCCAATCGGGTCGCCAGCACCGCAGTCAGCTGCAGACTTTGTGGGATACACTGAATCCAGCTCCTGGTTGTCCTCGACGCCTCCTGGACCTCGTGGCCGAAGAGTCAAGACACCCATGAACGACCTGAATCTGTCAACGACGGTGGGCATTCATCTTCCGTGCCCCGGGTCACTGCCCAGTGACTTTGAACACTGTCCCCTCTGCTTTCAGGTCTTCCTTCTTCCAAATCCAGGCTTGGATTCCACCGGACACTTCTTCTGGCTTCACAAGCAGCAAGTCTTCATTGGCTCCCATTGAAAACGACGCCGCGACCCGACACCAAAGGACACCTATGCACCCTGCTTCCCTGGGTGAGGTAACTCCAGCACTACGGTGCTCCTGTGGGTGTTGGCCCTAGAACTACTTACCCTGTAAGTGACTTGCTTGTAGCTACTCCCGAAGTGCCCTTAAACTCTTAATTTCCAACCGCGACTTGCCCCATTGAAGTCTACGGCGATCCGCGCCTGTGTTCACGCACTGCACGCGTCCCCGTGGGTCCTTTACTTACCTGCCTTGGGTGGTTTCGTGAGGCCCCAACACTTCTGAAGGCCTTAGGCCTTGTCCCTTTGCAAGTCGTTGTTCTTAAGTCTCTTTTTTAGTATATGGTCTGGTACGCCCCTAGGGCCCCAGCCATATTTGTGCTTAATTTATTGTGAAACGTTGATTTGTGCATATGTTCCTGACTTCTAATCTCACAAGAGATTAGTAGAGAGTTGTTTAGTAATAAATACATATATATTTGATATATATACCTGTGTTGTCTTTTCATTTGGTGATTCAAGAGATTGTGTGGTAAAACAAGCTGCTTTACATTCCTCCAAGACTTAGCCTGAAGGCTGCTTTCCACAGCTACCACTAGGATAGCTTTCTATAAAGGTTGTCTTAAACCTACCTACCATAAGAGTCGAATTGTACTGGTGCAAGGTGTCCACTTTAACTAGTGAACAGCATATACCAGGCCAACTTCTCACAGTTGACAAATATGTATAACAGAACTGATACCTTAAAAACACACACTAGTCCTATTTTTAATTCAATTTTTTCCCCCAAATGCGGGGTTATCACCCAAAGATCATTTAAAGTTTACTCCTACAGGGATAAAGATTCCTTAGCAAATACCTGTTTCAAGCACGAGGAATAACCACTGGTGGTGAGTAACTAACATTGCTGTGCATATCAGCACACGTATATGACCATTTACAAAGATGGAAGTGTAGATAACAGAATGCTTTAATTAGACATGTGCGGCGGGCAGCACATGTAACGTGGATTCCATCAATAGTTCAGGGAAAAGACAGTCAGTGCTCTCCCCTGCCAGCAGATCATTGCAAATGTTAAGAAGAGAATCAATCAGTTTTCAAGATTTTTAAAAGTCTTTATTCTCTAACAGCGACAGCCTTCATCAGCCACAACAGCTGGTCAGTCAGCTCTCAACAAACCACTCTAACTGTAATACCAACTGACAATAGAATATGCATGAAGCTAGGGAGAGCGGGGGGGGAAACAAAGGGCTAGGAAAGTTTACAAACAAAGGTGGCATGTTTAGACTGTGCATATATATATAAAGAGTGAAATATGGATAGATTACAACAGTTCTTATATCTTTATAGTCTGCTGTAGGAGGCTCATGCCACATTAGAGTCCTTTAGCTTGGACCTATAACACTAGAGAAGGCCTTTAATAACCAGAATAGCCTGCTATGGCAGACTATAAAGATATATTAACATTAATAGATAGACATGACACACAGCATCATTTTCTTTTCTATCTTTCAACCAGGAAAGGTGGTTCTAACAAGAACTTACTTCTTGTTTTTAATAGTTATTAAAAAAAATTTAGCATGTTCACCTTTTTTGTATGACCTAAAAACAAGAAAAAGTGTGCATCAAAACTTTGATCCAAAGAATTAAACAAAATACATTTTAAAGACTTGCTTGTGAGCACTTAACAGTTGATCCACAGAAAGAGCACTTTGCTCTCTAGCAGGCACACATGTAACACAATGCATACAGTATAATGTGATCCTGTGGTAGAAGGGGGAGGTACATTAGAGGTCAGGGTGGCAGCAACATCAGGATGAGCAGTGTACTGAGGTTGGACAGTGTGCAGTGGAACAGTTGCAGTGGACGCATCTTCATGATTCTGGTGTTTACTAGCTGCTACGCAGAGTTGCGTATTATGCCAATTTTTTAGGTGTTTTGACACACCGAATGTTACAAAGGTGTACTTTTTCTGGTACCTTTGGAAAACTCACACTGGCAAAGCCAACAAGTAACCAGCTTAGCTCTCACCAGCTGGTATGGCGAGGAAGTCCCAAAGATAGACTGATCTGAGGTCTGCTGCTCCTCTTGCTGTACTTCTACTGCCTAATACTACTAATTTCTTTCTTATTCCTTCTTCCATTTTTCTGTTTAAATCCTCCAAAATTCAAAGCATTTTGAAACACCAGACAAAGTGAGCACAGAGTGGCCAAGGAGTGAATGCTCTGAAGTGGCACTCCCTAATATCTGTAACACATTAGGTAATGAGATGGTGTTAGAAATGGGGTCTCTAGTTGGTAGAGGTATGCACCCTGTCCAACTAGGTACCACCAATCTCGCCAGGGTAAGTCATATACACACCCTTAATCAACCTGTGCTCACCCTCTGGTAGCTTGGCACAGAGCAGTCAGGCTTAACTTAAGAGGCAATGTGTAAAGTATTTGTGCAACACTTAATACAAAAAAACTGTGAAAACACCACACAAAAATAATCCACACCTGGTTAGAAAAATAGAGCTCGATTTATTGAACAAAACAAGACTGAAAGAGAAAAATCCAATAAGTAGAACCCGAGTAATGAATTTTTAAAGAACATCTTGGAATAATGAGCTTAGAGCCATAAATCACTAATTGGGCTATCTGGTTGCACTGAACTGGGTCAAATCTAAAGAGTTTTGCTTGTTCTAGTTGTGGGCGCAATTATAGGTGTGCACTCTTAAAAAGTTTGTACTGGGATCTCAGCACTAATCACAAATGCATAAAAACCTTTTACTCGAATATTTCAACAAAAAACACAAGATAACAATGCATATCAAGTACAGCATGGTACAACAGTCCAAACTGAATGTTCTCGTTAAGGGACAGTTCAATATTTTCACAACCGTGGGGGAGAGTCATTTGGGGCTGAAAACTAGGTGATCCTGGTATTGGTGTGGTTCAAGTGATTTCTATGCTGTTTTTGCTATTTTATGTAGGCAAATGAAACAAAGAACAGCTCCCATTGCGGAGGGGGAGAGTGATCCTAGGTACAGTAACAGGGTGTGTGTGGAGCGGGGGGAAGGCCGGGAATTCCTTCAACAAGGTGATTCGCAGGGAGTTAGGGGTTAGTGTTGGGGTTCAGAATTCAGTAGAGGTTATGGGGAAGTGTAAGCAAAATTTGAGCAGAGTGGAGAGTCAGACAGATTTAGATAATTGACAAGGTAAGAGAGTATGTTTAGTGGTATACCCTATCTTTAGGCAGATAATTCTTCCTTTTTTCCTGTTTGTTATACAATTGCAAAATTAATTAAGCTAATCAGGTGTAATGCAGATGATTTATTGAATAAGCGTAAATACGTTACTATAATGAATTGGTTGTTTACGCTTGGGGTTGGAGTGATTTGTTTTTAAAAAACACACTTCAAGTCAAATAACCCAAATTTACCCATTCCTAGAAGACTTGTCCATGTTTTTTTTCATCCTCAGAAGCTGTGGTCAGGTAGGTGGCAATCTGTTTATCAAATAATGTCTACTGACACATTTTTGATGTTAAGAGCGATGGTCAAGGCAGGTGATTTGGGTTTAGGTTTCAGTAGAGGGATTACTAATGATCCTCCTCAATTATTATAGTCTGATTGAAGACGAGATAGAATTTCTGAAGCAGCTGTATCAGCTTTCGATGGATTTGGTAGGACACTTAATTTTGGGGATGGTTTTAGCTTTATTTAGAATTTAAAATTTGATACATTGAATAATGCAATGAGGCAGCTTAAACCTAAGACGGCAGGGGCACTAGCAAGTTATAAGCAGGATTTTGCACTAGTCGACCTTAGTGCTCCGATTACCCAGTTGTTTTGTTGATTACCTGTTTTACACGTGAATTTAATGCTACATCATGATTAGACTTTTTCCAGCTTACACAAACAGATAGCAGAGGAATGCCTACTATTTGGTCCAATGCTTTTTTAGATCACTTTATTGTTTCAGTGGAAAATAAATTGGATACTTAGGGGCATATTCTCAAGCAGTTATCGACGCGTTAGCGGCACTTTTCTGCCGCTAATGGGCAATATTTTTATCGCCCTATTCTCAAGCTGTTGCTAACAGCCGTTAGCGACAGCTTTCTGGCATTAGCGGCCGCTATTAACATCGCCAACGATGTTAGCGACAACTAACGCTAATCATATGCAATGTAGGCGTTCCCGTGTTAAAACCCACGCTAACCCCACTTTTTGATATTCTCAACGATCGCCCGGACCGGCGATGCGATCAAAAAACAGCCGCTAAGGCCCGTTAGCTGCTGGAACTTAAGACCAGAAAATAGCTGGTCTTAAAAATGGGGATAACACTTGGGGCCATATCTCAGCAGGTTTTGGGGCTGGACAGCGCTGCAAGCAATGTAGCAGCACTGTCCTGCGACAAAAATACAGCACAGGAATGCGCACCATCAATAAGATAGTGCGAATTCCTGGGCCCCAGACATGAAAAGTGTTGCAGTGCTGCGACAAGACAGCGTTGCAACACTTCTCACAACGCCCTTCTAGCCACAGCATGGATGCGCTGTATTCACTGGACAGTGCTCCATGACGCAAGTAATGACAGATACGTCAGGAATCCTGACGTATCTGTCTGCGCTAAAGTCAACCATTGCTGCAGTTGTGTCACAACCATGACGCAACTTCATCAATGCATGGAGTCAGCCTATCCCTGTGGCACTGCGTCACACTCACTCCTGCCATCAGGCAGGCGGAAGGTACTGACGCAGTGCCGTTCATGCGGGGGTGCCCGAATGTCGGCGTTGTTGGAGATCCATCGGTGGCGGTTGCGTGCTGCGGTGTCATCGTTTGGAAGCATTGGTGGAGTGTTGGTGCGGTGGGAGTTGACGAGACGTTCTTCAGTGGCCTTGATCCAGCTGCAAGGAGGTGCGATGATGGCAGTGGTATAGAGTGGGCAAGGTGAAGACGTGACGTTACCAATGATGGTTGGTCCAGGAGAGTCCGGGTCGTGGCTGCAGTTGAAGTTCCCGCTGGCGGAGGTGATGTGCTCGACCATGTGTCCTGCTATGTGGCTTGTTGCGGTGACTTGCTGCTTGCGTCTGATGTAGGGGGCCTTCCCCAGGAGGGGGTGGTGTCCTGGTCACTGGGGTTGACCAGGTGGAACTTGAGTTCACCGAGTAGAATGTCATCAGTGGATGGGAGACCCAGGGGTGCAATGAGGTCTACAATGGTATTGGAGAATGGGGGGCCATGGCCCGAGGGGCCTGCACATGAGGGTGCCGCAGAGGATGGTTTTGAGGTGGATCCGGATCTGGAAGTTGAGGTGTTCCAGGGTCACCATTGGGTCATTAGAGTGCGTGGTCAGTCGGAGTGTGCTTCTGTAGGTGATGGCAATGCCTCCTCCTTTACAGTTGGGGTGATCCTTGCGGGTGATTTAGTAGCCTTAAGTGATGGCGATGGCGATGTCCGGTCTGGAACAGAGGTTGTTCCTGGCAGGCGTTGTGGTGTCCAGGGTTGATGGCGAGGCGGGTGCTGGCGTCATAGCGGTGGAGTGTCTGAGAGGAAGGGTGCTTGGTGCTGAGTGCATTCCAGGGACAGACGGACGCAGACAGGCTTGCCTATGGCTTGCTTTTGGCACGAAAGATGTCCACTACAACGCAGGCATTACATCGTAATGCCGTTACAATGCAAACCCAACAACGCAGGTGCCTTTATATCGCATTCCATTACAATGAATTGTGAGGTCAGTAATAAGATATTATTTAGTTTTAGGGTGTGTATGGGTTTTGTTTGTTGGAGATGAAATTTGAGGTGTATTATGTGTTAAATATGATAATTGGGGGGTGTTTTGGGGTAAATTATGAAAATAGGGGTGTGTTTTGGGGTAAATTATGAAAATTGGGGTGTGTTTTGAGGTAAATTATGAAAATTGGGGTGTGTTTTGGGGGCTCAAAAAGGTAATCCTGAGTTCACGGTTGGGTGTGGGGTGCAAAGGTTAGTTTTGGGTTGCACTCACTGAAGTGGGAATAGTGGTATTTATGTCTCCGCTATGCAACACCTACTCTACTGTTGCAATGTGCCTAGTATTAGTATGCATTGGAATAGAATGTGATGTTATGGCATGTGTCGATAATACGTATGTGCCTTTGGCACATGAGTGGTATGCCCGCTGTGCATGGGCGCATAGCGGCGGCCATTGAGAAGTGCTGGGGGTGGCTGGACAGCTGTGAGGTGGTAAACGCCGGAAAGATCACAGGATGGGGCGTGGACATGGGGATGTGTGTGTGAGCGGGTGTTGCAAAACTTTTAATGAGGGAAGTCTTACCTCGAAGCCTGGTCCTGTGTCTTCTAGCACCTGCTCTCCTGCGTCTGCTACCAGGAAAAGGAAGTTGGCAGCTAGGCTCCCTCCCCTGAGTCAATCACAATGCTGCGATGCAGCTGTGGGATTGGTAATTGGCAACGGGACAAGTCATGCAGCCATTGGCCGGAGGGGTGGGCATGTTCTCCATGCAGGCTGTAATGCAGCCTGCATTGCGAACAGGGAAGTGCGCATGACTGCTTTGGGCGGCCTGAGTGGGCCGACCAAACAGTCATAGCACAATTGAGTGGGATTGCCAATCCGCCCACGCCCTGCTCCGTGTTTTGAGTAGTCCTACCCACCCTCCCACCCCCTGAGGATACATGGCATGATTACATCAGTTAGCTATCATCATGTGATTATTGTTCCTCTTCTGCACTGATTGAGTCAGTGGGGCAACACTCATCCCCCATAGCGGAAGAGCCAACACTGGGGGTGCGTCATCTACATGCGTTAGGCCTGAGCGACTCGCCCCCCGGACCTCCTGAACTACGCGTCCCACATTCTCCTTACCTCGACATTGACACCGTGGCGTAATCCACTGCACTCTCTCCAAATCTGTGACTCAGCCAGCAGGAGCATCAGCCAGGTGTGATTTCACTAGGCTGGGTACAGCAGTCGCCGCCTAGTCTGCCGGTGGACCTCCAGATGCAGTTGAAGCAGCAGGCCCCCCTTAGGAATGACGTTGCAGCACTCATGCCACAGAAGTTCGGCATAGCACAGGGGCCTCACCCTCCACAGCGTACGGCCAGCCCAACATCATTCGGTCTGTGATGCAGGGAGACGGCACACACCATTGGTAATCCCCTCTGTGCGCCCCGGTGTACTGGTGGATCGTTGTGTGCGATGCGGACCTCACTACGTTGGTGCGCAGGAGCGCCTCTACCATTAACAGCTCCAAGGGTGGCAAGGCGGTCTTCTCACACAGGTCAGCAATGTGTCTCCATGCGACCTGCCAGACTTCACCACCAGGTACGGGCGATCTTTGCACCAAAATGTCTACCACTACGGCTCATCAACTCCACAGCTCCTCCACTTTCGGCTCCAGTCGCAGGTCCAGCGAGGCATCCAGGCTCCAGTCGCAGGTCCAGCGAGGCATCCAGGCTCCAGACGCAGGTCCAGCGAGGCATCCAGGCTCCAGACACAGGTCCAGCAAAGCATCCAGGCTCCAGATGCAGGTCCAGTGAGGCATCCAGGCTCTCATCCTGGTCATCCTGGATGTTGGGTGGCTTGAGGAGGTTGTTGATGTGTGCTACACTTGGCCCTGGCTGCTTTATTCTGCTTTTCCCTGGGGGGCATATTTTCTATTGGTGGTAGACTGATAGGCTATTTTTTCTAATAGATACAAAAAAAGCTCATGTTAGGCTGACTAACGTGAGTTTTTTTTATCGCTAATGGGCCTAACGTTAGTTTTCGCCTGCTAACGCTGGAATTCCTATCGCCATAACGTTAATGGTAGTGGCAGTTTTCACCGCTGATCCCTGTAGCTATCGCCATGTAGCGACATGTTGTGAATACATCGCTAACAAGGCGATAGTTTCCCGTGGTACGCGGCATTAAGAAAACTATCGCTAACCGAGGTTAGCGATAATTTTCACCATTTCTTGAGAATATCTCCCTTAGCCTATTAGCCTATGGGGAGAGGTAAATAGCAATTTGACATGTTTTTATTATTGAATCAGACTTGGTTAAAGGAAACTAGAATTTTCATTAAGGATTTTTTTCAAATTAATCAGAATTTGACCCAGATTGTGTTGTTTAGGAACTTTTAAAGGCTACTTTTAGGGGACGAGTAATACAACAGTTGCAGGCAGCCATTGATGCATCTGCAATTGCTATTGAGACTTTAGATTACACTCTGGTGAACAAAACTTAAAAAGACCACTTTGTAAGAGTGATACACAATCTCAGAAACACATTTGTACCTGAGAAGATCTGCAATCATAGAACCTATCAGCAGAAAGTCTTTGAAGCAAGGCAACAAATTGGTAAATTTCTTGCCTGGTCTACTAAGACTAGAAAGAATGGTAATATTGTTAGCAAGATTGTTAGCCCAGTGACTAATGTCCAAATAGCTAAGAACTATTAGATTACATCACTTTCTCAAAGGTTGAGCAATACTTTAGTTCATTCTCATTAATCAATCTGACGGAAGTGCAAAAGGATACCATCTCAGAAAATATAACCATCTCAGAAGTAAAGAAGTCATTAAAAGAGATGGCTGATGCAAAACCCGGTGAGAATGATGGCATCCTGGCTGAAGCAGTTTGCACTTGATCTGCTCCCCTTTTAACAGATCTATTTAATCAAATCAGGGAAGGAGCTGACAATCCAAAGTCTTTCAATGAATTGATAGTCGTTAGTTTTCTAAAGAAGGATAAACGGAGGATGAATGTTAATTCCTACAGACCAATAAGTCTTTTGAATTCAGATTATAAATTGTTCACTAAAATATTGGCAGCATTATTGACGCCAGAAGGGCAAAAAATTGTCCATAAAGATCAAAATGGCTTTCTACCAAATAGCTCACTGTCTGCTAATATACATTTTCTGATTCAAGCAGTGTTTTCTCTAGCAATAATTTAAAGGTGGCTATATTGATGATCGATGCCGAGAAGACTTTTGATCTTATTAATTGAGAGGCCTTAATTTGGCAAAAATTGGATTCCTTGGACAATTTTTAAGAATGTCCAGGAATATATAGCAGGATGTTGAAGCCAGAATAATGAATAATTGGAAAGAGATTGGCTCTGTGAAAATTAAAAGAGGCATCCCTCAGGGTTGCCCAATGTTCCTAATTCTTTTTATGTTTTTATTGAGCCCTTGGAAGTGAGGCTTCACAAGAAAGCTTCTCCGCCACTAGAGGAGATGGTAAAAAATTTAACTATTCACCAATTATATTATTTTGGATTTAAATGGTGAAAAGGCCATTATTCAAGAAGTTTAGGATCAAATTCAAGAATATAGCTCTGGGGGGGTCTATAAAATCAATCAATCAAAAACAGAGCTTTTATTAGTTAATGTGACAGCTACCGATCTTCCTCAAGGTCTCCACAGTTTGTTTCCCAGATTGACTCAGTATGTTACTTTGGAATTTGTGCGACATATAATTTCATGGAGTTATTTCAGCTTAATTATACAACCATGATTAAAAAAGTCAGAGGCTATTTGAACAGATGGAATCTACTTCCATTATCACTGATTGGCTTTTTTTCCTTAATTAAAATGTCTATTTTACCCTTGATTTTTTTTCTCTTTACTAATGTCTCTATAAAAATTAATAGTTTATCTTTTAAAGAAGTAGACTCTCATCTGAAAGTAGTTTATATAGATCAACACATGTCCCTGGGTCCTCCAGTTTTCAGTTTTACAGCTATATAAGGATCACGGAGGACCTGCACTACCCTACTTGCAGAATTACTATAAGGCATCATTCTAGGATAATATTGTTCAAATTACTCATGAAATAGAAGTGTTCAATAATTTCCTACTGATTCAGATGTTGAAAGAGGCAGAGATCCACCTAACATCCTTTTAAAAAACTGCAAAGCATCTGAAAAAGAGTAGATGTAAGGTGCTATATGTAATGGAAAGTTGCATTAAACTTTTTTAGTTATAGGTGCGTTCCACGGTGTCATGTTTTTACATTATTTAAGGACTGTAAATTTTTGGTACCAGCCACATCTAAGTCTAATGTTAATGGGTTTTTCAAAGTTGGCAATTTCATGATCGACCAAAGGTGGAAAACTTGGGCGGAGATTATATTGCCGGATGGGGTAGAGATTCAGAAGCTCTGATTTAGTTCTATCCACATATCTGCCTTTTTGTTAGCTAGTTCTTTAGAAATGAGCAGTGAGACATATACTGCTAGTTAAAAAAAACTGTCAGGGTAAGGAATTGGTATACAGCTTTACACCAGAAATTAGTTCATCAGTGACCCCTGAATTTGTAGAGAAAATTTGTAAAACTACACATGGAATTATAATATTAGGTGAATGACAATTTATCTCAGCGATGGGATGTGAGTCCCTTAGGGTGGTTAATTTTAAAATAATTGTTTTTTTTCTCGATGGCTAGCATATTATACGGCTCATACTCTTCACAGGATGTTTCAGCCAGTTCCATATGGGGAGTTGAGTGCCTTTTTCACATGTTCAGCATTTTATGAATTTTGAATTAAGCTATTTCAAGATTAAAGTAAAATTGTTGGAGTCAAAATTGAGCTGGAAGTAACCTTAGTATTATTTACACATTCAAGCATTCACTATTTTATTTGTATTGTCATGGCTGTTGCCCGGTCATTGATATTACGATGCTGGAAATCAAAAGATGTGCTGACTCTTGAACACTGGTACATGGAAATGATCAGAATTCAAATTTTTGAACATTTGTATGCAGAGCAAATCAACAGCTTATTTAAGTTCTCAGCAATTTGGAAAGTATTTGAATGCTATAAGTGTACTGCACTTTGTTTATCAATTTTGATTAGAAATTTTGTAAAACCATCTTATGAGGTAAAGTAAAGGTGAGTTTATTTCTATGCCTTCGACAAGGAGAATAAAGTTTTTCAATGTGTTCTATAGCTAAGTTTTTGAAATTTGGAAAGATTTTGACTGATATGAGTGTAAAGCACATTGTTTATCAGTTTTAACTAGAAATTTTGTAAAAACATCTTGTGAGGTATAGTAAAAGTAAGAGTTTATTTCTATGCTTTCGAGTAGGTGCAGAAAGTTTATCAATGTGTTCTATAGTTACACTTTCGCTAGAAGCACTCTTTGCACTTTAATGTGTATTAGTGATTTCATTGTCAGAAATAGCACTTTACTCTATTGAAGATGATATTTTTTGCTGATAATTTATTTTGTGAAAAAATTGGTACTGTACACCACCGGAGCACTTTAATCAAAAAGAAAGATGTTATTGCCATGATCTGCACTTTATTGACTGAAGATGTTATTTCAGAATGTTTTATTTATTTGACCAGCTAAGTTTTCCTTGCAAGCTTAAATTTTTAGTTCATAGATAGCTAGATAGCAGTGATTGTATTGTCACTAATTAGCACTTAACATAAATATTGAGATATAACTTTTAAATGATGTATACAATGGAATGATGCTACTTTAAAGCCCTATTGCACTGTAGTCTATAAGAAGGAATAAAATAAAAGGGTTTGCACTTCGTTTTAATTCAAGACGTTATGTTTGAATGATCTACTTATTGGTATGGTATATATTACCTGTTGAGTTGTGTTTTTCTCTCCTCTGGTTAGTAAAAAAATGTTTTAAAGAAACAATTGAACCTGGATCTTGAATCTGACCCATGCTCATCATGGTTGGCTCAAATTGTGCCCAGGTCCAAGTCTACCGCAAACAGTTGATCGTGGTTAGTGCTTAACACATTTTGGAAATACTTTTTATTTACATTTTCAAAAAATATTTCTGGTTCTCCTATTTGTATTACTGTTGTTTTGGTGACATTGTATTTATAAATACTTACTCTATTTTTCTAATTTATTTTACTGTATTTTAGTTTATTGCTGTTTTAGTACTGCAGAAATGGCTTACACATTGCTCAAAGTTAAGCCTGTCTGCTTTGTGCCATAGCTACCAGTTGTGTAGGGAATCACCATATTTTGCATGGTGTACACCCAAAATTTCACCTTAACTATTTTTGCTGCCTTTAACCCTTTCAGTGCTCATAACGGAATGGTTCCATCATGAGCACCTGCGCTCCAGTGCTCATGATGGAACCATTCCGTCATGTGCACTGGAGCACAAATCACTCTGCTGCTGACAGCAGAGGGATTTTCCTATTTTCCTATTTTTTATTTTTGCCTTGGGAGGTGGGGAAGAGTTTACACAACCTCCTGAGGCTTTTTTTTTCAATGTAATGACAACCGCACGCATGGCACTCTGACGTCATTACATTGAAAACGAAACTGAAAATTAGTTTAAGTTTCATTGTTTCGGTACTCGTGGGGTTATCTCAGCCCCCTGAGCACCGAATTACATGTGTGAGGTATCGTTGGAAAGGGAAGAATCTCCCCTTTCCAATGGTACCCTTACCTAGTGGATCCCTGCTTGGGGCACATGGGGGCAGTAGCCCCTAATCTCCCCCCTGGTGGCAGAAAGCACCCTAGATGCCAGGGATTATTTCTTTTTAGGTCAGGGGTGGGGGCTGCCCAGAATGGGCATGCCAATGCCCCCACCCTTCCCCCAATAAAGGAAAAAGGAAGCACATGGGGGAAAAAGCCCCTGATCTGCCCCTGGCGGGGGCAGAAAGCCCACTAGGCACCAGGGATTACGTTTTTATTCCTAGAGGTGGGAGCTGGCCATAATGGGGGCAGAAAGCCCACTAGGCACCAGGGATTTGTTTCTCCAAAGTTCAGGGGTGGGGGCAGCCCAGAATGGGCATGCCAATGCCCCCCTCCCCCCAAAAATGCCACAGTCTTTCTGCCCCCCCGGGAGACAGATGGGGTAATAGCCCCTTCTCTGCCCCCCCGGGAGGCAGAAAGTCCACTAGGTACCAGGGATTATTATTTTTTTATACATAGGGGTAGAGACTGTCCAGAATGTGCATGCCAATGCCCCACCCAAAAAAATTTGCCACAGTCTTTTTGCCCCCCAGGAGGCAGATGTGGGCAGTAGCCCCTGATCTGATCCCTGGGGGGGCAGAAAGCCCACTAGGCACCAGGGTTTATTATTTGTTTGATACATAAGGATGGGGGCTGCCCTGAATTGGCATGCCATTGCCCGCACCCCAAAAAAATTGGCACAGCCTTTCTGCCCCCCTGTGAGGCATATGGGGGCAATAGCCCCTTATCTGCTACCCGGGGGGGCAGGAGGCCCGGTACCAAAAATGCTGGTGGCTCCCTTCCAAACCAGGTAGTTTTGTGATAGATTATTTTGATGTCTCCACAATACATTTTGGGGCCTTCCCTGCCACAGGTATTTGGCCCATCCACACAAGTGAGGTACCATTTTTATCAGTAGACCTGGGGGTACACTGGGCAGTAGGAAATTTGTGTCAGACCAGTGATCCCACAACTGTCCCAAACAGAAATGTGGGAAAAATGTGATTTCTTTAAGCTTAATTTGAGGTTCTGGGTAGGAAAGCGATAGGGGATCCAAACTACCCACACCTCCTTAGACTCCCCTGGGTGTCCCATCCAGGGGAATCCACAAAGCCTGGGTACCTTTAGAATCCTCACGATGCTGGAAGTAAAGTTCGCAAATTTGGCGAGGGTACCTTATGTGGACAAAAAGTTACAGGTGTCTAAGGGAGAGCTACCCCAAAGAGACAAAAAAAGGCTTAGTACTGGGGGGGGGACGGGTTGGCAGTGAAGGGGTTAAAAACCTGTGCTTTTTACCTCTGCGAAGCAGTGGAAAAGTTCCTGCACTTCTAATTTCAACATGATGAAATTGGTATACCCCTAATTGTCATTTTTAACTTATCTATAACTCCCTAGGGTATGGGACAAAATATACCTATGTTATATTCCATATAGGTACCCTATATAGGCGCAGGTAACACTGCAAGCTTTCACCTATATCCTTCCCTACATTTCATACATAACGGTTCATAGGGACTGACCTTTTACCTAGATACGACACTGCATTCAGAACGCGGGTTTTTCCCTAGTTCGAAACTCATACATTATGCATGAGGCTTCTTGGAGGCACAGCAGGACTAACAGCAGGACTGACATCTCCTGTATAATATCTCTGTATAAAGTTCAAGCCCGACGTCATCCTTTAGGCCGACACAGTAACACAGCAAGGGAGGACCCCTGGGGAGACATGTGGGTATATTTACATCATATCTTGCTTAAAAAGACAGAGGAGACTGTGACTTCCCGGCTGACACACTGACCAGAGACGCTGAGGTTCCTGCAAGCAGACGCTCCAGCTAGCAGTGGTCTAACATCCCTCACGGGGTGTCCAACTCGAGACCAGGATGGGGTCCCACATTCTCTAATTCTCAGGTATTAGGGTGGACTAGATCCTAGAGGGATTCTTGGCATAACACCTACATAGATGCTAGGTACATTTAGGTACATCTAGTTAGGGAGGCATCGTGGGAGTACGCACTTTTAGTACGCACTTTTAGTACGCACTATTATCATGTAGTCTATGTACTTGTATATATTCATGATTACTGCAAAATGGTAGAACTGTACCATCCCTTTACTTTTGTAGTATTGCTAATCATATATCTCTGCTACTGTCTAATGGTTGTTGCAGCTCATCTATTCTACACTAGAATAACAACTGTTCAATAAATCCTTATTGACAAACGCCCAGTATGTTTATTCTGTGTATCTCTGAGACAAACTAAGTGAGCACGAGTGACTGAGCGAAAAGTAGTATATTGTTTCCACGATCCTGGGGGATTAGGGTTGTCATGTTCTGAGGTTGCCAGAAACTATTCTCTCCCCGATAAGAGGAGATTCTAGTGGCACTGTGAGCTAGCTAATGGAAACAGGTTAACGTATCCGGTGGGGGTGCATGGAATCAGTCTGCCACCAAACCCACAGTTTATGTTATCCAAACATGCAGATCCTGTATAGGTTATATAGGAACTACACGACACCTAGGTCTGTAAGGTTAAAAGTTAATAATGGACTGGTGCACCCATTGTCTCTACTGTGACAGTGTAAAACATGGCTTCAGGCCTACCATTGGATCCTGCTTAAAGTAGCATTTGAACTTCAACTAGGTCTGACCATTCCTTTAAAATATTAATACATCACCCCAAGGTAGGCCTTATTGTCCATAAGTCAGGGTGCATGGTATTTAAAAGTAGTACATGCAGAGATTTAATGTTATACATGTCCTTACAGTGAAAAGGCCCCAAAAGCTATTTTCACTGTAGCAAGGCTGTCTGTTCCACAGAGGAACACTTGGATGCAATATTATATTTAATAATGATATCTCTTAGAGAACTGCTTATTTTTCTTGGACTCTTCTTAACATATAGTAAAAATCCAACTCACTGTTGAAGTCAGTCAGTCAGTAATAACTTTATTTAATACTTTTCTGTAACATAAAAGTGTTCAGCAAAATAAAAGACAAGAATAATAAAAAAACTTTCACATGTACATTTCAATTATAAAAGTTTAAAAGGAAAAGACTACTCATTTAAAATCCAATTTCATCCACTCGAAAAACTAATTGTAAAAATAGTCTGTATGAAAACATTATAAAATTCCATTGGACAGTAAAATCATGCAGCAATCATCCCGAAAAGTGCTTTACTTATGGGAATTCCATCCGCAGGTTTTTCCTTATTTTCAATACCTGCCATAAAATAGAAGTCATTGCACAGCACATATATGGAGTATTTAATTGCCGTAAAAATAAAAGGGCTAGTCTGTACTGCCCAGAATTGCATGTTTTAAATATGAGTAATATACAATTCTTCCTAGGAATTTCATAATATTTACAAAGGAATACAATGTATAAGTTAGTTATAGGCGACTCACTGTCGCACGGGAACAATGCTAAGTTTGACAAGGAGTGACAATTACTTGGGAACCCCACCATCAGCTGCAACATATTTGCCCTGAATCGGGTTAGAATAAAGCTTTTGCTGGTCATTTTGTACCAAGGTCAGTTATGATTTCAGACACTCCTGGTGGGCCGTCATACTGTAAGCGAGGACAGATGGTTTTACTCTTTCACCTGCCCATCTCTCTCCCATGGCCTTGTTCAACTTGTCTTTGTCTAGGGATTTACAGGAGTTGGATTTGTTAAAGAGATCCGCTCAGCCAATCTCCTCGCATTTGGATTTAACGTGTCTCAGCCACGGGATCTCCATAGCATGCTCTAGATTCATGGTATCCATGAAGAATAACGTATTCAGCCCCATTTCCTCCATGACCAAATTGTGCGCCAAAGCAAAATTGAAGCTATCTTTAACCTATCAGATATATATCGGGTTCCCAATTCAGTATGGGCTATATAGTTTGAACAGCTTGGCGTTTAAGAAATGAATCTTTGCCCCTTTGGATATTCCGTGTGTTGACCATTCCCCAGATCCCCATATCCCCGCGCCACATGAGGCCACAGTATTGCTCGCATATATAGTGAGGAGTTCCCTCATTGCCTTTAAACCCAGCTTCTTTGCAAGCGTAAATATCCCATTAATGGATTTCTCCATTTGATCGCACCTATTTATTATCATAGGGGAACATAAATTCTTACTGTTAAAAAGTATCCCTAGATAAGAGAAGGTGGGTGATTTGCTCAATTTGTGCCCTTCCATATAAAAGATGGGTTTTACCCTGAGTTTGGCCCCGTAGGTCATGGTATAAGTCTTGGAGCCTTTTACTTTCAGATCCAGATCTGACATAAAGGCAATGTAATCGTTAATTTGACCCTATAACCCCCTCCCAGTTCTAGCAATTAATACAGCATCATCTGCATAAAGTAGGATTGGGAGGAGGCGTGGACCTATCATCGCTGTGTCCCTGCCAGATAGACTTAGGGATGATTCTACATGATATGTGGATAGGGAAAACAAGAAGAGGGCTAAAACATACCCCTGCCTGACCCCTCTTTTGATGTTAAAGGTAGCTGAGCATTCACCATCCCTTCCAAAATACACACAGGCGTTTGCATCCGAGTACAAATGCCTAATGAAGTTGATGATTCCTGCCTCGACCCCCAAATCACCCATGATTATCCACAGCTTTGAGTGCGAAACACAGTCAAAATCTGGTGACAAATCCATGAAGGATAGATATAGCGAACCCATCATCGCCACTGTATACTTCCCAATGATGATACTTAAATTCAAACATCGATGGGATGTGCTCAGCCCCTTTTTAAAACCAAATTGAGTATCGGCCAGTATATTATTTGCGGCTGCCCAATCTTCCAATCTGTAGCCTGAAGGGTGTGCTTTAGAATACCTATACCTTGGGTATGTGGGTTCCCTGCGCTATTTTGTGTCACTTCTTCCAGTATTGTGAGAGGATAGTCATTGTAAATGGCGGAGAAATGATTAACCTAACCCTCCTCTGCAATGTGCACCTAACTTGAGAGTTCATGAGGCCCCTTAACATAGTTGTTATTGATTACCTTCCAGAAGGATCTACTAGCCTTAAGTGCGCTAGCCCATACCAATTCCTCCCATGCTGCTTCTGTAATGCATTGCTTCCTTCGGGCGATCATACATGGAAACAATGGACCTAGCGGATATAGTATAATAAGACAAACATCTTAACATCACCCATAGAATTAATCCAAAAGCAATTAAAGATAAATTCAGTACATCTACTCAAATCAGACACGGATTCTCATGTCCAGTTGAGAATACAACAAAAGTTCATATTCAAATAATTACCAAAAAAGGTGCCCCATTGGGAGAGGAAAGGTAAGTGCAGCGTGGTGGGAAAGTGAGGGTAAGTGGGAAAGGGAGGGCAGTGAGCAATATATACATCTAAATCATATAGAGTGCCAATCCGGCCTAAGGTACATGGCCAAACTATTTACAAAACCATAGTATGAGGACACATGAGAAGCCTATCACTGTTGTCCACAATGGTGAATGCAACGTGTAGCCGTCGACGTTTCGACCCTGGGGGAAGAATGTAGATAGCTGAAGATCTTACAGATGGGTCTTCATCAGGACCAACTATGGGGACACCTAGGAGTAGTTAAGGGACCTCCATTAGGTACATGTGATGCAACATAATAGGAATTAATCACTCATATTCATGTAGTAAAAGGAAAATAACCCTAAAACCACCAGAGTTATCTGGTGGTGAGTAGATAGAAGATGGGCCCTCAGGCTCCGATGTCAGGAAAGGACGTAGAATTGTGGCTGAAAAACATATATATACCAATCAGCACACCTTCCGTATGGGGCTAAATAAGGTCCAGAATTGGACTGGATATCAAAAGTCCCCAGACACAGAGAATATTCACTTACTTGTTAGTGCAGAGTATTAGTTATCCTGGGTTTGAATAAATCTATTATCCCAAATTTCTAAAAACCATAACAAAATGAGACAATGAGTTGTTAGTCTCCACCATTGATAGCAGTATCCAACGATTCCAAGGAGGAATTAAACGATTAAAGAATAACGTGCATCCATTAGGTACAGCATGGGGCACATACCTGAAAAAACAGCTCACATCCATCTCGCTGAAGTGAAGACGGAGCACTGAGCCTGCGGTTACTTAAATACCCACTCACAGGGCCAGACAGCGTGCACGCGTTGCGCTACAGCGAGCAGCAGCAGAGTGCTGCTCACGTGGAGCCGACGCATCAAAGAAATCCTCACGTCCGAGAGCTGTTGGGCAGAAAGCAGCTGGGCCCGGTACGTTGAAAAAGGGGGAATTCCTCACATACGTGCAAACGACCTGATCTCAATGGCAAGCTCAAGCTGGGCTAAATGTATTGGAAAATGTTCCGTACAGTGTGACATACTGCATCCAAGCACCGAGTATAAGGGCTACAATGAATAGAAATACACACTCTCCTGCTTATACATTGTTGTTGATCTGATGGTCTTGTTCTTAAGGAGAGACGTCATTTGACAAAAGCTAATAGGACGTTGAACAGCAATGGTAATTTATATAACGATTGATAACGAGGATAGAGCTGCCGATGGCAAGATGAACCCACTGTGTATCTCGCAGGTGACATTACATGGGGTACAGGCAAATGCTAGGCAGTACAAAAATACAGTGTGTCCAAAAAGGAAAACCCTTCAACATTCCAGAGAAAATCAACGGATAGAAGGACATAGCAGTAATACATTAGCAACTGCTGCTAAATCAATCGTTCTGTGATTATGATCATGCATCAGTGTGTGTACAAAAATGGCATAGATTACAGACACAGTTATAACATATGTCCTATACATGTTACGTTTACACAAATGACCCTGCATTGAGCAAAATGACTAGACTGCGTACATTCATGTTCACGGGAGACAAGATGCTTAAAGTAACAATGTCAGAATGGTGGCATATTTGATTTGTCTATCACCTTCGTGTGTTGATCAGGTGTATGATTAGATGTTTGTCTAGAACATGGTATAATATGGATGCATCTCACTATTCATTCGATTATCAGTCATGCTAGCTGGGCGTCAATGGCGTCCAGCTCATTAAGTCCATGTCGGATAGTGTCAAAAGTGTGCATCCATTTGCATTCTCTCACGTTCAGACCTGCTGGATGTCACCACCCCCGATGCCCAGACTGATCTTCTCAAGGACAACCCAACTGATGCTGTCTGGTGTGTGATTGGCTACCTGGAAATGCTCGACCAACGTTGCCCCCACTACGCCACACCTTACCCTACTGCAGTGTTGCAATATGCGTGTCTTCACTTTTTGACGTTTGTTCCACGTACATCAGATCACATGGACATAGAATCGGATAGATAACATCCGTTGTTTTACAGTTGGTATGAGTTTTAAGATCATATGTATGATGTTTGTACGTCAATTGCTTAGTCTGAGTGGTAAGGCTGCAGGCCTTACAGTGTCCACATTTGTAATGTCCAACTATCTCAGGGAGATCCCAAAGGGATTGAATCGTAGGTGCTGGCGGTGTTGCTAAAAGAGAGTGCACCACATGTTGTCATATACTCTTCCCTCTCTTAAAAGAGTGCATCGGTGGTTCAATTATTCCCAAATCATCAGCGATAAGTTCCCAGTAGTGTTTAATAATCTGTTTGATGGCATTGCTGCGGGTACAAAAAGTAGTGACACATGCCAGTCTCTTGTCCAGGTCATCCTGTCGTGTTTTAGCAACCAGTAGGTGCTCCCTGTGATTTCTTGCTTGTTTCACCAACCTCCGTGCTTACCCCCTCTCCATCAGACGATCATCGAGATTTTACGATTGTGATAGGTAATCATCCTTTCGAGAGCAATTTCTACATATCCTCAAGAACTGTCCAAAGGGTAAGTTGTAACGCAGCCCTCTGGGGTGGTGACTGTTGTATCTAAGCAGCGAATTGCGTTCTGCCGGTTTTCTGAATAAGGTGGTGTACAACAAATTGTTATCTACCCTAATGGAAATGTCCAGGAAATCAATTCTGTCACAATAAGAATGCATGGTAAATTGAATGTCCGTGGACCGTTGGTAGAGCCACTTGATGAAGTTGTCCAATTCTGTAAATGTTCCTGTCCAAATAACCAGGACGTCGTCGATGTATCGGTTCCATAAATTCAGATGTTCCAGGTATGGGTTTCTCCCACTGAGTACAAAAGTCTCCTCAAAGTGGTCCATATATATGACAGCTAGATCCGGGGCAAAACTGGCCTCCATTGCGACTCCCTTGGTTTGGAGGTAGTATTGTCCCTGAAAGAATAAAAATGTGTGCATCATGGTAATTTTCAATAATTTGATGATAAAGTCTGTAGGCACCAATGTGGGTGCCGGTCTCTTTTCCAGGGCAGCACAGATGACCTCCAGGGCTGACTTCTGTGGGATACTAGTATACAATGATACTACGTCCAAAGTCACCAGCCGTTGATTCTTCGGGTTAAAGGGTAGGTTATCCACCATTCTGATTGTCTGCATGGTGTCCTTGAGATAGGTTCTGGTTGCTGCCGCAATTGGTTTAAAAAAGAACTCAATGTAAAGGCTCAAGTAGAGATCCACAGCCAGAGTGTAGTGTAGCTCCTATTTCCCTAATAGGCTCTGAGCATTGGAATAATATACACTATAGGTTTGACATAGGACTAAGGTCGGTATGTCCCTATCGAGAATATTAAACTTAATTACTTGTACCAGCTAGCTCAGAGGCCACTAGAAACTCCTTGAGTAACAAGAAGGGAGTAGTTTCTGGCAACCGAAAAACATGACTACTTTGTTTCCCTTTAGAAGCGGAACACGTCTCAGAATCGTGGAAACAATAGATAACAGTTTCACTCAGTCAATCGTGCATGCTTAGTTTCTACAGAGTTACACAGAAAGGAAAGACGGGCGTTTCAATAAAAGGGTTTTATTGAACAGTCTTGTTTCTCGTGTAAGAGATATGTGCTGTTATGATCACAAGACAGTATGCAAGATAAATAATGTACAGCGTAAGCAGTAGAAATAAATAATACTGCTCTAGCATTATCTTTTAGCATATATTCACGTACATAAATAACATGAGCTAAAAATGCGAGTACTCATACGATGCGTCTCTAAGCTAGTTCTACCCCAATGTACCTAACCTAGTCTACGTGTAGGGAAAGGTAGAAGTAGGTGGAGTATTCTCTAGTCTGGTATACTAAGAGTATGTTAAGTATAGTACGCCAAGTCTAGTATGCCAAGAGTCCCTCTAGGATCTAGTCAGCTCCATACCTTGAGAATGAGAGAGGTGGGAATCTCTTGCCGGATCTGGAACTCTAACACCCCGCGAAGGGAGTCAGAACACTGGAAGCTGGATTCGTCTGCGTGCAGGAATGACAGCGTCTTCTCAGTGCGTCAGGCCGGGATACGGGCTCCTCTGAAGTCGAGGTCTCCTCTAACTTGCTTGGGCAAGGGAAGGTATATTTATACCTGGTAGGTGTCTTGGAATGTTAGCATTGACGTGAAGTCGGACAGAGGAAGACGTCAGGAATGAACCCTTAAGGTATAACGGTTCATACATAATAGATGAGTTCTTGGAGAAATCAATAGTCCTGTGCTAGGGGAACTCCCGAAGCTTAAGGGTCTGGTTTCTAAGAACTCGTTGTGACGTTAGGGTGGACGGATGTCGGTGACCATGCCTGTATTTGGAGTGCACGGTTAATGCCTAAATAAGGACAGGGATTCTATGCCTATATAAGGGCAATGCGAATTGTGCCTATATAAGGACATGATTCAGGAAAACCTATATACGGACCCCTAAAGCGGAATACAACACCCACTCCATCTTCGATTGAACGATAATACTAAATGCTAAACATTTTAAATGCTAAACATAAAATTGAGTACCACATGTTGCTAAAAACATTTCTAAAAGCATTTTAAAAGAAGCTCAAAACTGTTGAAATGCAATAGGTACTGTACATTTAAAGCATCGTTTTCATTCTAAGCATATAATGGAAGTAAAATGCAACGTGAATGAAACAGAAATATATACATATGATGAAATGGTCGATAAGTTTTCAAAAATCAAAGCCATTGCATATCATAGAATTAAATGAAATGTTAGACAAGTAAGGTGACAATGTGTCCCTGGAAGTATTCAAAGAAGTCCGTTTTATAAGACTAGTTCTACTGTAAGCAGATTGTTCATTTGCCATGTTATTTCAAAAAACTTTTAAAAGAAAAAAGTTCAATTCTGGGAAAAGTTCCAAGTTTTGAAAATAGGAAGGCCACATTTTATTGTTGCCCTGGTACACTGTGAGCCGAATCAAAGTCAGTGTATGGGTCTGGCGTAAACATTAGATCATCTATTTCCGTAGCCAAAATATCGCCACCGAAGTTGGTGACATTTGGAACACCTCGCTCAGAAGGTTAATTGCAAAGAGATGAGAAACATCGCCTTCAGCAGAAGAAGCAATGTTCGCGTCCGTTGTTACCTGTGTGCCTGTTGATCCATCTCGTACCTCAGCAGCAGCCGGAAGCATCTATGAGATCTCAATGAATGCCGTCATCAGGATTGGTAGCCTCTGGGGACAACACACAGCATGGGCCGTTATCGGGTCCAGCAGAGTATCGATATCCGTTGGCATGACTGATGGGAGTGTTAGACAGGTGTCTAGCACGCATTCTTCACTGCAAAACAGGCAGCGTAGAACAGGTAAGATGCAATCTTGCCAGGTTGGTCTGAATGACAGGAACCACGTTGTATTAAGTTCCCGTAGACGAGGCATGCCCAAAAGCTGTACTATTCGCTCACGGCATTTCCGTTCAAGGAGTGCTTTCTTCACATCGCTCGGAGTGATGTTGGCGTATAGGCGTAGGAGGAATAGAAACAGAATTCCTGCAACAAGTGCTAGAATTAACGGCACACCACCAAACACCGAATGTGCGAAGTTTGGGATGATTCCGAGGACAGCCTGGAAAGGTGCTAATAGTCCGGAACAGATGGTCTTAAATACATGTACAATTCCGCTTGTATCTGACATGTTGAAGATACGTCCTATCATTTCTACGAAATGTATAGGGCAGTTTGTACGAATTAAAGCCTGTATCTCAGCTAAAGTCCTTGCAACTTCCAGATCATAGGTTTCTTTGGCCGAGGTCAAAGGCACTGATTGTTGTATAAGCATGGCTTTCATTCTGCTTAAAGTATCAAATCGTATAAAAGAGACATTCAACGAAGGCCATAAAGGCGACTCCCTGACTGTGTCTATTGGGGCAAACAATACTTGCATACAGCAAGTGACCCTGGAGTTGACCGTTACTAGATATGGGATGCCTGGCAACATGCCACAGCAACTCTGATCATTCAACATGAGGTAACTCCCATTAGAAAGTTGTCCAAACGTTGGATTAATCACAGCAGCTGGTGTACCCTGCTGGTGGCAGGACAAGTTTGCCACAGAACCATTACAAGCCCCGTGTAAAGATATGTCCTGACAAATCAGTGAACCGCTTAGTGCACTTTCACAGTGTGTACCGCTTAGAAACACTTCACGATCCCCACTCCAACATCTATAGGTGTAAGGTAAATTCCAGGATGTCTTAATGTATTCTTTACCCAACCTTTCATATTTGCCTGCTTGCATCTGTTTAAGGCAATACTGAAACTGAAAAATAGTCACAGGTAGACTAATTTTGCCATGAATAAGCCATTCTGTAGCTGGTTTTTCTGCCACTGTGAATGGTAGTTTTTCAATGCTCAGTACCGTATACTTTGCTCCCCTTTGTGCCAGTTCGATCTGTTTATCAGTTAGATTGTATTCTGCAAACAGAGCCGTTGTGTTGATAAAACGCCAAGGCACATAGCCTGCACGCAAAGATTGCAGCGTCCAGCTTAATAACATAATAGAACGTAATTGAGATTGGCCTTGCTGTAACATGGCTAAATCTTGTTCCAGTATGTCGATAGCAGAGGATACAATACTGTCCAATGAATAAATTCTGGAGGACAAAGTTGTTAACCCATTGTCGACCACAGAGAGAGTTTTCTCTAAGTTAATACGATCAAGTTCACGTATTCGTTCTGCGGCCTCCATCTGTGACACCTTCCATGCTTCATTATAAGCAGCATAAATGCCGGCATATATGAAACGTTTTTGACGCGGTTTTCTTGGTCCAAGCAAGAATTCCCTAAGGTCTGCGTCTTCTTTAAGTAAAGATAAGTGTTGTTTCACATCCTTAAGTGTAGATTTTTGCAGCCAATCGAGGCATAATTTTCCTACACTGTATGTTGTTACTACCCCGGATGCTGTCTTTGGACGTATCGTGGGTCTGGCCTATGAATAGTAAACCCCTGTGTTTTATTCAGGAATCTCTCTTGACAGTTGTTTGTGTCTGTGGGCCAGATCAACCATTTTCTCCAATCAGGATTTGTTCTGTTGAGTTGTAGTATGGTGTCAACTGTAACCGCTGCCTGTGTATTATTATCACTTGCAGGTGTTGGTACAGAAGGTGTTTTCATGTCTTTAATCTTGGCTAAACCAAGGCAAGACGTTTGTTGGACCGTGTCATTCAAAAACATTATTTGCTGAGGGACGATACAGGCCCTAAATAAAGCTTCTATACCCTGCACTTGCCAATCTTTAGTACCCCAGACAGATTTTGTGTCAATTGTCTCTTTCCACAAGTCGAAACCATGTCTAGACAGTTGGGCAATAAATGCTGCAGAGTAAATCTGTTTTGTATTAGTTAACATAATTTTCATTCCTGTTTTGTTTACATTTCTATAGTAAAATGTTTCTGGATCAGATGTATTGTATCCTGAAAAATATGGAAACTTTTTAGCAAATGTTTTTGAACTACCTTTTGGTGGTGTAGGACAATGCTCCCATTGGTTAAACATAAACACATTTCTAGGTGTTGCAGATTTATGCAAAAAATGATGACCATAGTGGTTATAGCAATACAGCTGTTCATAGTCTGATGAACCCTCTAAATATTCATTATTAGAAAATGCAGCAGATTTTTCTAGATCAAACATTATGTTATTTACAGTTTCAAAGTCCCAATCATCAGAGTAGGTACTGGATGAAACAAAATCACTTAGTGAAATCTTAAATAAATGTAGAATGTTCAAATGTTCCGTCGGGCCAAAAATATCGAAATCTGTTTTGTCCCACATTATACCATCCTGTATAGGAACGGCTGTGATGTTCACTGCAGACAAGTCTCTTGTTTCACGATGGGATGATTTGTGAGGTTTTAAAAGTAAGTTCACTTCTTTTCTTTCAGTGTTCACATGGATATATCTGCCATTTATAAGCACGCTCATAGTCATAACCAAAGCTAGCCAAAGCAGGAAGAAAAATATTCCAGAAATAATCCAAAGTTCAATCCATGGTGAAACCAGATAAGTCTTTTTCAGAAAATGTAAAAAGTCTTGTACTTGCTGTTTAAAAGTTTTTGATGCTGGCGACGTCTCGGGCTCACTTAGATCCTCAGAAAACGTATCAAAGTTAATGAAATAGCCAGAAGCAGTTCTGTCAATTGTTGGAATTGCCTCAGGATTTGTAGAAATCGCTGGAACCAGTTGATCACTTGCTACGTTGGTGTAAACAGGTGTATTTGGATGAACTGTTACTTGAGTTTCAAGAGGGATGAGTTCCATAGCATTGTTGCTCAGTCCTTCATCTGTTACTGCTGAATTCTCGATGGTTATCAGTCTTTCAGTCTGAACCTCTTGGATAGTAGCGAGAGGAGTGTGTCTGCTACTAGGTCAGAGTCCACAAGGCCTACTATTTAGTATTGGCCACATACTGTGGTTTGATGAGGTCGATGGACACAAATCTTTTCTCATTTTTTCCAGCAAGGGGCGGCAGAAGTACTGTTCTTGTTCCGTGTATGGCTAGGACAGGTACTGGTTGTCTGTAAGAAGGTCCAAATTCCTTCTTGTCCGCAATTTTTCTCTGACTAGATCCCCAACTTTTGGAATCCAGACAGGCCTTGCTGGGACCGCCGGTTTTTCCCCAGTGGTGGTTGGCTGCAGGAATACGTTGCTTTGTTTCGATCTTAGTTCATTTAGACCCTGTAAAACAGCCAAACGATCTTTGATATCAAAGGGTTTATTTTCCACCACTGTGCCACTGCATTCTAGATCTGGTACCCACATTCTTGTCCCAAATAGGACCTCATATGGAGTGACCCCCCCCTAGAGAACTTCTTGGTAAATTGTTTAATGAGCGTTGGACCCCATAAAGATGTTTGACCCACCCATCACCCGAACCTAATACCCTAGCTGTTATAGACTGCTTTATGTCCCGGTTTTTCCTTTCCACAACAGAATTTCCCTCAGGATGAAATGGAAAGGAGTACCGCAATGCAACGCCCAGATTGGCCATGGCTTCTTTGTAAGCTCGAGAGCTAAACGCAGGGCCCTGGTCAGAATGTAGCGTGCCTATTGCGTATGTGCCGATAAAGACTCGCAAATCTTTTATAACAGTTCGAGCGTCAGCCGAGCGCTGAGGCCATATCCATAGGAACCTAGAGCAAGAATCCACTGCGACCATGATATATTTATAGCTACCGTCCCTTTGCAAGGGACCGCAGTGGTCCAGGTAAACACAAGCTAATGGTTTGTCTGAAATTAACAGGTGTGTCTGCGCAGGACGTTTCACTGTGGAGACTTTCATCTGTTGGCATATTTCACTTTCCAGAACATAGTTCTTGGTCTGTTTCCTAATGCCAGGCCACCAATATCTTTCTTTCAGTAAAGATACTGTTGCAGAAATGCCTGCATGGGCAGAGGCTATCCCGTCGTGTGCTGCTAGGATTAGTCCTAATCTACGTTCCTTGTTTGGAATTACCCTATCCCCCACTCCAGGGATTCGAGCAAAAGGAACGTTGTTCGCATCAATTACATAAGAGTACTTGAGTGGAAACTTTTTTGGTAACGCTGCACCACTGCCTTTGCTCGTAGCATTGACAGCCAACATTATCTCACTGTCTATTCTCGTTTTTGAACGAGTGATCGCAGCTACGGAAGCCGTCTGAACAGCCCCCTTTGCGGCTTCATCAGCCAATGAATTCCCTGCAACGTGAACGCCATCACGTTGATGACTCAGTGTATGGATCACGTGAGCCTTTGGTAGTTCGCTTTTTAACTGAACTACTTGTTCCCAAAGCATTTTATGCTTTATTGTGCCACCTTTTGCATCTTTGAACCCGTTTTCAAGCCAAGTTTGTATATATTCATTATACGACTGTACACAGTAGAAAGAATCGCACACTATTAGTGTGGGGAATTCTCGATCTGTACTTTCAAGTGCCAGTTTGAATGCTTGTAGTTCAGCTCGTTGAGCTGTGCAATCTCCTAGAGATTGGGATTTTGTGACCATAGGTCTGAAGTTGCCATCGTGCATGCGACCTTTAACGATTGCGCACGCTGCACTGTAAGCTTGCTTATTCCCTGTTGCGGGTTGTGCGGATCAGTCAGTGTAAATTATGAATTCATACTGATCGAAAGGCAGAATCTCAGTGGGCAGAGGACATTCATGTTCATATTGCAGGAACGCTTGTGTTTTTAGATCAGGATCAAAAACATATTCAACATCTGTTGCAGCAAGAGAATTAACCCATTGTATCCATCTCGGATGTAATGCTTTAGCATTTGGAATGCTCGCTTTGTTACCGCCTCTAAGGCCGGAACTGGGGTTACGACAATAATGCGTTTCCCTTGGGCTAGAGCTCTTTCTTTTGCTACAGCGGTTTGAACTGCTGTCAGAATTTTTTCTGTTGAAGTGAAGCGCATTTCTGCTTGTGTATACAAATGTGATTTGTATGCAATTGCTACTTTTTCACCCTCATTAAATGTTAAGTAGGTGAATCCGCATTGACCCGAAATTATTCGGATCACTAAATTGCGTTGACTTACGCGTGTTTGTAAGTGATTTGTTGCTAACATGTTAGCTTGGAGTGAACGCAAGATTTCTGTGTGTTCTTGTGTCCAATTTTTGATTGAAAAATCAGGTTTGATTAATGCGTAGAGAGGTTTAACCCTTTCTGCGTAATTTAGAATGTAAGTTCTTCCAAAATTTAGGAAACCCAGGATGGATTGTAAATTTTTCAGCGTTTTTGGAGGTTGGAGCAGCGCGCACTTTTCTAAAAAGTTGGCTGCCAAGCTCTTGCCTTCACTTGAAAGCTCATATCCTAGAAAGAGGACATTGAGATGGGCAATTCTGGACTTTTTGAAGTTGAATTTGTAGCCCTCAGAGGCGAAGCCCAATATAATGGTACTCACCCTGTTCAAGTGCCTGTCCAGGTCATCGTCAGTCAGATAGATGTCATCGACATATGACAATGCCTCATTACCATAAATTTGTAGTAACTATGTTACTCTCGCTGAGAATAACCCCGGGCTGTTCTTGAACCCTTGTGGGAGTCGACAAAATTGACGCTGGGTCCCCATTATTGAGAAAGCTGTTAAGTACCTGCTTCCAGGTGCTATGTTTTGACAAAAGAAACCATTTGAGATGTCCAATGTGGTTTTATATTTTTTACGCACAATGTTATTCATTAATGCTGTACTATGTGCATTTTGTACTGCAAAGTTTTTGAACAAGTGTTTAAGTGTCTGTAATCCAAAACTAGACGATAGGTGTTGTCTGGTTTGGAGACAGGAAACAAAGGATTGTTCATTGAAGAGGTGCATGTTTCAATCACCCCTTGGTATTCAAGTTGATCTAAGATCTCCCTGACCTGTTTTTTAGCTTCTTGCTTTATTGGATACTGCCTTTGTGCAGTAGGTTCATTTTTAGATGTATTTTATGGTGAGGTGAATCCTCATCCCATCCTACATGATTTTTGTATAATGCTGGGGCCTGGCCAACTGCCCATTTCCTGGCATAAGTATATTTTAGATGAATTGGAATATGGTTGGAGAAGGCAGGCATAATAATATCCTTGCCATGTGGGCACTCTCTGACAAATTGTGGTGGCCAGTCTTTTTCTGCTAGAAGTATGTCATAGCCCCTTGAAAGTTTTTCCCAAAAGAGTGCTTTCACCTGTCTAGGTATGTCTTCCTCCATCCGGAGTGTTATTTCATATAACTTTTGTGGAGTACTAACCCTGGTGTCTACAGTCTCAACTCTAATGTACTCATTCAAGTCCACTGTCTCCAGAAGTTCCTTCAGGTTCTGGCGAGCTATTGTGACTTCTGCAGCACTGTCCAGCATTGTCTGAGCCCATTCTCCGTTCTTGAGTTGTGTTCTCAGTATCCTCGGCATGTCTGACCTTCAGACCTGCTACCTTCTTTTTTGAGAATTGAGGTTTAGATTTGTTTTTCGGAACGTGTTTGTCGTCTTTCGATTTCACGCGTTCTTCTCTATGTTCTGACCGTCCTCTTCTTTCCGATGTCTGTGACAAGATCTGAAAGGTACGAGAGGAATGTGTATCAGTAACTTGATACCTGTCAGGCTTTTTCAAATTATCTCTATTCCTGAGGTTATACCTCCTTTCAGAGGGCTCCTTTTGAGGAGACCTACCTCGGGATTGAGAACGTTTCTCGTTTGAATTTTGTTTATTAGTTTCCCACTTCTTTTAGAAGATGTAGGAGTTTGTTTAATAGAGTCCTTCTCAGGACTTTCAGATAGTTTTGGCTTCAATGGTCTTCCACCCAAACTATCTCTGCCTAATTCTGCATAAGATTGTTCTATTATTCTGGGTAGTTCTGTTTGATGTTCTGTAACATCGAATTCCCTTAATTGTTTGCGGATCGCTACTGCTGCTGCCTCCCCTTTAATATTAGATAATATTATTGTTGAAACCTGGTCGAAAGTTTTCAGTAATTTCATACCTAAATTCAGAGTAGGCTCTGCCCCGTATTCATTTTGAATTTGTTTCAGGACATCAGGTATAACTGCAATTGACGGAATACCATGTGTTTTAGTATAGATGGCAGCAAAGACTGAGCCCCAAGTGGTGCAGTCTTCCAGTTGTGGTGTGATCCCCATTGGTAAACAGATTGTTAGGATTCTGTGTTTCTCATACGGCTAGTATTAGGAAATACTGCTTCGATTTGAGTAATCTTTTGAGCTATCCAGAATGGAATTTGCTCACGTTTTGTGGGCATTTTTCCCATGACTGCGTATAGAGTCTGTGGTGTAATTTTTAGTGCATTCCCCTGTTGAGGGGTTTGATTTGGAATGGTTAATGGTGGTTGGACTGTGAAAGTCCGCATGACATATTGGACTAATTGTCTGTAAATTTTTATTAACCCTGTAAGTTGAGTAAGTAGTTCCTCGTCTGACATTATTTCGAGGTCAGGATGAGGAGTGTAGCCGGCTAGAATCGGCCATGTTGCTCCTGGTCTACCTAGTGGACCGAGCCTAGTAATGTTGTTGTGATGTTTTAGGGCGCCTTTAAACCAGAGCTGATGCTCCTGGTATGTTAGTGGAATTTCAATATCCTCGAAAGGAATATATTCCTCTGGTGGATCATCTTCTTTGTAGAGGTGAAACAGTCTTGTTACTGAATTTGATTCAGGAAATATTACCCATGAATAGAATACCTCTGTCTGAAAGGATTCGTGTGCCTCTATCACGAAAACTGCTCTACCGCCTCTTGGTGGTAGGCCATGTTTTGTAAGTTTTAGTGATGGCTCTTCTTAAGTTTGGATTGATGTCTATAACACCTTCCTCAGGTTCATTTAAACCTGTAAAGTTAAAAACTGCTATGGCTGGGTCAGCAGCAGCTCCACCGGTTTCGGTGGCATTTTCCCTGTTGGACATTTGTTTTTTGAAAATTGCAGAACAAGTTTCAAGGAAACAAAAAGATAAGGTGCACAATATTTTGGAACACTGTGTCCTTCAACGTTGAGCAAACCAAACAACTAATTTATAGGGTGCTTCCCTATTTAGTTTTGGCGGATATTTAACCCTACCCACTCCAGACGTCTTATGGAGTATGTGAGTAGGGGTCTCTGAGAAAAGCACAACTGAGTTACTCAGTATCTAGCGTTAAATTACTGCCTTACCAAACCGTTGGGCGCCATGTAGTGTAGTTCCTATTTCCCTAATAGGCTCTGCGCATTGGAATAATATACACTATAGGTTTGACATAGGACTAAGGTCGGTATGTCCCTATCGAGTATATTAAACTTAATTACTTGTGCCAGCTAGCTCAGAGGCCACTAGAAACTCCTTGAGAACAAGAAGAGAGTAGTTTCTGGCAACCAAAAAACATGACAACTTTTGTTTCCCTTTAGAAGCGGAACACGTCTCAGAATCGTGGAAACAATAGATAACAGTTTCACTCAGTCAATCGTGCATGCTTAGTTTCTACAGAGTTACACAGAAAGGAAAGACGGGCGTTTCAATAAAAGGGTTTATTGAACAGTCTTGTTTCTCGTGTAAGAGATATGTGCTGTTATGATCACAAGACAGTATGCAAGATAAATAATGTACAGCGTAAGCAGTAGAAATAAATAATACTGCTCTAGCATTATCTTTTGGCATAAATTCACGTACATAAATAACATGAGCTAAAAATGTGAGTACTCATACGATGCATCTCGAAGCTAGTTCTACCCCAATGTACCTAACCTAGTCTAGGTGTAGGGAAAGGTAGAAGTAGGTGGAGTATTCTCTAGTCTGGTATACTAAGAGTATGTTAAGTATAGTACGCGAAGTCTAGTATGCCAAGAGTCCCTCTAGGATCTAGTCAGCTCCATACCTTGAGAATGAGAGAGGTGGGAATCTCTTGCCGGATCTGGAACTCTAACACCCCGCGAAGGGAGTCAGAACACTGGAAGCTGGATTCGTCTGCGTGCAGGAATGACAGCGTCTTCTCAGCGCGTCAGGCCGGGATACGGGCTCCTCTGAAGTCGAGGTATCCTCTAACTTGCTTGGGCAAGGGAAGGTATATTTATACCTGGTAGGTGTCTTGGAATGTTAGCGGTGACGTGAAGTCGGACAGAGGAAGACGTCAGGAATGAACCCTTAAGGTATAACGGTTCATACATAATAGATGAGTTCTTGGAGAAATCAATAGTCCTGTGCTAGGGGAACTCCCGAAGCCTAAGGGTCTGGTTTCTAAGAACTCGTTGTGACGTTAGGGTGGACGGATGTCGGTGACCATGCCTGTATTTGGAGTGCACGGTTAATGCCTAAATAAGGACAGGGATTCTATGCCTATATAAGGGCAATGTGAATTGTGCCTATATAAGGACATGATTCAGGAAAACCTATATACGGACCCCTAAAGCAGAATACAACAGAGACTATTACTGAAGCTGCTTTCTAGCTAGTGTGCACTCTGAACCAAACCAACCCCTCTCTTGGGCTTGTGGTGGCTGTGACCTACAGCTCAGTGCCTGTTTGACAAATAGGGTAATAGTTGAAAAAAGGAGAATATTTGTGCTGGGTCAGACTCAAGATCTAAGCATCAGGCATAGTATGCTGTATAATAGATGGGAGGAAAGCTGAGTGGTCTACTTTCTCCCATTTAATTGAAAACCTGTTTGTTGATGCCAGGATTGGGTCAAATCCCAGCTTTAGTGTACTTTTACTTTTCATGGGTAGGGTCACCCTGATCTCTAGCATTGCATGGTCGCTATACCCTGTGAAGTAGCTTCGAATACTTTGATAACTAGATCCAAGGTTTCAGAAGCCAAAATGAAGTCAATGGTGAACTTGTAATTATTTCTGGAGAATGTAGTGGCTAAACTATCACTCTCATTTCACTTTATGTTTTGGATCCTGAGGCTTAACTTCACCACCAGACTGTTCAGGGCTTATCCATAGTTCTCATGTTTAAAATGAGTAAGGGCCACCCCTTTCATATATCTGTAATTCCACAAATTGGTTTATCTACGAATGGACGATAATGTATATTAAAATCACCTACCCAAATACTGCTCACAGGTTTATAATACGAGGACGTAACTGTCTGGATAACAAGCTCCAGGCCCATTAGTACTTGGGTTCCTGAGATCTCAAATCAATTATTGTAAAAATTGATTAGGAGAATTTGCCATATCTCGCCCACTTCACATAATAATAAATGGAAATAGGGAGATTCATTAAAAACTTTCAACATTTTCCAGGGTATGGTATTCAGGATGTAAGTCGCAAGGCCCCCCTTCGCCCTGCCCATCACTAAGGGTTTCACTGGCGTAAAGAATCATAAATATCCATCGATAGGGGGGGAGTCATCTCACATGTTTCCTGCTGGCAGAGGATATGGGCATCAGACATCAAACTGTGCCAGTCAGGTATACCATTCTTATTTTAAAGCCCTGCCACATTCCATGATCTAAGCCCCACCCCAGGATATGTGGATGCATGCAAGCCTTTACATTGACCTGCAATTTCCTTCTCCCCTGGGCACTCCACCATCTTGGGATTTCTGTTCGTGGTCCTCGGTTGTTCTTTACTGGTCGTTTATGCAGGCATTTCACTACCCATGTTATCGATCATTTCTATAGAATTACCTAGATCAGGGTCAAGTCAATCCTGTTCATTCAGCTCAGAAAGGCACTCAAACCTGTTACCCACTCTTCAAGGCTCCTCTCTGGCTGACATCCAAGGGTTCTGTGGGGCTATGATGGTCTCTTTGGGTCGACAGAAAAAGCCAAGGGGGACAGCTGAGATATTATTAGTCGCCAATCCAGTTGATCTACAGATGTGTAGATCAATGTGTAGATCAATGTGTAGATCAATGTGTAGATCAATGTGTAGGACACTCTCAGCTAGTGCAGGGGTGGGAAAATTCATGAGCACGCAATCACCTGCAATAGTTTTCTCTCCTCTACCCTCCTAGCTCACTCGTCTGACCATTATGATATTATTAAATAACTTGCTGACCTCCTTCAGTCTAACCCTTTCCCCTATCCAGTGAACACACTTGTTTTTTTGTTCACCCCAGGTTTCTTCCTTTCCTCTAGCCATTGGGGGGGGGGCACCTACAAGGGCAACCATGTACTGTACACAATCAGGTGGCAGGTCTATGGTCCTAGGGGAAGGTAAGCTGATTCCCGGGTCTTCCTGCTACTTCAAGACTGGTGCACATTAGTTAATTTTATTTTTATTTAGGTTCACTTCATGATTCCCAAGGCCAACAATTGATCTGGTGCCCACCCTCCTAGGACCCCTCTCTAGTTCATCCCCTCTTTTCAAATCTGAATCTCTTTGATTAGGGTACAAACAGCCCCCTTCATAATCTGGTCCAGGACTCCACTATAGGACTGTAATAGAGTCTCAACAGAAGTCAGTTGATTAGACATTAATAAAATCATAGAGGACAAGCTCTGTTCCATAACAACCAATGTATCCTTGATGTCTCTAAGGGTTGTTATCGCAGGTTCATATCCTCCCTGCGCTTCCCCACTGGGGACATTCTTTCTATCCATAGCTCTGCCTGTTGCTTTCCTACCTTAATACCCATTTGGGGGGGAGGGAGCTTGGAATGACCCATTTGTGTACCTTTTTGCTTCAGTTTCTTCTTTGGGGGGTACTGAGCCAGTCCCTGTGGATGGAACTTTCATGGGGCCAGGGTGAAGAACGCCCACAATATTTGAGCTGTTCTGGGGTCTATTACTAATGATGCACCTTCGTGTGCAGTTGGAACCATGGGAGCAGCCGACTCTACAGTTATAGTGGCTGCTTTTAGAGTTGCTTTTAATTTACCTAAGGCTTAGCCTCAGTATGTTTGATTTCATTATTCAGAGCCCCCATTGTGCCCGTTAGAAATGTTTCTAGAGGATGGTAGTAACACCCCCATCATGCTAAGTTTCCTTTTGCCCATCAGGTTACCTGAGCTCACCTCGCCAATCCAATGGGGAGTTAATGGCTTTAAAATCCAGTGCTGCTTTGGTGTAGATAGACGAGACCAAGGGGGTGGCCCAGCCTGGCCTCTTCCGGTCACTGACGGCAAAGCCTGGGCCCGTACCGCATTGTGGGAGAGAGCACAGCTCTTTGTAGCACCCTGCTTGCATGCACTCATCCCCCTCTTCTACCGTCTAGCTCCTGGCCTGAGTGTCACTGGGACCTGATGTCCAGCAACAAATGTTTGTCTGTTGAAGTCATTTCTTAATAAATATTAGGGAGGAGGTACTTTTAGAATCGTAGACTTTTTCTGCCTGTACTTTTAGAACATTACTCTTTTCCTGTCTACATTTTCCAACATTTGGATTTGCATACCGCCTGAGCTTTCAGAGTGCATAGCCTTGAATGAGATACGAAAATTGCTCCCAGAGCAGAAGACAAAGGCTCTAGTGTGGTAGGATGAAAATGTTGGCATTGCCCAGGAACTTAATTAAATTCAGGAGCCTCTCTTGTCACAGGTAAATTTAAGACAACACCTTCCTGTCAGCAAAGTTGCAATCACAGTGGGGAGGGAACTGCCTGCAGAACTGGTTTGAAGTGACCACAAAGGATGGATTGTTCATTTCCTTGTCCACATCTCTGGGGTGAGCACACAAGCTCTGTACAAAGAGAGATGGGTAACTCCTGGTAACATTTACTACATTGGATAGGGAGGAGCTATCTCCACCCACAGGTTGGTACCAGACATAAATGTGGTATCCCCTCGCCCCTTCTCAGAACGCTATTAGACCTGAAGGAGATCAGAAGATGACTCACTCAGCTGTCTCAGACTGAAGCACAGGAACTGCTTTCCCTCTTGTACTCAGGACAAAGAAGTGGACCCCAAGGGTCAGCAGCTGAGCTCCTCTTCAAGCTCCAAGGACATGAAAATGCTCACCTGACTAGTTCCAAATGAACCTGCCCTGGGCCCTTCTGGTGGCTTCTGCTGGAGAGTGTCTTGACCCTTCGGTCAAGGAATTCTGGGCTGTATTAAAGTGTTCTCCTCCTAACATCATGTGAAATCCTGAGAAACCTGGGACTTTTAGCTCCAAAGGACAAACCTGCCAAACCGAGAGTTCAATTTGCACTGGCACTGAGATGAGCATTCAGGTTTCTCCACTTGGAGCTTTTCCACTTCAGCAAATCCAGTTCAGTAGGCCTTTACCTATAAGGTATCCGGCATCATGCAGACTTCTTTGGATAAAGCCAGTGGCTCTAGCCCACTAGTGGCATCCAAGCTCCAAAAATGTTGGAATGTAGAAATCTACACCAAAAGTAGCTGGCTAGCAAGTGACCTAGCGATAGGAGGTGGTGGGTGCTACCAGGGTTCACGCACAAACGGTCAGGACCCAAATGTGGCTCTGGCACATCCCTAAGCGGTGGTTTCACCCAGGGACCACCTGACATGGGATAAATGTTCACAGAATGGATAGGTTTGTGCCTACAGAAGTTATCTTGAATCTCAGGGTTGATGTGATCCAGACCGCAGGCTATATCTCGTTGCATCCCTCCTGGGGATGCTGTTTCTTTGGAGTTCCTAGATGAGTAGACTGATTTAAACAACTACCTTTGCCTTGAAGAAGCCATGGCCTGCAGGCATCTGGGCGAAACACGTGTCAGCTTTTTTCTGCTTTCACTTGCATTCTAAAAATACAAAAGATCAGATTGCAACTATCATTGTTTTTTTATTTGGCATAGCAAATGACCTAGCTCGCACACAACGTTAGAATTTATCCTGCTTGGAGCTTTCCCGCCAAAAGTAAATTGCCTCACGGGGCCTCCCCTGATGGCTATCTGATTCCACTGTACCCTAATCAGCCACAGTCTGCTGCCTTGACCCACTAAAGACCTGGACTAGAATTTCAGAGAAGTCAGCAGGTAAAACTTGCAATCGTATCAAACCTGGTTTCTGTATCGAGCCCACTCTCCATGGCAGTCAGCATCTAATTGCCTCTACAGCTCGGTCTGCAGTGAGCAGTTGATCTCGGGTGGTGCATAAAGCTCTTTGGCATTACTTTTATTTAAAGTTTAAAGAAATCATATTTCTGGTTCTTCGTACTGGATTTTTGTTGTTTTGATGAAATTCTATTAATAAGAATTTAATCCTTTTTCCCAATACTGTTTTGTCATTATTACTGTTTAAATCCTGCATAAATACTATACACAGTATAGTAAGTTAAGCCTGTCTATGTGCCATTGTTACTGGGGTGGAGCTCAAGTTCATCTAATGACTTTAGTGAGTAACCCTAAAAAGAATTGTGGTTATTTCTTAGGGTGGGTCATTTTAACAAAAACTCAATTTTGTACAGCTGGATTGAACTCAGGTTAAGTTAGTGACTTAAAGAGTTGCCCAGAAATCAATTTTGACTTGTGAAATTCAGTGGGTTTTGAGTTTAAATTATTATGTTTTTTAATAGATATTTTCATCTAACTATATTGTCAGTCAAACCTTTGTTTTTTAAAGTGAATAAATACATACCATCACAATAAGTAGTGTATTTTTGGTTTTGTTAATAACGCTGATGCCGCCTGACAAATCGTCATGAATCTTTCCAAAATAAATTCATCTACCTCAGATCCTTCCTGGAATGTTTCGGGGTGATCCATCATGAGGGCCAGGAAAAAGATTGTCTTAAAGGCATCCCACCCGCAATTTTCATAGGGAAAATTAAACAACGGTACAGAAAAAAATAGTTGAACAGAATTACATCCAATATGGCAGAAAGCTGGATCTTTACCCAGAAAAAATGCTTGTTGTGATTGCAGTAATTCTGTTCTGACGTTTTAGAGAAATATATGTTACAAAAATATGGATATGTGTTGCTGTGGAACTCCAGCAGAACCGTATGAGAAAATGACAAAGCTGCCCACCAGAGACATTGGGCAGCCATTGTAGGACTCAGGTACTTTAAGTGGGACGAGGGCATGCGTCAGTCCCCCTCATCAAGCTTAGTAACGGTTCCAGAGGCTCCATTCCTAGTGCCCAGATGCAAGTAATGACCTGAGGATCCCATCGCTGGTGCATGAAGAAAGTCGCTGTGCTTTAAAGTCCATCCCCCAGATACTGAGATTCAAGGCTTAACTGTGAGACCACAGAGAGTGAGCATTGGATTGCTCCCACTGAAGGTAGAACACAAGGAAAGGTTGCTCCCACCGGTCAGGAGCACATACAAATTAACCCTGGGCGGAGTTCACGTAGCCGCGCTACGCGGAATTCCACAAAGTTGCAAAAAACTCAGCGAGCTACGCGGAGTTCCGCAAGCACACGGAGTTGCTTGTTCCGCCCGTTCGTGATGCGTTTTTGCTATTCGGGAACACGTATTGCGTGTTCGGGAACACTTATTGTGTGCTCGGGGGGGGAATATCATGCAAACTTCACCACACGTTCGCCAATGGGCGCGGCCATCTTGTTTTTCATGTTTGCTATGGTTCTGGGCCTGTTTTTCTATCCTCCATCTGTCTTTTCAATCCTTTGATTCTAGAAACTTTTTTCTGAACGTTTTTATTTATTATCTTTCCCTCTCTATTCCTGATTGTATATTTTGCATTTTTTCTACTTTTTGTGAGTCTTTTAGTGCTTTTTTCACTCCTTTTCTATTACTTGCTTTTTTAATTTTTTTAACTTCCTTTCTTACTTCCTACATTTTCTTTCTGCCCCTGCCCCCCCAGAACCATGGTGAAGAGTGTGAAAAAGACTAAGGGCCAGGGGAAGAGGTCGAGGAGCGAGAGCCGCAACCGCCTTCCTTGAAGGGGTGCAGGCCTGGGCCTTGTTTTCTGAGGTGGAGGTGGCCGCACTGGATTTTTTGTCTAGCGCCACCTCCCCTTAACCCTGTTAGAAGGGAGCAGGCCTTGGTCCGGGTACGGGCTCAGGGATCATCACCGGCGGTGGGAGAGGGTGCGGCGGGCAGTGTTTCGCTGCTCTGGGGTCCGGCGTACCCATAACCAACTGATGCACTGGTGGTCCACCATCCTGTACCGGGAGCAGGACCTGCTGGACCTGCTAGGTGTTGAGGTCCAGCAGGTCTACTACTAATCGATCTGATTTAGGATAGGTCAATGTTATTGCAATTGCCGTTTCCTGTCTAAAAATATTTTTAGAGCGATTATTCAATATTTATTTATTTAACACAAACCATTTTTTGTCTCTTTAATTATGTCTTACATGATCAGCATCCAGGACAGGAGAAGAAGACTGGGTCTCCTGGCAGTGCTGAGGCGGGTGCGGGAGCCAGAGGGGCCTCCCAGGAGCAGCAGGAAGCAGCCTCAGGTGCAGATGGCTCTGCTGCTGGCCCCAGTAAGTCCTTCTGGTGTTGTTATATTAATATTTCCCTAACTTTTACCGCTATATTATTTCCATTTCCTAATTTTTCCCAAATCCTCTTCAATCTATCTGTTTCTAAATTCTTGTTTTTGCTCCATTACCTACTAGTACTACTAACATTGTTTCTAGTGTCTGTTTTTTTTTTTACATCAAATCAAGCTGCCTCTGACTAACCTCTGACTCTGTATTAGTCTGTAGCTTGCTTTCTTCTGGGTTTCCACTCAGCTTTCCCTCTCCCCTTATATGTGAATTGCCTAGTAGTGGTACTGTAAGACTCAGAGAACCCATTAGTCCTAGGCTACTACTAGTACAGGACTCCTTACTACTACTAGTACTAGTAGCACTAATCTGCTGTACAGATTGCATGGCCAAGTAAGGTATTCTACGCAGGTTTGTTGAGATGAGAAAGCTTTCTTTTACTGTCTCATGCTCAATCAGTAAATGGTGGTCACTCACGTTGGACACCCCAAAGTGGTGTTTTTAACTTTTCCTAATCCAGGCCTAGGACTTTTTATATTAGCAGCAGTTGATGTGAACACTGAACAACTGATTACCGTGCACCATGGATGTAAGGAAGTATGAGGAGGAGGACGGCACCATTATTTTCCAACTAATAGAGACCTCATGTCCGCCCAGTTGGTCATTCTTTCTTCTTTTCAAAAAATGAGATGCACCAATATCTCCAGTCCTTTGGGTTGTCCTCTTCTTGAGAGGCTTTTCAAAAATTGCCACCAACAAAATGCCCAACTGGATTTTACTTTGTTCTTTTTGATAGGACATTACTGTCTACTCAACTCTAGTATCCGAATTGTAGATAGTGATGTGTGTGGTGTATGTATTATTAATTATGTATTTTCAATATTGCTAATGAAAAAAATAAATAGGGGAGGTGTATATGGCATTTAAAAAATGTGAAATGTGTTTTTCCAGGCGTATTGACCACCAGTGCCGGGGCCAGCGGTCCAGCGGTGGGCGCCATGCCACTCCGGAGGGAGCGGATGCTGCAGCTGCAGGAGGTGAGCCAGCAGCAGTGGTGGGTGGTGGTAAGTCATATTCCTTAATTATTGAGAATGATGAATACACTCGCTGCAAGGGTATACTGTACTTATGCTGAGACTAAGTTGTTGTGAACACTGAACAGTTGAAGAAGACACACTTTACTTAACAGTAGCGGCGGGGTAGAGTAATTAATGGCCTATTCTATTCTATCTTCAACTCAGCAGAAAAAGTTTTATGAGGAAGACAAAGAGTTAGACGACAAGTAATATATGACTGGCAGAGAAGGATGCATGGGTGAAGGAAGGGGCCCCGGGATGCATATAGGTGGCTGATGATAGGATGCATGGGTGGTTGAAGGATGGGTGAAAGGTGAAAGAAAGCAGAAAGGATGCCTGCCTGGATGGGTGAAACTGTATGGGTGAAAGGAATCCTCCGGGAGGTTTGAGGGGTCAAACTCAAAGGCAAGCAAGGACGCATGAGTTGTGGTTGGTTATCTGACAAATGTAGGTTGTCAGTGAAATGTTTATGATAGCCATGTTAGAATGGATGGTTGCCTGGATGGTATCATAGTAGGTGAAGAGTCAGACTGGATGAAGAGAATGTAAAAGAAAATTAAACCATGTCACAGTACCAAAGCCAAGGGTGAAGAAAAAAATAATGCTAGAAGAGCAATACAATGATAAATGAAACAAGCATTGGCATAGCCAATAGGTCTCGCCTTTGGGACCTTATAAGTGTTTAGCCATGCAACACTTGATGTTGTTGCACCAAGGATATTGTGCTGGATAACTTCAGTACAATATCCTTGGTGCAACAACATCAACTGTTGCATGGCTAAACACTTATAAGGTACAAGGTTTAGCCATGCAACAGCTGATGTTGTTGCACCAAGGATATTGTGCTGCAAAACTAAATACTTATAAGGTCCCAAAAGCGAGACCTATTGGCTATGCCAATGCTTGTTTTGATAGCCGTGGTTAAATATTGGTTTTGCAAATGTAAGACTCCTGGGTAGGATGACACATACCATATCTGCGAAGCTTGCCATAACAAGAGTGGGGGACAAATGGCAACAACAGAAAACAGTTGTCCATGGGAATTGCCCTCACTTCAAAATCTCATTTCTTACCGATTTGTTGTTTGAATTTAAATCTTGCACCCAAGCAGCCATGGCATTCTGATCTGCCTCATTCTATCAGGAGAACACCTGCAAATGGAACCAAATGAACCTGGGTATTAGAATGGAAAAGACACTTAATTCCGAGTAAACTGCGGGTGCTACTAAATCATCCGATGATTTATACACCATAACAGATTTACACATAATTAAATAAATCCATGAACTCATATTTCTTTTTGTACTACATATCTCTTCTAAATAGAAGGGTATTCCCTTCTTGTACAAGCATTTACAAAGTAGCTATCAAATCAAATTATAATCACTGTACGATTTCAAGACTCAGGCACATCAGCTCGTCATACCACATATTGCATATTTATTGAGTGCATGCCCATGGGTATCTTAGGGTTGGTTGCAGGCGGTCGATCCTAGACGGACTTTTATGCCTGATTCACTCTGATTTCAGGTTTACATGTCCACACTAATGGAAAAAATGCATGAGAACCAGTTTTTTGGGTTTTATTTCTTAAACTTGCAAGAGGGTATGTATACACAAGCACATACATTTGTTGTGTTTATATATATATTTTCTATGAAAAATTGCAGTTAGAGTTTATGGTTAGGATTGTTTATAACACATTAACATACGGTCGAAAATTTCTTTGATGATAGTACTTTTTATTGGTATGAGTGTGTGCTGTTATTTAATGACGTTGTGCTTTTAGGAATTGTAAGTATTGTGAGGACATAAGCACTGGATTTGGTCTTTGGTGGCCATCCCTTTCTTTCCCAAGGTAGGGTGTATTTCTTTGTTCAACATTCTCTGCCCAATTGTGTGTGTATGTGTGTGGTGCATTTTCAGGCACAATTGTGCTGCATAACTGACACCTGGTTAAACACATATACGGTCCCAAAGGCGAGACCTATTAGCCAATAGGTCTCGCCTTTGGGGCCTTATAAGTGTTTAGGCAGAGCTATTGGTTTTGCCAATGTTTTTAAGAGCATTGTGGCTGCTGTGCAGCATGTTGAAAAGTTATAATAAAAAAGACTTATAAGCATTTTTGTTACTTTATATATAACTAAGACGACATTATGTACAACTGAATGACCCAATTAAAAAGAATAAACATAAGAAAGGTCTTGTCGTTTATTTTGTCGTTGCAATGTTGGCAACTTCTTCCTGCCTATTCTAATGTTGAGGTGGTGCTTAGTGATGCTGAGGTGGTGTTGAATGATGTTGAGGTGGTGCTTAGTGATGCTGTGGTGGTGCTGAGTGGTGTTGAGGTGGTGCTTAGTGATGCTGAGGTGGTGCTGTGGTGGTGCTGAGTGATGCTGTGGTGGTGCTGAGTGATGCTGTGGTGGTGCTGAGTGATGCTGGGGTGGTGCTGTGGTGGTGCTGAGTGATGGTGTGGTGGTGCTGTGGTGATGCTGAGTGATGCTGTGGTGGTGCTGAGTGGTGCTGTGGTGGTGCTGTGATGCTGTGGTGGTGCTGAGTGATGCTGTGGTGGTGCTGAGTGGTGTTGTGGTGGTGCTTAGTGATGCTGTTGTGGTGCTTAGTGGTGCTGAGTGGTGGTGTGGAGGTGCTGAGTGGGGCTGTGGTGATGCTGAGTGATGCTGTGGTGGTGCTGAGTGGTGCTGAGTGATGCTGTGGTGGTGCTGTGCTGGTGCTGAGTGATGCTGTGGTGGTGCTGTGGTGGTGCTGAGTGGTGGTGTGGTGGTGCTGAGTGATGCTGTGGTGATGCTGAGTGATGCTGTGCTGATGCTGAGTGATGCTGTGGTGGTGCTGAGTGATGCTGTGGTGGTGCTGAGTGATGCTGTGGTGATGCTGAGTGATGCTGTGGTGGTGCTGAGTGATGCTGTTGTGGTGCTGAGTGATGCTGTGGTGGTGCTTAGTGATGCTGTTGTGGTACTTAGTGATGCTGTGGTGGTGCTGAGTGATGCTGTGGTGGTGCTGAATGGTGCTGTGCTGGTGCTGAGTGATGCTGTGGTGATGCTGAGTGATGCTGTGGTGATGCTGAGTGATGCTGTGGTGGTGCTGAGTGGTGCTGTGGTGGTGCTGTGGTGGTGCTGAGTGATGCTGTGGTTGTGCTGAGTGATGCTGTGGTTGTGCTGAGTGATGCTGTGGTTGTGCAGAGTGATGCTGTGGTGGTGCAGAGTGATGCTGTGGTGGTGCAGAGTGATGCTGTGGTGGTGCAGAGTGATGCTGTGGAGGTGCAGAGTGATGCTGTGGTGCTGCTGAGTAATGCCGTGGTGGTGCTGAGTGGTGTTGTGGTGGTGCTTAGTGATGCTGTTGTGGTGCTTAGTGATGCTGTGGTGGTGCTGAGTGATGCTGTGGTAGTGCTGTGGTTGTGCTGTGGTGGTGCTGAGTGGGGCTGTGGTGATGCTGAGTGATGCTGTGGTGGTGCTGAGTGGTGCTGTGGTGGTGCTGAGTGATGCTGTGGTGGTGCTGTGCTGAGTGATGCTGTGGTGGTGCTGAGTGGTGGTGTGGTGGTGCTGAGTGATGCTGTGGTGATGCTGAGTGATGCTGTGGTGGTGCTGAGTGGTGCTGTGGTGGTGCTGAGTGGTGCTGTTGTGGTGCTGTGGTGGTGCTGTGGTGGTGCTGAGTGATGCTGTGGTGGTGCTGAGTGGTGCTGTGGTGGTGCTGAGTGATGCTGTGGTGGTGCTGAGTGATGCTGTGGTGGTGCTGAGTGATGCTGTGGTGGTGCTGAGTGATGCTGTGGTGGTGCTGAGTGATGAGGTGGTGGTGCTAAGTGATGCTGTGGTGATGCTGAGTGGTGCTGTGGTGGTGCTGAGAGATGCTGTGGTGGTGCTGAGTGGTGGTGCTGAGTGATGCTGTGGTGGTGCTGAGTGATGTTGTGGTGGTGCTGAGTGATGCTGTGCTGGCTCTGATTGATGCTGTGGTTGCGCTGAGTGATGCTGTGGTGTTGCCGAGTGAGAGATAGAGTGAAGATATAATGCCCAATTAGAGAGGGTGGTGAGAGAGAAAGAGAGAGAGAGAAAGGGTGTACATAGAATAAAGAGTGGAGCGGGATAGAGAGAGAGAAAGAAGGGGAGAGAGAGTGAATGAAGGAGTTTGAAAGAGAAACAGATAAAGGGGTGAGAGAGAATGAAAGGCTAAAAAAGATAGAGAGGGGAGAGTTAATTAAGTAGAGAAAGAATTAGAGAGGGGAGAGAGAGAGAAGGAGAGAGACAATAAGAGTGGGGGGTGTGGAGTTTAAATAGAGTGAAGAAGTGACGCGGAAAAAGTAACCTTAAATATAGCTTTGTGCTTTGCGCGAATAAATATTTAAAAAAAAAACAGTGAGAGACAAAAATACTGGTAATTAGGCTGTGACTCCCAATATAAAACAAATAGCGATATAAGGTGAAATCAACCCACCGAAGCAATATTTCTAACTAGACAAAAAAAAGCTTGCATTTCAATGCTAATCGCTGTTGTTTTTCATGTGACTGTAGTCCAGGGCCCTCAGTTGGTAATGTGAGCTGCTGCTGCAATTGAAACATCAGAGTCCAGAGAGTTAATGAGCCATGACGAGGAAATGAGGAAGAGATAGGAAACAACAGATGGCAGCTGCGCGTTGCACGCCATCGTGAACTCAAGCTGGTCGCCAGCCGAAAGCCAGTGTTTGCACTTCCAAAACCCGCTTACTAAAACTCTCGGCCAGACCAGCGCAAGCGCTGGTGCAGGCCGAGACCTAAAAACCCTGTGGGCGCTGCTGTGAATTGAACACCGTATCTGGACTTGCGACGCTGGAGTGGAAAGCGCGCACACCACTGATTTCTCGACAATGAGCCCCATGGGTTTGTCTGGTGCTTCAGGCAGCTAACCCGGGTAAATCCCCAGTTTTAGGCACTGAACAAAAAAACAACACGAAAACTATTCACACAAGACACATCCCGAGGTCCTGAGTACAAAATGTGGTGCAAAACAGCTTCGAATGTGAAGTGCGTTCTCTGAAGTCAAACTGTGTTCGTGATCAGTTTTCTGCGACTGCAGGGCACAAACACCTCTCTGCAGTAGGCACACTGACCACAGGGTTGTGCTCCTGCGACTGAGCCCCGCCGTTTACAAGCAGGTGAGCGGAACAAAGCGCAACGTCTGAAATAACACCCATAAAAGTAAACAAAACACCACTTCATCTGAAAGTGCATTTCAGGGAACATGTGAGGTTTTTGTCTTGTTCCATGTGGAGAAATTGAGAGGTTTCAGACACATTTAAGTTAAACAGCGTCACAGTCATGATGCGTCTGCAAAGGCTCAGTGTTTTGCACCAGAGTCACTATTTCTAGGAATAAATACAGCAAGCAGCTGGGTCGCAGAGGATTGCACCGTCAGGACAAGTCACAACGAGTAGTCAAATACTGCCCACCTCAAATGGCCAGCTGCCACATGACCACAAATCACAATATTATTCACAGGGGTATGAGAGGCAATATATGCAAGATGACAATTAAAAATGTATACAATAAGTAAATTAAATATTGAGTCCACGTCGTAGCTTGTATTCTTTAGTTGTTTTTATTCATAATTAGTATTCAACACAGCCAACGCGTTTCGCCCAAACATGGGCTTCTTCAGGGCAAGGCGAGAATGAATAAGCGCGCCACAAGGTACAATGCGCGTCCAAATTGAATTTAGTCCATCACGGGACAAAGGAATTTGAAAGATAAAGAACCTTAAAATGTTAGTGCCAATAGATGGTCCAAGAAAATTGGAGGACAAACCATTTCCTCCCTTGTGCCGTTCCGTGGTGTTATATAAAGATATTTGATCGAGGTGCTCCGTGTACGGGCAAATAACGAGCGCAATTCTTTTTTTCATCGAGCGCGGAATTGCGCCGTTATTTGCCCGTACACGGAGCACCTCGATCAAATATCTTTATATAACACCACGGAACGGCACAAGGGAGGAAATGGTTTGTCCTCCAATTTTCTTGGACCATCTATTGGCACTAACATTTTAAGGTTCTTTATCTTTCAAATTCCTTTGTCCCGTGATGGACTAAATTCAATTTGGACGCGCATTGTACCTTGTAGCACGCTTATTCATTCTGCCTTGCCCTGAAGAAGCCCATGTTTGGGCGAAGCGTTGGCTGTGTTGAATACTAATTATGAATAAAAACAACTAAAGAATACAAGCTACGACGTGACTCAATATTTAATTTACTTATTGTATACATTTTTAATTGTCATCTTGCATATATTGCCTCTCATACCCCTGTGAATAAAATCACTATTTCTAGGTTTCATTCTTATTTAGACCAGGAGTTTCGTATAGCGCTAAAACATGGGGCTTTGCAGCCTATTCGGAGCGCTATGAGGTGGACTCCGTGTACGACTCGGTTAGTTCCTAGCTCTGGTGACAGGGGCAGTGCCGACATTTTTTCCGAACTGTGGAATCTTTGAGATGTCCTGGAGGGGGTGGGGGGGAGCTATAACGGGCAAGCATTAGAGCAGGCAGGAGGAAGTTCCCAGCATTGCAAGGACAAACCAGCTCAAGCGCGCGCCTCGCGTGGCAGCAGGGGGAGGGGGCCTGCGCGATTCCCTTGCGGGAGCGTGCAGCAAGGCACGATGATTGCGACCATATGGCGCCACCATATGGCGCCGCGCGCTCCCGCAAGGGAATCGCCATACGTGCATGCGTTGCCATTGCAAGCAATGCAACGCGTGCACGTTTTTGCCCCGAAAGCTGTGCCGATCGCTAAAGCCCTGAAAAGAACAAGGACTTTTTTTCCCACGGTTTTTGATTCAAAGGTTTGAGGTTGTATTTCAGAATGGAATACTCTCTTGACTCACAGTAGTTTGCAAGCACAACATATATATTGTGCATGACTATGTATTATATACCCTACCCACCCATCATCAATCACCTCCCTCCAACTCTGAGGACCACTTCCTCTCCAGTCCCTACCCATGTCATTTTGACTGTGTCAGCCATGGGTGGATTATCGGCTGCATGGTTAACTACTTACAAATAAGTATGTCATCATCATCACGTGAGTGATGTGATGTCATGCCGTATATCATCATCATTTATATTAAGCATATATCATGTGCCGCATTGCAGTAGTCAGGGTGAAAGTGAAATTGAGCATTTGCCATTGATTTAACAGAGTATGGCCATAATGGAAAAATAGATAATTGTGTAGTAAAGCTGGCTCACCTGCAGACAGTAGTAAAGTAACGTGAGTCTGCAACACGAGAATGTCTGTCTAGGGCACAAACTGACTGAGCTGGCATGCCTATAAGATTAATTGTGCTAAACAAGAGAGAGAAGAAGAATACTTGTCTACTCCATAGTGCCTAATGCCTGAAAGTCTAATCATCACATCCAAATCTTAAGGGCTAAGGAAGTGAGGAGGATACCACAACTGCTAGTGCTACTGTGCCACTATAATTTTTATGTGTGTAATTTTGTGTTACTGTTTTGTTAAGAGTATTGGTTACAATTGTCTTCTTTTCTTTCTTGATATAGCTACTCCTTCCCAACCCAACAGGTGGGAGTTAGCAGCAAGGACACGACAACAGAAGCTGGAGGCCATCAGGACGAATATCTCCGGCTAGTTGTCCTTGCGGAGGAGGCGTCAGCTGTAGCTTCGTCCAATGCCCCGGGCCCCAGCCAGGCCCCCCCTGCCTCTGGTGGTATGGTGCTGTGTTCTGGCAGCCGCCCGCCGCCCATCATCATCATCAACCACTGCTGCCTACCCCTGTTGTTCCTGCAGGAACTTTCAGCGCCGCATGCTCCTCCAGATGGCGTGCCTAGAGGCCAGGCTTGAGGAGGTCCTGGAGAGCACTAGCCGGCACACCCGCCGCTAGACCTCAATCTTCGACCCTTGTCCCTTTTTTAATCTTTTTTTTGGTGGGTGGGATTTTGGGAGTAGGAGAAACTTTGGGTGTTCTTAACCTTCTTGGACTTTTGGACATCTTGATGTGGAGAATCATAGACATTATTTAATTTACTAGACATTCGTTGGGGTTAGGGAGAGGGGTGGGTAAGGTGTTGTGGGTTACTTCTACTAGTTTATTTATTAGGGTAATAAATTATTTATAGTTTTACAATACATATGATGTAAATCGTTTCTGGGGGGATTACTCTGTTACGTCGCTTTGTTTGTTTCCTCCTTTTGCTGCATGGTCGCAGCCAGTTTTTGAAATCTGCCAATAGTGTAACACACCAACAGATAGATGCAGTACCCTCACTTGTCCTACTACTGTCAGTCTCTCCTCCTAGTCTATGACTCTGCAACTAAAACCCCTATGTAGTATGTACTCGGAAGGATGTGGGTGTGTGAATTAATTAATTTTCATAGTATATACATTATTGCCTCCCCCACACTTCTTCTCTTAACTGTGATTGATGCTTAGGCGAAGCGATGGCTGCGTGATGATGGTTTGGTTTCCTTAGGTGCCATGGTGGGTGGTGGTAGCAGTAGTAGACAGTTGCATTTGCAAAAAAAGAAAATGAGACAGTCAGTCAGCTGAGGGAAACTAGGGAACGAGGAGTAGAAGTACAGTACACAAGAAGAAGACTGCCAAACAAGAAACCATGATGATGAATGATAAGCAATGCTAAAGAAAAATAAAACATAATGGTGGCAGCGATAGCCTAGTACAAGTAACAAACTGAAGTTGACTCGACCTATGAAGAGGACAAGCGTAACTTTTAGTGCTGGAAGGATGATAAATCGATGCCGGCAATCCGGCAATTAATAATTATGATTGGTTAACTATGTTCCTCTTGAAAGAAAATTGAATAGCGAATACTGAGCATGGGTGGGTAATCTAATCTATATGTTGCCAGTGTGGACGATACATATATATATATATTTTTTTTTTTCACTTAAAAAACCATAGGTTTCAGGGACGTTATAGTTAGTTGGACATTTCACTCATATAAAACCAGAGAAATTCAGCTGGTGTAGTTAGTAGAACTAATTATAACTCGTGCCCCCGCAATGCACTGCTGATGACATCACGTATTACATCACTCATGACATGCTCAGTGACATCACTGATGACATCACTGAAGACATCTCAAGTGACATCACTGATGACATCATCCAGTGAATGAGTGTTTCTAAAAATTTCAAGAATGTTATATCTATATATGCCAAGGTATATTGAAGAATGATTGGTTGTCTGAGAACCTGTATGGGTGCCTGAGTGTCTGTGTGGGTGGGGGGGTATGACTCCCTGCATTGATGTGTGAGTGGGTGATTCACTGGGTGTATGCGTTTATGAGTGCGTGTTTTAGGGAATGTATGGGTGAGTGAGTGTACGAATAGCTGTGTTGGTGAGTGAATGGATATGTTAGTGGTATATGTTTAAGTAACTACATATGTGAAAGGCAGTATTTGTGAGTGTTGGAGTATATAAGTGAGTATATGTGACAGTGAGTGATTGTGACAGTGGCTGCATGGATAAGTGTGTGCTTATGTCAGTAATTGATGAAGACAGTACGTAGCTGTATGAATAAGTGATGTGGTGTGTGTATAACTGTATAGGTGAGTAAATGGCAGTGTAATTAATTATTTGGGTGACTGACTAGGTTTTGAGTAACTCTTTGGGTGAGTGGCAGTGTGGGAGTGTTTATATGGGTATATGAGTGGATATATCAGTGGGTATATTGATGAATGACTGCGTGTATGAGTGACTGTATGGGTTAGTGGGTGGATGTGTGTGTAGACGTATAAATCACTGAGCGGGTATGTACTAACTGCTATTGGTGTGTCTATGGTTTCGATATTGGTAGTCTGTATTTTAGAGTGGGTGTATGAAAGGTTTTATTAGTGGTTGAGGAGGTACATTAGATGATTACGTGGATGATGTCATCAGTGATGTCATTTGAGATGTAATCAGTGATGTCATCAGTGATGTCACTGAGCATGTCATGAGTGATGTAATATGTGATGTCATCAGCATTGCATTGTGGGGGCGCGAGTTATAGTTAGCTCTACTAACTATAACGGCCGAATTTCTCTGGTTTTATACGAGTGAAATGTCCAACTAACTATAACGCCCCTAAAACCTATGGTTTTTTCAGTCAATTTCTAAGGTTTTTTAAATGCTAATTTCTAACTATAATGTCCCTAAAACCTATGTTTTTTTCAGTGAATTCTAAGGTTTTTTAAATGTTAATTTCTAACTATAACATAGCAGTCGCGTTTGCAAAGTGGTGGAGAAAGGTGAGCGTGGCCTCCAAACACCTCTTAGCAATCCCACTGTGTGGGATTTACTTGAGGTAACAGGAGGGGTAGTTAGCCCCCAACGGCAATCTTGGGGGCCAACTACCCCTCCTATTACCTCCAGTAAGTCCCACACAACAGGATTGCTAACTTCTCATACCAGGCCACGCCCCCTTTCTCCACCACTCTGCAAACGCGCCCCCTGGCGCGTTGTTAGTTGGGGAATTAATTACCCTTGAATACTGAGGGTCCCTGGGGGCCAACTAGCCCACCAGGTACCTCCAGTAAGCGCCACAGAGCTGGATTGCAGAGAGGTGGTCCGAGGCCACGCCCCTTTTTACACCATTCTGCAAACGCTGCTCCTGGCGCCCTGCTGTTTGGAGGATGAAGTCCACTTGTGTCCTGAGGTCCTCAGGACACAAGAGGACCTCATCGCCCCACCAGCAGTGCGTGTTTGCAGAGTGGTGCAGTGAGGGGGTGGGGCCTCTGGCGAGATGCCAGCTTCTTTTTTAAATATTTTTTTAGAAGGGGGCTGTGTGGCCCCCCTTCTTTTACATTTTTGGGGCCATGGGGACCCCATCCCCCAGGGCCTGACCCCTTTTTATAAAAAAAAAGGGAAGGGGGCCATGTGGCCCCTCCTTCCGAGGCCAATTTTGGCCCCGGGGACTCCATCCAGACTTTTTAAAAATGTATTTATTTAATTATTTGGAGGGGGCTGCATGGCCCCCCTCCTCAGGCCAATTATGGCCACGGGGACCCCATCCCCCGGGGCCGGCCTTTTCTTTTTTTTTTTTTTTTTTTTTTTTTTATTTCAGGGGAGGGGGGCCATGTGGCCCCCCTCCCGGGCCACTTCTGGCCCTAGGGACCCCATCCCCCGGGGCCTGGCCTCACCGTTGGGGACCGTGGGGGGAGCCCCAATATCCCCACGGTCCCGCCGGCTCCCCGCCTCCTGCGGGAGCCGGCATTGCTTTTGCACAAGGGGAGCTGCAGACAGGCAGCTCCCCTTGTGCAAAAGCAATTCTGCTTTGGTTTTTGGAAGCGAGAGCAGGTTTCCTGCTCTCGCTTCCAAAAAACAAAGCAGTGTTTGCTATGACAGGGCGGGAGCCGTGCTCCCGCCCTGTCATAGCAAACCGCAATATCCCAGGGGTGGGCACCCTGGGACATTGCAGGAGCCGGCCCTGGGGGGTGGCGGTGCCCAGGGCCATCAAGGGCTCCAGGAGGGGGCCGCGCGGCCCCCCTCCCAAATGTTTAAAGCCCCGGGGAGGTTTTGGTCCCCGGGGCAGTGTGGGGGGGCTCGAGCCCCCCCACACACATTATTTTTTTTAGCCCCGGGGAGGTGGCGGTCCCCAGGGCTTGGGGGGGCCCTTGAGGCACCCCCAACGTATTTCAATAAAGCCCCGGGGAGGTGGCAGTCCCCGGGGCTTAGGGGGGCCCACGAGGCCCCCACCCTTATTTAATAAAGCCCCGGGGAAGTGGTGGTCCCCACGAATAAATTATAAAGCCCCGGGGAGGTGGCGGTCCCCGGGGCTGCAGAGGCCCCCGTGGGCCCCAGCTACAGAATTAAGGATTGCCCCCGGGACCTGGCCCACCCGGGAGCTTTAAAAAACGAAGCACGGGAGCCCGCGCTTCATTTTGTTTTTCATATTTGACGTTGTTCACGACAATGTGGGACCCCCTGAGCAGGCCTGGGGGGTCAGGATGTTCCTACCCTGCTCCCTTTTTTGTTTTTTGATGTTTCTGTTGCCTTTTTCCCTCTCCCTCTCATGAAATGTATTTACACATGTATTATTTTCGGGGAAGTGCAATGTTTCTTCTATGTCTATGGCTTTGTACTGTCACGTGTTTACGCACTAGCACTTTAAAAATTGAAGGAACTCTGCATGCGTGTCATGTGATTAAGGCCTTCTTAGGCCAAAACGTGTCATGGCGGTGGAGTGAGGGCTCATAAATCCTTTTGCACTCAGAAAATTGGGTTCGCATTCGTTTGTGCCCAGGACCCATTGGCATCAATCAATCAATCAATCAATCAGGGCATTTATAAAGCGCATTACTTACCCGTGAGGGTCTCAAGGCGCTGGGGGGGGAGATGTGCTGCTACTGCTCGAACAGCCAGGTCTTGAGTAGCCTTCTGAAGGTAAGTAGGTCCTGGGTCTGCCGCAGGTGGGTGGGCAGGGTGTTCCAGGTCTTCGCGGCGAGGTGGGAGAACGATCTACCGCCGGTGGTTGCTCTTCAGATGTGGGGGATGGTTGCGAGTGTGAGGTCGGCAGAGCGGAGATGGCGGTTCGGGGTGTAGAAGGTGAGTCGCCTGTTGAGGTATGTTGGTCCGGTGTTGTGGAGTGCCTTGTGTGCGTGGGTGAGGAGCTTGAAGGTGATCCTCTTGTTGACGGGGAGCCAGTGCAGGTTTCTCAGGTGGGGTGTGATGTGGCTGTGGCGAGGGATGTCGAGGATCAGGTGTGCAGAGGCGTTCTGTATGCGTTGTAGTCGTTTCAGGAGTTTAGCTGAGGCTCCTGCATAGAGGGCGTTTCCGTAGTCCAGTCTGCTGCTGACGAGGGCCTGGGTCACCGTTCTTCTTGTTTCGATTGGGCTCCATCTGTAGATCTTGCGGAGCATGCGGAGGGTGTTGAAACAGGAGGATGAGACGGCGTTGACTTGCTTGGTCATGGAGAGTGTTGAGTCGAGGATGAAGCCCAGGTTGCGTGCGTGGTCGGTGGGTGTCGGTGCAGCTCCCAGTGAGGTCGGTCACCAGGAGTCATCCCAGGCTGAGGGGGTGGAGCCGAGGATGAGGACCTCCGTCTTGTCTGAGTTCAGCATCAGTTAAACGAAGATTGCAGCTATATATATATATATATATATATATATTCACTGAAAAAACCATAGGTTTCAGGGACGTTATAGTTAGAAATTAGCATTTAAAAAACCTTTAAAATTCACCGAAAAGCTCTGGAGGGGGGTATTTGATTGTCTGGCTGAAGTGTTGGGATGGGAGCTCCCCCATACACCGCGCTTGGCTCTACTGCACATTGTGGAGGGGGTGGGGGGAAACATTTGCAAAAGGCATTTAATGCTCCTTGGTTTTACCCTGGCCAAAAGGGATATCGCCAGGGCATGGAAGGCTCCGCGGCCCCCTTCGGTTATAGCTTGGAAGAATGGCCTAGACTTTTGCATGGGGATGGAGAAACCCATATTTGTTGCCAGGGGCTGTCCACGTAAACACTACAAGATATGGAAAAGATGGGCAGACTATTGGGGGCTATGGCTGGAACCATTACCAGAATCTGAGGATTCCCGCCCGGCATAATTTCTCACTGGGATATTGAACGTGGGAGGAGCCTCCTGTGTGGAGCCTGGATACAGGGATGCCTTGCTCGGAAAACTGGCCTGAGCCGGACTGTGAGGACCAGACGTGATCCCGGGGGGGAGGGGCGAGGGTGGGGGGGAGTTGGGGTATGTAATTGTTAGTTATGCATTTATGCATCTATATATTTCGTAAATGTCAAATCCAGTGGAATCACTTCCTTATTGCTGTTTGATTGGGCGGCTGGCTCTGGTGTGCAGAGTACCGCATTATCTGTGTAATTTGATGAATAAAAATTGTCTTTAAAAAAAAAAATTCACCGGAAAAACCATAGGTTTCAGGTACGTTATAGTTAGAAATTAGCATTTAAAAAACCTTAGAAATTCACTGAAAAAGCCACAGGTTTCAGGGATGTTATAGTTAGTTGGACATTTCACTCGTACAAAACCAGAGAAATTCGGCCGTTATAGTTAGTTCAGCTAACTATAACTCATGCCCCCGCAATGCACTGCTGATGACGTCACATATTACATCACTCATGACATGGTCAGTGACATCACTGATGACATCACTGATGACATCTCAAATGACCTCACGGATGACATCACGGATGACATCATCCACATGATAATCTGATGCACCCCCTCACACCCTAATATAACCTTTGATACACCCACTCTAAAATACAGACTACCATTTTCAAAACCATAGACACACCAATATCAGTTACTACATACCCACTCACTGATTCCTAGGTCTACACATACATCCACTCATTCACCCATACAGTCACTCATACATGCAGTCACTCATCAATACAGCACTATCATATGCACTCATACACCTATACAGACACTCACACACTGCCACTCATCAATAGAGTTACTCACACACCTAGTCAGTCATGCAAAGAATCAATCGCACTCCCATTTACTCACCTATACAGTTATACACATACCACCTCACTTATTCATACAGTTACTAACACATACTTACTCTCTTATACAATCACTGATACAAGCACACACTCATCCATACAGCCACTCTCACAATCACTCACTCTCACATATAGTCATTTATATACTCCAACACTCACATATACTGCCCTTCACATATGTAGTTACTCACACATGTACCACTGAGACATTCATTCACTCACCAACACACCCACACACACACACTCAGCCACCCATACAGCCCTTCACAGATGCACTTTTGAACCCATACAGCTAGTGAATCACCCACTCACACATCTATGCACGGAGACACACACCCCCCACTCACCCACACAGTCACTCAGTCACCCATACAGATACTCAGACAACCAATCAATAACCCATATAGATACTCATGTAGCTACTCACCAACCCATGTAGCCGCTTACACACCAACTGAGAGACTGATACAGACATTCACACAGTTTAGTCACTAACCCATGCATTCAGTAAGACACTTTTAATCACTCTCTTATACAGTCAGTCACGCACCTACTGAATCATCCATTCAGACACTCATACACCCACTCATTCTTCAATACACCTTGGCATATATATATAAAACATATTTTAACTTTTTAGAAACACTCAGTCACTGGATGTAATGTATGTGAAAGAGGGGCTATGGAGAAATGATGGGCACTTTTGCCCAGTGGTAGTGAGCGAATCAGAGGAGGAGGACATGGGGGAACAGGGCTAAAATTATTTTCGCGCCGGGCGCCATCAGTGCTAAAGCCGGCGCTGACCTCACCTACCTTTCTACCCTCCGTCAGTAGGGCCTCCCGGGGTGAATGGAGGGTGTAACGGGACTGGGGACTTTTGGAGGTGGGATGGTCCATCAATATTGCTGACGCAAGCTTTACAATGTTTTCGTCCATGGGTCTAGAAATATCCAAAACTCAAAATAAACGTTAAGCTTCGGGTTCCCGATACCACCTCCTCTCCTTCCATTGTGGTATAGCCAATTAACTTGCATAGCGCCTGCTGTCGCATTTTGCACCTTCACGGCACTATAAAAAATTGGTCTTAATTTAAATGTAACTTTTAGATGTAAAAAAAGGAAAACTGTTCTACTCCCTACTACGTTTACATGGCAGCACAAGAGGTATGCAATTTGCTTGTTGTATTCCAGGGTCTTCGTTTTGTTAATCAAATCGCAATTTTCCTTTAAAAAAAAAAAAACACAGGCTGGGCCACCGCCACTCATCAGCCAAAGCCTTCGTGTGCAATGGTGCAGCTGTGCTGTTTCTCATGGGAAACAACAGGTGCACGGGCAGACTCCCCCAACCTCAATAGGAACATCACTAGCTGGTCTTAGAGGGACTTATTGAGGTTACAATTAAAACTATTGTGGGTAAAAAAAAGTAGACTGCAGAAAAGTTGCGTCAAGAATGAAGCCTACTGAAAAATAGATATAAAAAAATTGTGACTACAATAATAGAAGAACGTTGTGCAGAGCAAATATGAGTGTACTGGGAGCAGAGGCAAGGTGGCATCCTCCTGCTACAGTGATGGGGGAGGGGTGGGGTAAAGTACCAGTTTTTAGGATTCAGGGAAGGATAGTGTTACGGGTAGTAAGGGGTTGGTAGTTTTCAGCAGTGGCGTAGCAAGGTCAGGTGGTACCCGGTGCGGAAAGTTTCTTATCACCCCCGGCTTGACAAAATGGCAAAAATATGTGTTCAAAACACATATTTTTGCCATTTTGTCATCCCCCTCAGTGATGACACCTGGGGCGGCACGCACCCACTGCACCCCCCTTCCTACGCCACTGGGGTTCAGTGAGTGGTAATATGGATCTCTAGGCGATTTTAGGGTCTCAGCGAAGGGTAGCATTACAAGTTTGATGGGGGTTTAAGGTTCAGGCGTAGGTAGCGTAAAAGGGTAGTAAGGGTTTTAGGGTTCATGGACAGATAGAAGTAAGGAGTAGTAAGGGGGTTTTAGGGTTCAAACAAGGGTAGCAATAATGGGAAGTAAGGGGTTTTAGGTTCAGGGATGGGTACCATTAAGAGACAGTGGTTTCAGGAAAGGTTAGCATTAAGTATTACCAAGGGAGTTTTAGGGTTTAGGGAATGTAGCTTTAATAAACAGTAAAGATTTGTTTAGAGTTCAGTCAAGGGTAGCGTGAAGGGGAAGTAAGGTGCTTCTAAAGTTCAGGGAAGGATGCGTAAAGGGGTAGCAAGAGGAATTAGGGTTCAGGGAAGGGTAGCCGTAATGGGTAGTTTGGGGTTTTAAGGGTTCAGGGATAGGAAGCATTTAGGGGCACTAATGGTTTATTGCAGTACAATTAGATTTAAAAAAAGCATGTAACAAATCAATTGTTTTAAATTCAACATTCTTTAAATAGTCTTAGCTATTAATGAAGGACAAAACATTATTTCCTTGACCAATTCAGCTCATCTTTTAAGTAGTCAACATTTTGAAAGTCAGCTTTTGTCGCCTACACGGTTAAAGTCAGAAAATTAGAGAGTCCACCCTTTTGGGCTTAAAATATAAGCACGTTTTGGAGTGATTGATGTGCAAGTTAAAAAGAGCAACGACAACATCCTTGTGGTCATAGTTCAGTGGTCCAGTGTGACATGTGCGACACCTTAAGCCTGTCGTGGCATGTTAACCATCAGCACTTTGCAGGCCAGGATTCCCATGCCTAAAATATGAACTGCAAGTTCCAGAATGTACTCTACAGTTAAGCCAGAACTGGCCGATGGAAACACACACAAGTGACTTCGTAGGAACTACGCAGCCGCACCATGTAGACTGCAAAAGGGCACGCCTAGCGATCAGGTGTTGTTATATATAGCACAAACCACACCAGTGGCGCACATCTGACCTTGAGCAAAAGAGGCGTATGACTGGGGATTGTCTGAAACTTTACTGAGAAAGCAGAATAGTGGAGGCACAAAATATATGACTGAATTGAATGTAAACACAATCTTTGAAGCTAAAACATTCCAATAACAGCAACATCTGTGACAGGCAGAGGCGCAACTACAGCCAAATTTCGGGGGGGGGGGCTAATAAAAATTTCGGGGGCGGGGGGGGAATTCTTCCAGCAATAGGCAGAGTTCAGATGCAGGGGCTCTAAGAAGGGGTGAAAAAACAACAAAGCCTCGTTAACAAGTAAATGGTCTTTTAAAGACCTGTGAAGTACTCAAAAACTGTCTGTGTGTGTGTCCCGGAAGCTGTCTCAACCCGGGCTGACACACATGACAGGGGGGGGCTGAAGCACTGTGAGCCCTATGGGCATTGCAGGCCTGGTGACAGGTACCACAAGGCCTGCTTTACGAGAATGATAAACTGTTGACAAACAAGTCTCTCTGTAACCGGTTTCATGTTTGTTTGCTGTGCAGCAATAGTCAGTGTGCGCGCAGTCATGCGTGACTAAATAACAATACTACTACTAATAATGTGGGCTTTGTGAACCTTCTGGCGCCTTATTTAAATCCCCTATTTTAACTCGGCAACTACTTTTTACATCGGAACTCTCTGAGCCTGACCCTAAAATGGCGCCCGCCAAGGTATTCCCACTGGTGAGGGAAGTTGTCCCATCAGATAATGGGGGTCCCGATGCACTACCAGGATAAATGGCATAGCTGAGTTATCTAACCACTGAACTTGAGGCAAGCCCAGCTACAGAGCCACGGAGGTTAACAGAATCAACCTGCCTGACTATAAGATGGCAGCCAAGATACATTCCCTTTCCAATCATTGCCTTCCTCGCCATTTCCTCTCACCTGTCTTGTTGTATTCCTCTTAGGGTGTCCGTATATAGGTTTTCCTGTATCATGTCCTTATATAGGCACAATTCACCCTGCCCTTATATAGGCATAAAATCCCAGTCCTTATTTAGGCATTAAACTGTGCACTCCAAATACAGGCATGGTCTCCGACATCCGTCCACCCTAACGTCACAACGAGTTCTTGAAGAACAGACCCTTAGGCTTCGGGAGCTTCCCTAGCACAGGACTATTGATTTCTTCAAGAACTCATCTATTATGCATGAACCGTTATACCTTAAGGGTTCATTCATGGCGTCTTCCGCTGTCCGATTCACGTCAATGCTAACATTCTGAGGTACCTCTCAGGTATAAATATACCTTCCCTAGCCCTTGTAAATCAGAGGAGACCTCGACTTCAGAGGAGCCCGTTTCCCAGCCTGACGCACTGAGAAGACGCTGTCATCCCTGCACACAGAGAGTCCAGCTTCCAGTGATCTCACTTCCCTTGCGGGGTGTTGGAGTTTGAGTCTGGTAAGAGATTCCTACCTCTCTCATTCTTAAGGTATGGAGCTGACTAGAACCTAGAGGGACTCTTGGCATACTAGGCATACTAGGCGTAACATACTCTTAGTATACCATAGTAAGGAATACTCCACCTACTTCATACCTCTCCCTACACCTAGGTTAGGTTAGGTACATTGGGGTAGAACTAGCTTAGAAACGCATCGTACGAGTACTCGCATTTTTAGTATGTGTTATTTATGTAAATGAATATTTCTACTAAAGATCATGCTAGCGCAGTATTATTTATATCTACTGCTTACGCTGTACATTATTTATCTTGCATACTGTCTTGTGATCGTAACTGCATATATTACTTACACGAGAAACAAGACTGTTCAATAAATCTTTTATTGAAACGCCCGTCTATTCTTTCTGTGTAACTTTGAGGAAAACTAAGCATGCACGATTGAGCTGAGTGAAACGGTTATCTATTGTTTCCACGACTCTGGGACACGTTCTGATTCTAAAGGGAAACAAAGTGGTCATGTTTTGCGGCTGCCAGAAACTACTCCCTTCTTGTTTGTCAAGGAGTTTCTAGTGGCCTCTGAGCTAGCTGGCACAAGTAATTAAGTTTAATATACTCGATAGGGACATACCGACCTCAGTCCTATGTCAAGCCTATAGGGTATATTATTCCAATGCGCAGAGCCTATTAGGGAAATAGGAGCTACACTACAGTCTCTGGACTCAAAACCTTTGGTCACTTCCTGATCTTCACTCTAATCCGGCGGAGCCCGAATCCACTTGGCCGATTCCCGGTGGAGCTGCACCGACAGCTATAGGGGAGATTGGCACTGGCACACCGCTATGGCCGTCACCTACCCAGCCGGACTTCGGACATTTGTCTCATCGTTTTCTCCGCTCCTGTCTCCTTCATGTGGACTCCCAGATCTCCTTGGTCTTTTTGGGTCCTGATTTTCGTGTCCTTTATTAACTACTGTCTTGAATATGCTATCATGCTGTAATTAATGTGAAATTTTTGTAACTTGTAACACGCTGTTTTCTTATGTAAAGCGTTCTGATACCTTTGGGTCTAGCCAGCGCTATATAAAACTCATCAAATAAATAAATAAATACTTGTGTTGCCAACCTCAGAAAAAAAAAAGGTATGAGTAGGCTCATCCGAACCTATTGTACATTAAACCGATGAGCTATCCCACCGGTCTCCAACGAATAGCTCCAAGGACCGAAACGCATATGATAAAGTGTCTAAACTTGCATGAAGAAGAGAGTTTGCACTCGGTTAGGTAATCTCTGACTCTCCAAGCCTCCCCTCCCCTTACGACAACCCTCTCACCCGTCCTTCTACCCCATCAGTAAGAAAAAAACACGTATTTCCAAATCAAAATATATTATTTAGATTGTGGTCACAACACTATAGACATCTAAGGCATAGGAAAACGCAAACGGAATTCGTTCGTTAAAGTCAACTCAATATGTACATTTATCTAAACATATTATTAAAAAATCAATTTACAATCTCGTTCCATTCTGGAAACACAGCGGCAGGGCAGACCTTTCGATGGCCTGCACATGCTTTTGACGTAAAGGATCTAACAGATGCCAGAGTTTCATTCATTAAGATGTTTTTCAATAATCATTCCCTGCTGGTCACGCTAGAGTAAAACAATTATCACTGGACCATAACCAGGGGCAGTGAAATACAACTTGACTTCATTTGTTTTAGACATTTTCTATTCTAACTTGAAACTAAATGTACAATAAGAGATTGTATAATATGTCTTTATAGCCTGCCTTACCACCACAGTGTTAAAAGCTTAAGGGGCATATTATCAAGAAACGGCGTTAACATTATCGCCGCTTTAGCGGCAGAAAACTGCCGCTAAAGCGGCGATAATGGGCTTGATAATATGCCCTTGAGAATTCCAATAGAAGCCCAGGATCACAGCAGAACATGGACTTCTATTGGAATTTTCAAGGGCATATTATCAAGCCCATTATCGCCGCTTTAGCGGCAGTTTTCTGCCGCTAAAGCGGCGATAATGTTAACGCCGTTCTTGATAATATGCCCCGAAGTCTTTAACAACTGAGTGGGCCTTTAATGACCGGTACAGCCCAGTTGCGGCGGCCTACAGAGCTATTGGAACATTCCACCCCATGAGGGTAGAGTGTCCTAATAGAGAAAACAAAGGCATCGGAGCTGGTTGTAAAGCGAATGATGTGCAAGACCATAGCTTCTATGTTTGCCCTGTGATTCGTGTTAGACCATAGCTCCTGGCATGGGGTGGCAGCGTCTCACGGTCTCTCCGGGGAGCTTGGCAAGGAGCCCATGAGTCATAGATTGCCCATGGTTTGGGTGCTGCGCTGAGACTCTGCAGGGCACACACGTACATTCTATGCAGTTGGTGTGGGAGTGAACAATGCACTTTCCTGCGCCTTGTAATACAGCGAGTCCCAGCCCCACCCCCCTGTTATTGGGCACCAGAATATGCCAGTGTCTCTCTGTGAGGAGGCCAGCAGTGGCAGAAGTCCAGGCCCTCTGCTTTGTGTCTCAGCCCCAAGCTTGTCATGGCTCGGAGTCCAGTGGTCCGAGGATCTGGCCAGAGGCAGTGAGGCGTGTCATGCGCTTGCTATCTCGGAGCACTGGTCATCTGCCATCAGCTTTCCACTGCATCTTTACGTGTCCCTCTAAGCAGTACCCGGCTTGTCATGGGTGGTGGGACAGGTGGCTCTTTCTCAGGTTCTTGTGTAAACTCACCCCCTCTGTTTTTCACTGTCTTTTAAGCGTCTGTTTTGGAGGGAGCAAAGGTCAGACTGCCCTAGGGGGCCTGGGTCTGAGGCAGACGTGCAGTTTCTTACCCAGGCACTGTGAAGCCCTCCACCTCCTGTTGTACATTGTCTGGTTATGTCTCTCTAACGAGGGGAAAAACCCTGGACTGAGGCAGACACGCACTCTCTGCCGTGCGTCCCAAAGCCCTAGGCCCTGTGCTCGGCGCTCAACTGCTTTATGAGCTCCTTGATGCAGTGGATGCTGCCTGCCAGGGTTAGGGCCAGAGTCCGCATGCGCTGCTTCTCCCTCTCGCTGGCCTTCTGGCACGTCACGGGGGAGATGGGCCAATTGCGTTTCCTCATGTATCCCCAGCTCGCCTCTGGGTCCCCACAGAGGCTGGACAGGAAATCAATGTAAATGCTGTCCATCTGCCTGAAGCCTGCCCGGTCTTCCCTGCCCCCTGGGCAGGAGGATGAGGAGGATGACGGGCAGGATTCAGGGGACGAAGAGCAAGATCCAAACAAGGCTGTTGGAGATAAGCTCTATGGGGACAGTGGGTGGCTCCAAACATAGAAGTCCAACATGCCCTTCCAGTCCCAGGAGGCAGAGAAGTAGCCCGGGGCATGGGGCGGATCAGTGTCCAAGCCAAATTCAAGTTCCTGCATGCTTAGGTTCATGACCTCCGCGCTGGGGTGGGGAACGGAGTACCGGCAGGCTTTGTGTGCTAAACAAGGTGGTCCATGAGAGAAGAGGCTGCAGCCTGGTGAAGAGCAGTTACACATGTGAACCGTGCAGTAGACTGCAGCCTCAGTGTCCAAGCAGGCACAGAATAGGTATCCCAGCCAAGCGACGGTATTCCAGATGGCCCGGATGCAGTGCGGTAAAACATCGTTGTTCCCGGCCTTTAGATACCGGACGGTAGATGGGCGGTAGATGCCAAACTGTGTCTCAGGAGTTCAGGGTTTCTGATGTCGGCCGAGCAGGAAACCTCTTTTTATGAAGGGACGGGCACCCTGGGAAGACCCGGGATTTGGAACAGGGAGTTCAAAGGAAAGATCAAAGGCCCAAGGTGGAAAGCAAACCCCTTGAGGTGTGACTTTCTCCCCACTGATAATCACCGACCCGCTCAAATGCCTTCACATGGGCAGGCCAGGCAGATGACGGCCATCCCGCTGCACTAGAAAGGCTATTAAAGAGCTTGCTCCAGACGAGGCGCTTTCACTTTCTATCTATTTTATGGACTTGAAATGCATAATTTTACAAAACTTGTCAGCAAGCCAAATGCACCTATTAGTCATCATGCGCCTGTGAGATAAATGAGGATCTTTTGAATTCAGCCCCGGGGAGGTGGAGGTCCCCGGGGCTGCGGGGTGCCGCGTGGGCCCCCGCGACATAAATTGGCATCCCCCCCGGGACCTGGCCCACCCGGGGGCTTAAATACAACTAAGCGGGGGAGCCCGCGCTTCATTTTTTTTTATTTTGTCAGCCGGATTTGCACACCCAGCGTGAATTCGGCTGATTTTTTGAAAAAAAAATGCTTTCTTTGGGCCTGGGGGTCCTTGTGGGACCCCCTGAGCAGGCCTAGGGGGTCAGGGTGTTTGTACCCTGCCCCCTTTTCCTGTTTTTCACCTTTTTTTTTACTCTTTTCTTGTGACTCGGTTAAATGGTGTAAATCCGTTCAGTAGTTCCTGAGAAAATCAAAAGTAAAATCACATATATATCTATGGCCACGGAGGGTTCGCGCACCCTGAGCGCACCCTCCCGATCACGAGCTGTATGCTAATTGGCTGTCAACACTCCAAACCAGGAAGTGTTGGCAGCCATCTTGTTCCTCGGTAGAACCGAGGCACAAGAAACAAGTGCGCAAAACGCAAAAAGGGGGCAGGGTAGAAACACCCTGACCCCCTAGGCCTGCTTAGGGGGTCCCACAAGGACCCCCAGGGCCCCAAAAAAAAAATCAGCAGGATGCGTGCAGGGTGCGCGGAGCCCGCCGTAAAAAATAAAACGAAGCGCGGGCTCCCGCGCTTCGTTGTTATTTGGCCTCCGGGTGGGCCAAGTCCCGGGGGCATGCGGGGGGTTAATAAAAATGTGTGGGGGAGCCCGGGGACCGCCACCCCCGGGCTTTGAAATAAAAATGGTGCGGGAGGGCACTCGGCCCTCCCGCAGCCCCGAGGACCGCCACCCCCGGGGATTCTTTTTAAAAATTAAATTACCTGTGTGGGGGGGGGCTCGAGCCCCCCCACACGCCCCGGGGACCGCCACCTCCTGGGGCACTAAGAATTGGAATGTGGGGGTCCGTTTCGGACCCCTGATCCCCGGGGACTACCAACTCCCCGGGGCTGTGCACGTGTTGGGAGGGGGGCCGAGCGGCCCCCCTCCTGGAGCAAGTGATGGCCCTGGGGACCGCCACCCCCAGGGCCGGCTCCTGCAGTGTCCCGGGGTGCCCACCCCGGGACACTGTAGTTTGCTATGGCACGGCGGGAGCCTCGCGGCTCCCGCCCTGTCATTGCAAACTGCTTTGGTTTTGGAAGAGAGCAGGAAACCTGCTCTCTCTTCAAAACCAAAGACGATTGCTTTTCCACACGGGGAGCTGCATGTCAGCAGCTCCCCATGTGGAAAAGCAATGCCGGCTTGACGCGGGGAGCCGGCGGGACCGTGGGGGGATTGGGGACCCCCCCACGGTCCCCAACGGAGAGGGCCAGCCCCGGGGGCTACAAGTGGCCCGGGAGGGGGGCCACGTGGCCCCCTTCCGCAAAATTTAAAAAAATAAAATAAAAAAAGGCCAGCCCCGGGGATGGGGTCCCGGGGCCATAAGTGGCCTGAGGAGGGGCAACGCAGCCCCCTCCAAAACATTTTTTAAAAAGAAGGCCATGCCCGGGGGATGGGGTCCCCGGGGCCGATTAAAGCTTCGGGAGGGGGCCACCGGCCACTTCCAGAATTTTTTTAAAAAAATTAATAATTAGGGGGCAGGCCCTGGGGATGGGGTCCCCAGGGCCAATAGATTAGAAAAATAAGGGGGCCACACAGCCCCCTTCTTAAAAAATAAATAAAAAAGACCGGCATCGCGCCGGAGGCTACGCCCCTGCTTGCAGCACTCTGCAAACACGCCCCCTGGCGCGTTTGCAGATGGGGAACGAATTCCCCTTGAATACTGGGGTCCCTGGGGGCCAAATCGCCCACCAGGAACCTCCAGTATGCGCCAGGGGGCTGCGTTGCAGAGAGGTGTTCTGAGGCCACGCTCCTTTTTACACCTCTCTGCAACGCAGCTCTGTGGCGCTTAATGGACGTAGCTGGTGGGCTAGTTGCACCCCAGGGACCCTCAGGATTCAAGGGGACTTAATTCCCCAACTTAAAACGCGCCACGGGGTGCGTTTGCACAGTGGTGAAGGGAGGGGGCAGGGCCTGAGGTGACATGTGTGCAAACACGCCCTGTGGCGCGTTTTAAGTTGGGGGATTAACTCCCCTTGAATCCTGAGGTCCCTGGGGTGCAACTAGCCCACCAGCTACCTCCATTAAGCGCCACAGAGCTGCGTTGCAGAGAGGTGTAAAAGGGGCGTGGCCTCTTACCACCTCTCTGCAAAGCAGGCCTGTGGCGCTACTGAAAGTACCTGGTGGGCTAGTTGGGCCCAGGGAACCTCAGGATTCAAGGTGACCTAATACCCCAACCAAATCGCGCCACAGGCGCGTTGCACAGTGGTGAAGGGAGGGCGGGGCCTCAGGTGACATGTGTGCAAACACACCCTGTGGCGCGTTTTAAGTTGGGGAATTAATTCCCCTTGAATCCTGAGGGACCCTGGGGGCCAACTAGCCCACCAGGTACCTCCAGTGCGTGCCACAGGGTTGCGTTGCAGAGAGGTGGTCTGGGCCACGCCCCTTTTTACACCTCTGTGCAATGCAGCTCTGTGGCGCTTACTGGAGGTACCTGGTGGGCTAGTTGGACCCCAGGGACCCTTAGGATTCAAGGGGACTTTATCCCCCAACTTAAAACGGCCAGAGGGCGTGTTTGCACACATGTAACCTCAGGCCCCCCCCTCCCTACACCAGTGTGCAAACGTGCCCCATGTAATATGTGACGTCATCAGCAGTGCATTGCGGGGGCACGAGTTATAGTTAGCTGAACTAACTATAACGGGGGAATTTCACGGGTTTTGTACGAGTGCAATGTCCAACTAACTATAACTGTCCCTAAAACCTATGGTTTTTTCTGTGAATTTGTAAGGTTTTTAAATGGTAATTTCTAACTATAACGTGCCTGAAACCTATGGTTTTTTCAGTGAATTTCAAAGGTTTTTTAAATGCTAATTCCTAACTATAACATGTCTGAAACCTATGGTTTTTTTCAGTGAATTTCAAAGGTTTTGTAAATGACAATTTGTAAATGTATTAATTGTTATATTTATTTTTTGATACTGATTTACTACAGTTTTTTAAACTATTTATTTTTAGATATTTTATTTTTTAAATTACATTGTAATTACCTTATACATTACATTACAAAATATACTTTCTCAGAATGAATTACTTTAGTTTAAATACTTTGCAAATAGGCAATAGACTTTTAAGTACAGTAGTTACAGTTGTTGCAATGGGCAACACAATTTCAAACACAATGCAACATTGAGATCAATGTGAATTTCTAGTTAAATGCAATTAGTTACTTTATGGATTACTTTTCTAACCACAGGACTGGATCCTAGATTCAGTCCTGGGACATCTCCTGTAAACAGTTGAGTAAAAGCGTTTTGGTTACAGTAGTGATTTTTAAGGAGTATTATTGTATTTTAAAAGTTGACAGAAACTTCTTCACATAGAATCACCAATGTTATCCTATGGGAGGAAATTCACTTAGCAGGTAAGTAGTGTTATCGTTACTTTTTCTTACTCAGTGGTGGATCCTGGATCCAGCACTGGTGCATCTCCTGTAAACAGTTGAAAGAATGCGTTTAAGTCATACAGGCGATTTTTAAGGAATATTTGTAGTTTGTGAAAATCGACACAAACTTTTCTGCTGAAAACCAGACAATGGATTCCTATGGAAGGAAATACAAGTTACTGGTAAGTACGGTTAGAATTACTTTTCAGGGTCAGTGCTGGGCTAAAAGATGCAGCACTGGGTTCTCTCCTGATAACAGGTGAGTAAATCGGAATTCGTAGTTCGGCTGATTTTAGAGGAATATTATAAAGTTCCAAAACTCCACACTTAGAAGAATTTCCAAGTGAAACCAGTCAATGTTAGCCTATGGAAGGAAATTCAAGTTACTGGTAAGTACGGTTAGAATTACTTTTCAGGATCAGTACTGGGCTCAAAGATGCAGCACTGAGGTCTCTCCTGATAACAGGTGAGTAAATCGGAATTCGTAGTTCGGCTGATTTTAGAGGAATATTATAAAGTTCCAAAACTCCACACTTAGAAGAATTTCCAAGTGAAACCAGTCAATGATATCCTATGGAAGGAAATTCAAGTTACTGGTAAGTACGGTTAAAATTACTTTTCAGGATCAGTACTGGGCTCAAAGATGCAGCACTGAGGTCTCTCCTGATAATAGGTGAGTAAATCGGAATTCGTAGTTCGGCTGATTTTAGAGGAATATTATAAAGTTCCAAAACTCCACACTTAGAAGAATTTCCAAGTGAAACCAGTCAATGATATCCTATGGAAGGAAATTCAAGTTACTGGTAAGTACGGTTAAAATTACTTTTCAGGATCTGTACTGGGCTCAAAGATGCAGCACTGAGGTCTCTCCTGATAACAGGTGAGTAAATTGGAATTCGTAGTTCGGCTGATTTTAGAGGAATATTATAAAGTTCCAAAACTCCACACTTAGAAGAATTTCCAAGTGAAACCAGTCAATGATATCCTATGGAAGGAAATTCAAGTTACTGGTAAGTACGGTTAAAATTACTTTTCAGGATCAGTACTGGGCTCAAAAGTGCAACACTGAGGTCTCTCCTGATAACAGGTGAGTAAATCGGAATTCGTAGTTCGGCTGATTTTAGAGGAATATTATAAAGTTCCAAAACTCCACACTTAGAAGAATTTCCAAGTGAAACCAGTCAATGATATCCTATGGAAGGAAATTCAAGTTACTGGTAAGTACGGTTAAAACTACTTTTCAGGATCAGTACTGGGCTCAAAGATGCAGCACTGAGGTCTCTCCTGATAACAGGTGAGTAAATTGGAATTCGTAGTTCAGCTGATTTTAGAGGAATATTATAAAGTTCCAAAACTCCACACTTAGAAGAATTTCCAAGTGAAACCAGTCAATGTTAGCCTATGGAAGGAAATTCAAGTTACTGGTAAGTACGGTTAGAATTACTTTTCAGGATCAGTACTAGGCTCAAAGATGCAGCACTGAGGTCTCTCCTGATAACAGGTGAGTAAATCGGAATTCGTATTTCGGCTGATTTTAGAGGAATATTTGCACAATGGTGAAGGAAGGGGTGGGGCCTGAGGTGACATGTCTGCAAACACGCCCTGTGGCGCGTTTTAAGTTGGAGAATGAATTCCTCCTCAATCCCGAGGGTCCCTAGGGGCCAACTAGCCCACCAGATACCTCCAGTATGCACCAGAGAGCTGCGTTGCAGAGAGATGTTCAGAGGCCACGCCCCTTTTTGCACCTCTCTGCAACGCAGCTCTGTGGGGCTTTCTGGATGTACCTGGTGGGCTAGTTGACCCCAGGGACCCTCAGGATTGAAGGGGATTTAATTCCCCATCTTAAAACGCGCCATGGGGCCTGTTTGCACACATGTCACCTGAAGCCCCGCCCTCCCTTCATCACTGTGCAAACGCGCCCGTGGCGCATTTTAAGTTGGGGTATTAAGTCCCCTTGAATCATGAGGTCCCTGGGGTCCAACTAGCCCACCCTGTACCTCCAGTATGCGCCAGGGAGCTGCGTTGCAGAGAGGTGTTCAGAGGCCATGCCCCTTTTTACACCTCTCTGCAACGCAGCTCTGTGGCGCTTTCTGGACGTACCTGGTGGGCTAGTTGTCCCCAGGGACCCTCAGGATTGAAGGGATTTTATTCCCCTTCTTAAAACGCGCCACGGCGCCTGTTTGCACAGATGTCACCTGAAGCCCCGCCCCCTCCATTCACCACTGTGCAAACGCGCCCCGTGGCGCGTTTTAAGTTTGGGGATTAAGTCCCCTTGAATCCTGAGGGTCCCTGGAGTCCAACTAGCCCACCATGTACGTCCAAAAAGCGCCACAGAGCTGCGTTGCAGAGAGGTGTAAAAAGGGGTGTGGCCTCTGTACACCTCTCTGCAACGCAGCCCCTGACGCATACTGGAGGTTCCTGGTGGGCTAGTTAGCCTCAGGGACCCCCAGTATTCAAGGGGAATTCGTTCCCCATCTGCAAACGCGCCAGGGGCGCGTTTGCAGAGTGCTGCAAGCAGGGGGGCGTGGCCTCCGGCGCGATGCCGGTCTTTTTTTTATTTATTTTTTTAAGAAGGGGGGCTCCCGGGCCACTACTTGCCCCGGGGACCCCATCCCCCGGGCTGGCCCTCTCTGTTGGGGACCGTGGGGGGGTCCCCAATACCCCCACGGACCCTGCCGGCTCCCCGCGTCCCTCGGGAGCCGGCATTGCTTTTCCACATGGGGAGCTGCTAACATGCAGCTCCCCATGTGGAAAAGCAATGTGCTTTGGTTTTTGGAAGAGAGAGCAGGTTTCCTGCTCTCTCTTCCAAAACCAAAGCAGTTTGCTATGGCAGGACGGGAGCCGCGAGGCTCCGTCCTGCCATAGCAAACTACAGTGTCCCTGGGGTAGGTACCCCGGGACACTGCAGGAGCCGGCCCTGGGGGGTGGCAGTCCCCAGGGCCATCAAGGGCTCCAGTAGGGGGGCCGCGCGGCCCCCCTCCCATCGTGTGCACAGCCCCGGGGAGGTGGTGGTCCCCGGGGCTCTGGGGGTCCGTAACGGACCCCCATATTTAAATATTTAGTGCCCCGGGGAGGTGGCGGTCCCCGGGGCATGTGGGGGGGCTCGAGCCCCCCACACAGGTAATAGAATTTTTTTAAAAAGAAGCCCTGGGGGGTGGCGGTCCCCGGGGCTGCGGGAGGGCTCAGAGCCCTCCCGCACCATTTTTTTTGTAAAGCCCCGGGGGGTGGCGGTCCCCGGGGCTTGCCCCCATCATAAATATGATAAACCCCCGCATGCCCCCGGGACTTGGCCCGCCCGGGGGCCAATTAAGAACAAAGCGTGGGAGCCCGCACTCCGTTTTTTTTTTAATCGGCAGGATCCGCGCACCCAGCGCGTTTTTTGCCGATTTAGGACCCCCTGAGCAGGCCTAGGGGGTCAGGGTGTTTCTACTCTGCCCCCTTTTTGCGTTTTGCGCACTTTTTTTTACTGCTTTCTTGTTCCTCGGTTCTACCGAGGAACAAGATGGCTGCCAACACTTCCTGGTTTGGACTGTTGACAGCCAATTAGCATACAGCTCGTGATCGGGAGGGTGCGCGGATCCTCCGTGCCCATAGATATATATGTGATTTTACTTTTGATTTTCTCAGCAACTACTGAACGGATTTACACCATTTAACAAAAAGGGTTCTTTCTGAACCAAGAACGACCTCTTTGCCAAATTTGGTGTAATTCCGTTCAGCAGTTCAGGCTGTAGCCGTGGCTAAAGTTTCCTATGGGAAAATGAATGGGGAAAACACGTTTTGGGACCCCCTTTTTCTCGACCCCCGCTTGACGAATCACCCCGAGACTTTCAGGATAGGAGCGGACCGGAGCGGGCCATAAAGTTTGAAAATTTTGCGAAGATTCGTCAACCGACGCAAGAGTTTTTTCAAGTAGAATGTTGCGGATTTCCTATGGAAAATAGGTCCTAACTATAACTATCTACTGGCGACCGCCAGTAGATAATATATATATATATATATATATATATATATATATCCTCCACACACTTCACCAAGGGAAATAATAGGTCGCACTCCGGTTTGTGTTTTTCTGAGAAAAGCTTGCAGAGCTTTTATTTTCACAAGTAGCAATTACTTCATATGGCAAACAACCAAAACCGACGCGTTTCGGTCTCCACTGAGACCTTGCTCACGGTAACGCCCCCTTTCCGGACACATGTTTTTAACCTTTCCTGAAGTCATTACATCATTTCCTGTGTCTCATAAATGGGACATTATGGGTGTTGTAGTACAAAAATATATCACATTTTGCCATTAAAACCTAAATACTTTTCCTTACATCACAAATATTACAAATATTTTTTTATATATAATTTTAAACTTTTTTCCTCCATATATACATGAATGTGGGTATGATTTCATTCAGAATTGTCCCCTGTGTAAACTGGATTTTCCTTTACATCTAGCATGTTAGTCTCACATTTTATGTTTTTGTGGTAATTTGACTTCATTACCCATTTATACTCCTCAAGTGGAGAGTGATTTTTTAAACAAACACTTTCTTTTCCAGAAACACCCTTTCCTTTAGATATGTAATTTAGTTAATAAAATCCACATTCTCACAAATAATCCAAACAACTAAATTTAAAGAAAAAGTTGAAAATAAACCAAAAAAAATTGAAATAATAAAATAAAATTCTCCTTAGAGAATGAGAGGCTAACGGGACGTTTTCATGTAATGTCACTAAATTTTACAGATGAATATAAAGTTCTTCACTTTGATTAAGACCATACGGGGTGAGAGTTCGTAAATTCACAATGTGACGGGATTCTTTTTGTCTCAGTTTTCTTTCCCTGTCACCTCCTCTTTCTTGTTTTTTTATATAGTCAATTCCATAAAACTTTAGTAATTTCCAGTTGCTTTCGTGGTTCGTTTCCATATGTTTAGCGACCGCATTGCTTCTGTCTTTGTGTATGGTTGCTCTTACATGTTCAAGTATATGTTTTTTTAGTTCACAAATGGTACTGCCTACATACCGTAGTGGGCATGGACACTCCATTACATAAACAACATATTGACTTTTACATGTAATAAGATCTTGTATGTTCCACGTTTTTCCGTCCGCCATTTGTACTGATTCAGTGTTTTTGGCAATTTGACAAACTTTGCAGTTGAAACATTTCTTGAAACCTTTACTTTGTAGCCACGTTTTGTTTTTCTCTTTTTGGAAATGACTATGTGTTAATCGATCTTTCAGATTTTTCGCCCTTCTGTATGTTATATTTGGAGTCTTACCCATGATTTTACTGGCAGTAGTATCTAATTGTAAGATTTTCCAATTTCTTTTGATAATCTGTTTTATTTGTTTGGATTCCTGGGAAAAGGTTGTTATAAATCTTATGGGTTCAGATTTTGAAGTATTTCCCTCATTTGTTAATTTTAACTGCAATAGATCTTTTCTGTTTTTTCGTTTGCTTTTTCCCATCCTTTTCTGATTTGTCTTTTCGGTACCCTCTTTTTTCAAATCTTATTGAAGTTTGCATACTGTTTTTCAACCACTCTTTTTGTTCTGAACAGATTCTTCTTAATCTTAAAAATTCTCCGTAGGGAATATTTTGAAATAAACTTTGTTGGTGAAAGCTGCTTGCATGTAAAGTAGCATTTGTCGCAGTCATTTTTCTATGTAACGTTGTATGGATTTGATTTTCTGAGATGTAAATTTCAGTATCCAAAAAGGTTACTTTTATTTTGCTCAGCTCATAAGTAAACTTGAAATTTGCTGGTGTTTGATTGAGTATATTGAAATATTCCTTGAATTCTTGGTCTGACCCGTCCCATACAATTAGAAGGTCATCAATGAAACGTAACCACAGAATTATATTGTTTAGGAATTTGTCATTCTCCGATTGCCATGCCCACTTCTGTTCCCACCACCCCATTGTGAGGCAGGCGAAACTTGGGCTGAATGAAAAACCCATTGCAGTGCCTTTCGTCTGACAAAAGATTTCTTCTCCAAAATAAAATACATTTTGTGTAAGGCACAATCTGATCATTTCCTCCAGCATATTGTTGTGTTGGGTAAAATGAATGTTCCTCTCTTTTAAAAAGAATTTACAGGCTGACACTCCAATTTCATGGTCTATGTTTGTATATAACGACACAACGTCCATCGTTATCAGTTTGTAGGATGCTTGCCATGGAGTGCCATTAAGGTGTCTCAACATGTCGCTCGTATCCTTAATGTAGGAACTTAACTTTGAAACAAAAGGTAAAAGAAAAAAGTCTATATAATTTGCCATTGGTTCTAATAGTGATCCTATTGCCGACACTATTGGTCGACCTGGCGGCCATGTGCGATTTTTGTGGACTTTCGGAAGGAAGTACATAGTGGCTGTAACAGGATGTTGAACCGTTAGATATTTCCATTCATCTTGATCTATTAACTCTGCGTCCATCCATTCCTTTAATTTTTTGTCCACTGTTGTTTTCATCCTTAAGGTAGGATCCATTTGTAATTTCTCAGAGTAGGCCGTGTCTTTGAGTTGGTCATGTGCCACATTTATGTAATCTTATTTATCCCAAATGATTATATTTGCACCTTTATCTGCCATTTTTATTTCTATTGTTTCATCTTGTGTTAAATTTGCTAAAGCTTTCCTTTCTTCTCCATTCAAGTTGTCGACATATTTTTGTCTTTTAATTTTGTAGATATCTTGTATAATCGCTTCATGAAAAATATCTATCTTGTTGCCGGCCGGCATTTGGGGATACAAACGAGATTTCGGTTTTTTCTGACTTAGGCCTGCTCCTAATTGCACGCATACCTCTTCCAGATCTACTTGATCTTGTTCCGTGCTTGCCTCTAGGTTCATTAATGTTAAAAAACCATCTGAATCTTTTGCTTGCAAAGTTAAGGTGGGTTTCTCCCTCTGTGTTTTTTGTTGTATACTTTCTTTTTCTTCAAATATTTTTGCCAGTTTAATCTTTCGTATATATCTGTACAGATCAATGCGAGTTTGGGCTACATCCATGTGTGCACTTGGACAAAAATGTAAACCTCGCTTCAAAAGAGAAGTTTCCGATGTTGAGATTTGTCTGCTTGATAAATTGACAATCGTCAGTTCTTGAGTATTGTCTAAAAGGTTTTTTTCATCCGCATACTCCGTGTCATTGTTCCTATTTTTTCCCCGCTGTTGGCCCCTCCTTCCTCTCCTTGTCTGTTTGGATTTGAGCGTGCCTTTCCCTTTCCTCTTCCACAGCCTCTCTGGTTCTGCGATTGGAACCCCATTGTTTGTTCCCATTGACGCTGTTGCAGGACCAGTCGCATATCCCCTAAAAAAGACTGTTTAGTCATTCCCGATCTTTGGGCCATTTCTCCATCACTCTGATCTGTTGAAGATAGGGAGGTGATGCTGCCTGAGGTACTTGCTGTATTGCTCATAGTGTCTTGCTGTTTTAAAAGATCGAATTTACGTGCATAAGTGAAGATTCTACCTTCAGAGTAATCTTCTTTGTCACGTTGAAATTTCGTGCGTTTGCGCATTTGTACAGACTCTTCATGGCCTTCAATTTGTTTTTCTAGTTCCAACTTGAACTTCCTCATTTCAGGGGATAAATCTGCTGTGGCTAATTCCTTTTCAAGTTCAGACAATTGATCTTTAATTTTTTGTAGCGCAACTTTGATATGTTTTATTAATATCGCCATTAACCCTAATGACGAGTTAAGAATATATTCGCCCCATTCTTGCAAAAGTTTGTTGCTTGAGTCTTGATGACTAGGCATTAAATGAATCCTTAATCCTCTAGGGGCTCTCTGCACTTCGATATATTTCTTTAAAGTGGTCACTTCCCACCATTTATTCACTTCTTTCTTTGAAAGTCTTTCCCACAATTTTAATTTATTCCTGATATCCGATTTCTTTTGTGTCTTTGAATCCCCACTCTCTGAATTCGCCAGTTCATTTTCAAAAAATGATGAAGATTGTAACAATTCCTGTCTCTTTGCCTCTCTTTGCTCCATTTCAAGTCTTTGCCTGAAGTATACTCTGCTTTCCTATGCGGTTTTTAACAAGTTTTCACTGAAACACTGTATCCGTCGTTAGTTACAAACATTCGATACTCTTGTTGAAAATCAACCCTTGATTTACATTGAAACCTTTCTTATTGGGTCTTTTGTTATGAGGTTGACGTTTGTAACACTTAACGAGCCAAACCGACCTGTGATGTCTTTTCACGTTAATGCTTTGTTATATTACAACCCACTCAGTTCAATTCGCGTTGCCGCTTACCTTTTCACTGCGGTTTGCGATTTTCTCTACCCTCCGGTTTCGAAATCCGCTGCCGCCCTGATCAGTTCGTGGTGGGGTTGTATTCCTCTTTGTTACTTTTGCCGGCGGTCGCCTTTGTCAGCTTCTTGTATTAATCCTTCTCCTTTGGCTCCTTTCGCTGGCATGGCGCTCTGATTAGCTGTGCGTTACCTCGCGGCCGAGCCCGGTCGCCATTAATCCTCCACACACTTCCCCAAGGGAAATAATAGGTCGCACTCCGGTTTGTGTTTTTCTGAAAAAGCTTGCAGAGCTTTTATTTTCTCAAGTAGCAATTACTTCATATGGCAAACAACCAAAACCGACGCATTTCGGTCTCCACTGAGACCTTGCTCACGGTAACGCCCCTTTCCGGACACATGTTTTTAACCTTTCCTGAAGTCATTACATCATTTCCTGTGTCTCATAAATGGGGCATTATGGGTGTTGTAGTACAAAAATATATCACATTTTGCCATTAAAACCTAAATACTTTTCCTTACATCATAAATATTACAAATATTTTTTTATATATATATCCAAACAAAAACTTCCCAGAATGGGATTGTTCCCGCACTCACAGTTTCCACAATAATTTAGTCCAATCAATTGTGCTTTTCCATGGGGTGTTTATTTACAGCATGCCAGCAACCCCTACGCATTTCGATCTCAGCCGAGATCTTGCTCACGGTGACAAAACATATATATATATTCACTGAAAAAAACACAGGTTTCAGGGACGTTATAGTTAGTTGGACATTTCACTCATACAAAACCAGAGAAATTTGGCCGTTATAGTTAGTTCAGCTAACTATAACTCGCGCCCCCGCAATGCACTGCTGATGACGAACGTCTCCTTCACGGACCACCTCATGGAAATCATCACAGCTAAGATTTCCTCCAATGCTAAAGATAATTTCCTGGGTGATTTCAACCTGCACTGGAACGATCCCAAGGATCCTCATGTCAACGTCATCAAAGACCTCCTGACCGATCTAGCCCTGACCCAAGCCTGTTCACTACCAACTCACTTGAAAGGGTCCACTCTTGACTGGATCATATCTAAGGAATCTACAGTTAAGCTAATCTCTATAGATCCATGTGACTGGTCCGACCACCACGCCATCGCCTCCCTACTACCTGGCACCCACAAGACAAAGGCACCGCAACTGGTGATTCCCAAATGCTGGGTCAGAGACACCAAGAACCTGGACCACAGGGAACTAGAGGCTCGCTGCAAAACCGACCTCCCCCCCTCGCATATTACTACGGTCAGTGACCTCAATGATCACTACTCTGCGACTAGTCATTCTGGATGACCTAGCCCCACTAAAACTAAAAAGAACCCAAGTCAAAGACAGAAACCCCTGGTTCACCGGTTCCCTCAACAATGAGAGGAGATCCCTCCGGCAATCTGAAAGAATCTGGAGACAGCACCCCTCTGCCGCTCATCTAAAACTTCTCCGCCAGGCTAGAAATGCCTACAACAAAAACATCCTCAACTCAAAAAAAGAATTCTTCCGATCTGAATTGGGGAACGCCAAGAACAGACCCGGCAAGCTCTTCGAACTGGTTAAATACTAATCCAATAAGCTGGCCAAAACACCGAAAGAAACACCCAAGTCGCTAATATCATCTGAGGATTTCTCTTCTTTTTTCGCTGACAAAATCACAGCCTTAGGGAACGAACTTAGTTCTGCCACATACTCTCAACCCCTCCCTGACCAGTATCCTCCTTCCGCGCTGCCCTCACTGGCTTCACCTAAAAATCAAGCACACTGGACCGTCTTTAATCTCTATGACGAAGACTCCGTCTCTAAAATCCTATCTACCTTAAACCCTAACAACTATTTCAATGACCCGCTCCCCTCCAACTGCCTAGCTGCTGCCACCCAATCCATTGTTCCTAGCTGGACTGCAATAATCAACGCCTCGCTCCGGCAGGGCTCGATTCCCGACTCTCTGAAAGCCGGCCAAGTCCTCCCCATTTTGAAAAAGCTGTCGCTGGAACCAGCCTCCCCTGACAACTTCAGACCTATCTCCAACATCCCTCTCTTAGCCAAAGTGTTGGAGAAGTGTGTGCAACAGCAGCTAAGTCAACACATCAACAACTTCCACCTACTCGACGACTTCCAATCCGGATTCAGACCTGGACATAGCACTGAAACCACCATGCTCCACATCGTTGATGATGCCCTCCGAGCCCTTGACCAAGGCAAAACCTGTTTACTTATCCTCTTAGATCTATCCTCGGCCTTCGACACGGTCAACCATGAAAAACTACTCGAACAGCTCAAACTCAGGATGGGATTGGATGGCTCTGTTCTAGAATGGTTTAGGTCCTTCCTCCAAAACCGATCACAGAGATTCCTAATTAACGGCAACCTGTCTGCTCCCTCTCCGGTCACGGTTGGAGTCCCTCAAGGATCAACCCTGTCCCCCACCCTCTTTAACCTTTACCTGGAACCGCTTGCCGATGTTCTACGCACAGCGAATATCTCCTACCATATGTATGCTGACGACACTCAGATCTACATCAAAACCTCATCTCTCGAGGAGATTCTCTCCCTGAATGAGGCCTTGAAATCGACTGTCCATTGGCTTGCCTCCAATCAACTCAAACTTAACGCAAAGAAAACAGAATTTCTCCTAATCTCCCCTACAAAAACCAACCCTGAAATTCAGATATGGATTAAGGCTATCACAGCCTTAAACTGCCCACCGACCATCGTGGACTCGGCCAAATCCCTGGGAATCACCCTGGACTGTAACCTGAACATGCGGGACCACATCAATTCGATGGCTAAATCAGCCAGGTTCCACTTGAACTACCTAAGGAAATTGAAACTGACAAACTAAACTGTGTGAATGTCTGTATCAGTCACTAACCCATGCATTCAGCAAGACACATTTAATCACTCACTTATACAGTCAGTCACACACCTACTAAATCATCCATTCAGACACTTATACACCCACTCATTCTTTAATGCACCTTGGCCTATATATATATAAAACATATTTAAACTTTACAGAAACACACAGTCACTGGATGATGTCATCAGTGATGTCATCAGTGATGTCATTTGAGATGTCATCAGTGATGTCATCAGTGATGTCACTGACCATGTCATGAATGATGTAATATGTGACGTCATCAGCAGTGCATTGCGGGGGCGCGAGTTATAGTTAGCTTAACTAACTATAACGGTCGAATTTCTCTGGTTTGCACGAGTGCAATGTCCAACTAACTATAATGTCCCTGAAACCCGTGGTTTTTTCAGTGAATTTCTAAGGTTTTTTAAATGCTAATTTCTAACTATAACGTCCCTGAAACCTGTGTTTTTTTCAGTGAATTTCTAAGGTTTTTTAAATGCTAATTTCTAACTATAACGTCCCTGAAACCTATGGTTTTTTCAGTGAATTTCAAAGGTTTTTTTAAATGCTAATATCTAACTATGCCTGCAGAGGTAGGACATGTGCAGAAAGAGGAAGAAAGGCACAGAAAGAAGCAAGAACAATATAGAAAGAGGCAACAGAAGTTCAGAAAGACGAAGAAAAGTATAGAAAGTAGCAAGAGATATGCAGAAAGAACCAACAGAGGTGCAGAAAGAGGCCTTGTTGCAAAGCCATCCTGTGCCCCCAACTTTTTGCTGATTGGTACTGGTGGTAACTGACTCCGACTAACCAGGCCCGGAGCCAGTGCTATGCTGAAAGACACTTAGAATACAGTGAAAACACCTACATACACTAGGGTACACTATGGGTTGGGGTATCCCTGTGATTGGCATGACCTCCCCTACATGGCCCCTAACTAAGAGGTGCAGAAGGAGGCAGGAAAAGTGCAGAAAGAAGCAACAGAGGTGCCGAAAGAGGCAAGAGAAATGCAGAAAAAAGCAAGTGAACTGCAGAAAGAGGCAAGTGAGGTACATAAAGAGACAACAGGGGTGCAGAAAGAAGCAAGACAGGTGCAGAAAGAAGCATAGAAAGTGCAGAATGAAGCAACAGGGGTGCAGAAAGAGGCAAGAGAAGTGCAGAAAGAAGCAACAGAGGTGCAGAAAGAGACAAGAGAACTGCAGAAAAAGGCAAGAAAAGTGCAGAAAGAGGCAAAAGAGGTACATAAAGAGACAACAGGGGTGCAGAAAGAAGCAAGACAGGTGCAGAAAGAAGCATGGAAAGTGCAGAATGAAGCAACAGGGGTGCAGAAAGAGGCAAGAGAAGTTTAGAAAGAAGCAAGTGAGGTGCAGAAAGAGCCAGCAGAGGTGCAAAAAGAGGCAAGAGATGTGCAGAAACAGGCAAGAGAAGTGCACAAAGAGGCAAGAGAATTGCTGAAAGAAGCAACAGAGGTGTAGAAAGAAGCAAGAAAAGTGCAGAAAGAGGCAAGTGAGATGCAAAAACAGGCAGGAAGGGTACAGAAAGAGGGAAGACGAGTACAGAAAGAGACAACAGGGGTGCAGAAAGAAGCAAATGAGGTGCAGAAAGAGGCAACAGACGTGCAGAAAGTGGGAAGAGAGGTGCAGAAAAAGGCAAGAAAAGTGCAGAAAGAGGCAAAAGAGGTACATAAAGAGACAACAGGGGTGCAGAAAGAAGCAAGACAGGTGCAGAAAGAAGCATGGAAAGTGCAGAATGAAGCAACAGGGGTGCTGAAGGAGGCAAGAGAAGTGTAGAAAGGAGAAAGTGAGGTGCAGAAAGAGCCAACAGAGGTATAAAAAGAGGCAAGAGAGGTGCAGAAACCGGCAAGAGAAGTGCAGAAAGAGGCAAGAGAATTGCTGAAAGAAGCAACAGAGGTGTAGAAAGAAGCAAGAAATGTGCAGAAAGAGGCAAGTGAGATGCAAAAACAGGCAGGAAAGGTACAGAAAGAGGGAAGATGAGTGCAGAAAGAGACACCAGGGGTGCAGAGAGAAGCAAATGAGGTGCAGAAAGAGGCAACAGGCGTGCAGAAAGAGGGAAGAGAGGTGCAGAAAAAGGCAAGAAAAGTGCAGAAAGAGGCAAAAGAGGTACATAAAGAGACAACAGGGGTGCAGAAAGAAGCAAGACAGGTGCAGAAAAAAGCATGGAAAGTGCAGAATGAAGCAACAGGGGTGCAGAAAGAGGCAAGAGAAGTGCAGAAACAGGCAAGAGAAGTGCACAAAGAGGCAAGAGAATTGCTGAAAGAAGCAACAGAGGTGTAGAAAGAAGCAAGAAAAGTGCAGAAAGAGGCAAGTGAGATCAAAAACAGGCAGGAAAGGTACAGAAAGAGGGAAGATGAGTGCAGAAAGAGACAACAGGGGTGCAGAAAGAAGCAAATGAGGTGCAGAAAGAGGCAACAGACGTGCAGAAAGAGGGAAGAGAGGTGCAGAAAAAGGCAAGAAAAGTGCAGAAAGAGGTACATAAAGAGACAACAGGGGTGCAGAAAGAAGCAAGACAGATGCAGAAAGAAGCATGGAAAGTGCAGAATGAAGCAACAGGGGTGCAGAAAGAGGCAAGAGAAGTATAGAAAGGAGCAAGTGAGGTGCAGAAAGAGCCAACAGATGTGCAAAAAGAGGCAAGAGAGGTGCAGAAACAGGCAAGAGAAGTGCACGAAGAGGCAAGAGAATTGCTGAAAGAAGCAACAGAGGTGTAGAAAGAAGCAAGAAAAGTGCAGAAAGAGGAAAGTGAGATGCAAAAACAGGCAGGAAAGGTACAGAAGGAGGGAAGACGAGTGCAGAAAGAGACAACAGAGGTGCAGAAAGAAGCAAATGAGGTGCAGAAAGAGGCAACAGACGTGCAGAAAGAAGGAAGAGAGGTGCAGAAAGTACAAGAGATTTGCAGAATGAGGTCAAGAAAAGAGCAGAAAAAGAAAGAAACGTGCAGAAAGAAGCAACAGAAATGCAGAAAGAGGCAAGAGAGGCGCAGAGGGAAGCAAGAGTGGCTTGCACACCATTAGTACCAATTTAACACCCACATTTATCAATAAGTAACAGGCCATTCTAGGTTTGCAAAGGGCCTTCCACCACGCTGTTCAAATCTGCAGATTAGGGTGCAGATGATGAATTATGTGGCTAATGCAGAAAATGTATAATTGTGCAAAGTCGGTGCAGCCAAACAGTCACATAATTTCAGTGGCCCTGCTCATACCTTTGACTAGGTCCACAAGTGCTCCTCTTGATTCCATCTTTTTTTGTCTCACTGAGTTCATAGTTGAGCTTCTATGGAAACGAGGAAGACTAAACCTGAGGTTACCACTCCACAACACAGACTACCATATCACATAATTACTCTCCATAACACATAAACCCACTCTACATAATTCCTATACACTAAATACCACATACTTTCTATCCACATAATTTCAATGCACAACATATCACATAATAACATAATACACAACGTACATCGACTCCACTCCCAAAAACATTAGTAAAAAACGTTTGCATTTACAACGCCAATAGCTCTAATTCTCGCAAATGCGAAACCTATTACATTGCAAACACTTCTTTAACTAGTAGTCGCGTTTGAAGAGTGGTGGAGAAAGGGTGCTGGGACTCCGACCAGCGCTCAGGAATTCCGGTGCATAGGGCTTACAGGAGGTACCAGTAGGGCTTCCTGGCCCCCAAAGTCCCTCAGGAGTAAATTGGACTTCATCCCCATCCCATAATCTGCCAGGAGGCGCGTTTGCAGAATGGTGGAGAAAGGGGTGCATGGCCTCCGAAGACGTCTTAGCAATCCCACTGTGCGGGACTTACTGGAGGTAACAAGAGGGGTAGTTGGCCCCCAAGGACATCCTTGGGGGCCAACTACCCCTCCTATTACCTCCAGTAAGTCCCACACAGCAGCATTGCTAAGTTCGAAGAGCAGGCCTCGCCCCCTTTTCCCACCACTCTATAAACGCGCTCCCTGGTGCTCTCTTGGATGGGGATTGAAGTCCCCTTCGCTGCTGGAGGTCCTTTAAGGGCCTACTAGCCTACCTTTTACTTCCAGTAAGCCCCACATAGTGGGATTGCTGAGAGGTGGACAAAGGCCACGCCCCCTTTCTCCACCACTCTGCAAACGCGCCCCCTGGCGCATTCTAAGTTGGGGGATTAACCCCCCTTGAATACTGAGGGTCCCTGGGGGCCAACTAGCCCACCAGGTACCTCCAGTAAGTGCCACACAGTTGGATTGCAGAGAGGTGGTCTGAGGCCATGCCCCTTTTTACACCACTCTGCAAACGCGGCTTCTGGCGCACTGCTGCTCGGAGGATGAAGTATATATATACTTAGAGCAGAAGAAGATCCTCGCCCTGCCTTGAGTTAGTGTTGCTTCCTCCACATCCGCCCCAGCAAGTGTGTGATCAATTATTGGTGTAAATGTAATTTAGTCACACCTCAATATAAATCACACAGCCCGGGGGAAGAGGGTTAGGGTTTGATGAATGGTTGGGAAGGGGTATATGAGGGAAAGGTTTGACAAGGACGAACACTACACATGGACAACACACAATCTTGGTAGACAACCATCATAAATCTGTTAAGGGATAAAAATAAAAATGCATGCATGATGATGACTTGATGATGATGAGTAGTACTAGACTAGTAGTACAGGGCAACAGTATATTATTAATTATTATTATTATGCAGTTGCCTTGCCTGTCTGCCCCCAGAGAGACCCAAATTACATGCATTTTATGTTCTGTTGTACCGGGCTTCCTTTTAAAGCTAGCAAAGAAAATTAAAAAATATCTGTAGGAGTCAAATATAAGCAAACATAATAAACAACAACACACACAGTCGTAATGATAGAAGAGAAAAAATTAATCAAATGAAAAGATGATACTATAACTATGTTATGGTCAAATTGGGAGTTGCATCTCATCTCAGCATTCCTCTTGGTCCTTCCTTCCATGGACACTCCGTCCGTCAATCTTGGGTGGCACTGCCTGCCTGGCGGATGCAGATTGGTAAGGTAAGTGTGAGTTGTTTTTCCCAGTATAGCACAGGGTAAAGGCCGGCCTGTGTAGATGGAAAAACAAAAGGGACGTTGAGAAATCAAGGAGAAAAGTACATTTAAACTGCATAAATTAAGGAGGAGTGCAACAAGAAAACTTTCAGAGGCGGCATGGCTAAATCATGTCTACTCTGTTTCCAGCATTAACCTACAACAACAGGACAGAGCAGGCCCGCAGCGCCCACCCAACATCCACTCAGCTTAGATTTTGAGCCGGACAGCACTGTGCACACATACACAGCAACATATCATTTTCCAAATTAAGTAACTAAATCAATGCACCGCTCTCAGTCATACCACTACACTCACCTCCACTACTACACAGACATGTAGGTCTGGTGTGGTTGTTGTTGACTTGTTTACCTTTTAGGCCACTTCAGGAAACGCCCGGAGTTATTCCATCAATCATCTCCGATCCTACTGACTGACTGCGAGTATGGTATGGTCATCATGGTGTCCAACTCTGTAGTGTACTGAGTGAGTCCAGAATCAAAAATGCAATGGATCGGCCTGCAGCAGTACAATTTTGTTATTGAACAACAAGAAAGGAAACATTGACTTGAGTCACTTTTTGTGTGCAGATTAAATACTAGTAGACATCATGCACAACAACAATACAAACACCAATCATTCAGAGTCAGCGTTCAATGCATGCCATCATTTACCTGTTCTTACAGGGCAGTCCCTCTAAGCTCGGAAATGAGGATAGCTATAGTCAGGTTCTTTGGAGGGACTCGACGAGGCAGGCACATATTTCTTGTACTATTCTCCATCCAATGTCTGGCTTGAGAGAAATGGATTTAGGGCGAGTCAGGAGTTGACTGAAGCAGGACTCGGAGGAGTGGACTTACTTCTTCACTGACTGCACACAGTTGCAACTCCAATCTGGCAATAAAAGAGTAAGACGGTGATGATGGATTTGTTGTGATTCGAACCAGAAAGACAGAGACACACACAAATATTAAAAGTAAAAAAGCAAGAAAGAAAGTAACAAGTTGAAAGCCTAGTTGTTGTCAGGGAAGTAAAGCTTGTCCTCAAACTCTTGTGGTTCACCCAGAAGTAGGTCATCTAACACACTACTTCCATGACCTAAGTCGCCGTTATCATTTTTGTGCTGTGCTACTCCATGTATGATATAATCTGGTGATATAAAGTGCTGATTCATTTTGATCATGGTTAACCTCTCCATATTTTGGGGTGAGAGACTGGTCCTTCTCACTGTCAGAAAGGCACCAGCAGCACTGAAAGCATGCTCAGAAGAGACACTTGTAATAGGGCAAGCCAGATAGTTTATCGCCAGCCTGCTGAGCACTGCCCATTGGCGCCTTTTCCCATACCAATACAGCAATGGGTTTTGATCAATGTAGACCTCTGTTGGGTCATCCAGATAGGCCTGGACCATCCAGTCAATGCTCAGGGGTGCTAAGCTTTGCTCGGCCTCTTTTGCCTTTGCCTCAGCACTGGACCTAACAAGCCCTTTCTGTAGAAACCATTCATGTGTCGATTTTGGTGGGGCTGATGCTCCTCTTCTTGTTGTTGTTGATTTTGTTCTTGGTGTTGTTGGTGGTTTTGGCTGCTGTGAGCCAACCGCACTGCCCACAGGCTCTGAAGTTGAACTTGACGCCGCCTGCCCTGCAGTACTTGTTGTGGCCTGGAATAGCAGGCCTCTAATTCCCAGCTGTCTTTTTCTAAGCGACTGGCTTCCACAGCTATCCAAGTTTTGTACTCTGCAACATCCCCTTCTGAAAAAGGAATCAATGTGTTCAGTATTGGTTTGTACCATGGATCCAGAATTGTGGCACAAATGTAATGGTTGGATGACACAATGCCTCTTTGCACCCTTGTATTTTCAGATAAGCGAAGTGTTAAGATCTCCACCAACTCATATGCTTCTTTTTTTTCTTCCACACCTGCGTACATTGCAGACACCCCCTTCAGCTGTTCCTGTAGCATGTGCAACAATTGGATAGCTTGGTCCATAGTACAGTCCTCCTTGCTGACTTCACATGTGAAGAGCTCGAAAGGAAGTAGCATCTCTGTCAGGCATTTAACTAGGCCCCATTGGTCCATCTCAATGATCATGCCTTTCACAGTAGCATCCCCTCTTTGCATGACATATTCATTGATTGGTCTATACTGCTCAAACAGAAGTTCAAGCATGTAATAAGTTGAGTTCCAACGTGTTGGCACCTCCTGGATGAGTGGCATTCTGGCATTAACTGGCATTCTATGCTCATGTTGAAGGATCCTCAGCAGCTTCCGGGCTTTAAAAGAATGGCTGAAATGTGTGCAGATTCTTCTGTAGGTGGTCAGTAAGTTGCTGACTCAGTCTCTTTTCAGAAAGTCTTTAACTGCAGTGCCCCAAATACAAGACCCTGAAATAGCCACCATCGGACATGACCTTAACTATATTCCTGCCATTGTCCGTGGCAACAAAACCAGTATTGAGCCCTCTTGGGCGCAGCCATTCAAAGACCTTGCTGTCAAAGTCTTCCAAAATGTTTGCAGCAGTATGAGATTTCTCCAAGGTGAACATGGCTACAGTTGCATGTTTTCGAATGGCATTAAAAATTTCAGCAGTGTCAACAACACCTGCTGCAGATATCTTTTCTCTAACCCCACAAAAGAGATCCAGTGTGCAGTGATGCACGTGCAATTAGTGGCTTGGCAACTGGTCCACATGTCTGTTGTCAGGTGGATAGTGTGAACAGCACTCTGCTGCAAAGCTTGTCCAAACAATTCCAGCACGTCATGATGTAGTGCTAGAACAGCAACTCTGGCGAAATAGGACTGGCTGGGAACCTTCCAATTTGGGCAGATGGCTGTCACATTTCAAGAAAACCCACCCCTTCCACAAATGAAAAAGGGAGGAGGTCCAGCGCTAACATTTTAGCCAGCTTCGCATTGTACAAACATGCCGTTGGGTGGTTGCGTTCGTACTGCCCCTCCGACCTAAACATGCTGAGAATGGAAGCCTGGATTTTTTTCTTTTCTGGTGCCGTTGTTGCAGGTGACTTCTTGACGCCAGATGTTGTTAGGCTCAATGCATGTTTTTTCATTGCGGTACTCTCTTGCCTGGGAACCCTTGGTGTCTCAGCCTGACTCTTACTCTTGTGCCACTGCGATGTTGCTGATAAAGATGTGGGCGGTACCACTGCACAGCTGGGGACAGGGCTACTTTGTGTACCAGAGAAAATGTCTCCCTCTTGTTCACCTTCCACCGCGATCGCATCTACTACTTCTTCATCCCCACCAACAATAGGTGCAGTTTTTTGGCCGCTAAGGTGCACCTCACACTAGATCAAGTGGTGTTTTTTTTTTTTAGATGGGTTGTTTTGCCTCCGGTACCGTAGTTTGTACCAAGCTTACCCTGACTAACACCTTGTCCACAAATGGAGCATATAGCGATGTTCACCTCCTTCCTGCTTACCGAAAAGAAGTCCCAAACTGGGGAGTTCAACTTTCTGGCGCTGCTGGTGCCACTTGCAATGCCGGATGTACTGGTAGGTGGGCGTGAAGTTTGACTCTCTGCAGTACCTACTTCTACTGAGGTGATTGTGGTGAATGTAAGTGGCTGTCGGCAAAATATGGAAGCTGGAGGTGGTGTTGGTGGTATGATATGTGTTGGTGGTATCTGTGCCACATCCCTCACAGCAATTTGGGATGGGGTAGTGTCGGTCTCCACTGGGGCGGGACAAATGTCCATGATGACTGGCTCGTCATCATCCTCTACATCTATCTCCATAACTCTAAGGCTTTCTGGAACCTTCCTTTTCCCTAGTCTTGTCTCGTGACATGTCTCACTCTCAGACTGAGGTGGGATCCAAGTGGCGTCTAGATCATCCGAAGGGGACTTGCAGAAGAAGTTGATCGACTAACCCTCCTTTTCCTTGCTGGGGATCTGGAAGACGATGGATCTTCTGAAAGAGTGGCTTACTCTTCTTCCTCCGCATGAAGCTGATCTCCTGAACTGCCCCTACTTCAGGAGGAACAACTACTATTTGGGGCAGTTGCGGCTGTTGTTGCCCACTAATCTCAGTTCCCTGCATTAATTGGGTACTACTTTGAGATAACAATAAGTCAATTTCAACATCACTGCTCGTCGGCGTTGTTGTGATTAGACTGGCTGCCTCTGCGAGAGATATGGGCTTGTGCCTAGGTTGGTGGGGTGGGTCCACTGATGTGGGGGTGCTGCTCCCTACTTGCTTCCAGGACACTGCTGCAGGCGCAATTTTTGGTTTCCAAAAAAAGATCTTGGGCGACATACTAGTCTTGGTAAGTGACAGTGCCTTCTTCTCACTGGCAACTTTCTTGGTACTGGTACCTTTCTTTGGGGCCATCTTCTTGAGATGTCAGCACCACGCAGTGGCACAAGTTCAAGAGATGTCTGTGGTCACACGTCACATGTCGTCGTGCGCAGCAAGACTTCTGTCTGGCAGTACAATGGGTAAAGGCGCCTCCTCCTCTTTTGTGCACCTAAAAGCAAAGAAGCAAGAAGAACATCAGTGAAACGTGGTATTCATTGTGGTTCAATTACTACTAGTGCAAACAAACAAATATAATATATAACTTTGTGTGTGGTCACACTTTTTAATATTATTAAATGTATTACCTCAGTTATTTAAAAAACATAACTATACAGTGTAGACATTTGTGAGACTTTGACAAAAACAAGGGATTTCATGGCTGGTGTACTAGTGTACAGTACACTGAGGAAGGATAGGAAAGAAGAAGAACAACAACAAAAATACAAATGTAACAGATCCAGTTTGGAATTGTGCATCACGTGGTATTCAGCATTCAGGGAGCTGCAGCTGACAATGGATAGAAGCAATAAGCCAAGAGGAAGAAAGGTACGAGAAAGACATGCAGGCCTAATGCAGAAACACACTGGCTGCCTTCAGAAAATGTCCACCAGCCACATAGCCAGGCCGCAACAATAAGAAAGGGAAGACAGACAATGCAGGCCTATGGCAAAAGCACACTGGCTGCCTTCACTAAATGGCTGCCAGCCACATGGCCAGGCTACCACAACAAGAAGCAATAAGCCAAGAGGAACAAAGGAAAAAAGACATGCAGGCCTATGGAAAAAGCAAGCACACTAACTACCACCACCACAAAATGGCCACCAGTCACATGGTCACTCACAAGGGACAACAACAAGCAGGAAGCCTGGAAAACAATGAACTCAAACAGGCCTATTATGGACGACACAGACTTTACAAAATGGCCTCTGGCCACACGGAGAGGCTCAGCCCAGGCAAATGCTGGCCCACTATTACAAACAAACACACTCACACACTGGCCAGACAAAGGAGGCATGTTAAACAACACAGCTTTAATACAAAAATGCCAAAAACAAAAATCCACAGGGCTAAAAAGGTTTGCAAGTTACACAACAACCAAACACATCCAACAAAGGCATGTACTTAACACTAATGTAAAAAGTGAAAACCCCCCAAAAAACACACTTTGCATTTCAATCCAATGCCATCCATGCCCTAAATGATGTTTAAATTCAACAGATGCCACAGAAACAGTTGTTTCATGCACCCATGAGTAGCTCTGGGCCTATTGGTAAAAAAAAACATTGGCAGACTAGGCCACATAGTGAATCAATTCAAATCAATAATATTTCAAATTTATTAGAAAATGTAGTGACCTGTGCTACATTTTTTGCTGGATAAAAGAAGAAAAAATTGCATGCAAAACAACAACCAACTAGAAGGCATGGCCAACACAAAGAAGGCTTGCAGGCCTAATGCAGAAGCACACTGGCTGCCCCTTCACAAAATGGTCACCAGCCACATGGCCAGGCCACAACAACAAGAAAGGGAAGACAGACAATGCAGGCCTATGGCAAAAGCACACTGGCTGCCTTAACAAAATGGCCAACAGCCACATGGCCAGGCAGGCCACAACAACAAGAAAGTGAAGACAGACAATGCAGTCCTATGGCAAAAGCACACTTGTTGCCTTCACAAAATGGCCTCCAGCCACATGGCCAGACAGGCCACAAAAAGAAGCAATAAGCCAAAAGGAACAAAGGGAATAAGACATGCAGGTCTTTGGCAAACGCACTACCACCACCACAAAATGGCCACCAGCCACATGGTCACTCACAACAACAACAAGCAGGAGGCCTGGAGAACAATGAACTCAAGCAGGCCTATATGGACACAGACTTTACAAAATGGCCCCTGGCAATACAGGGAGGTTCAGCCAAGGCAAATGCTGGCCCACTATTACAAACACACACACACTGGCCAGACAAAGGAGGCATGCTAAACAACACAGCTTTAATGCAACAATGGCAAAAACGAAAATCCACAGGGCTAAAAAAGGTTTGCAAGTTACAACCACACATATCTAACAAAGGCATTTATTTAACACACATAAAAAGTGAAATACCAAACAAAACACATTTTGCATTTCAATCCAATGCTATCCATGCCCTAAATGATGTTTAAATTCAACAGACACCACAGAAACAGTTATTTCATGCACCTATGAGTAGCTCTGGGCCTACTGGCTGAAAGGCCTCTTGGCAGACTACTGGGCTAGTGAATTAAGTAAATATTGCAAATTGATTTCAAAGATTGGAGAAAATGTAGTGAACTTTGCAACATGTTTCCTTTATAAAAGAGAACTAGAAGAAAAAAATTACATACAAAGAAACAACTAGGCCCCCTACTGAAACTACAGGCCACCCACCACAATACAAAGAAAAAATGATGAAAAGTACAAAAAAATGTAGGTGCAATGCCCCAATCAAACAAACAACACCAATTTTTCCAACTTACTTGTGAAATCTCAAATCCACAAGTCCTCAAATCCAATTATATATGATGCAGCAGACACAAAGAGGGATCCTTCCAGCTCCAAATCCAAATGAAAAGTTAACAGGAGATGGACAAAGCACTGGGAGGAGCTTGCTGTACAGGAACAGGGAGTTGAAAACACTAAGGCACTTCCTTCCTCTTAAAAAAAAAGTTAAAAAGAAAAAGGACTCCTTGCACAAAAAAGTACAGCCAAATGTCAATCTGATGAGTTTTTTTAATCCAAATCATCATTTCGAGAAGGTTTTGATGCTGCTCAAGAGAGATTCTTCTCCAGATTGCAAATTCTGCATGTTTGGGATCGCGATCTTCACAAAACTTCCACCGGAAGTCCGATGGCATGCCCGAATGACGTGTTCGCGATCGCACACTCTTGCGGGACCGTGCGGCCGCCTACCAAATCTCGCGGCACTCACTAACGGATGGGAAATCTCATCGGCGATTGCAGGCATCCTGGTAAGTCACTCATGTGCGCACGAAAATGCATTTTGAGCACGCACACACAAAAAAACTCCGCTCCAATGCCGAGCGCAGAGTTTTCGGTAACTCTGTGTTCTACACGGAATGCGGAGTTGCCAAAAATCTGCAAACTCTGCGAGCGTAGCAGAGTTTTACGCCCAGGGTTAATACAAATGAAGCCAGCCCCAATGGATGCAACCTAGATATGGAGCCAGTGGGGCGTGTGGAGTTTGGCCTCCCCTCCTCAGCCCCAGATAATATCTTGAGGTGTGGGTGCTTGGCCGGCTCCAGGGCATTCCAGGCCATTCACAAAATATACAAAACCAAAACACAAAAAATATAGCACAAAGCCGCACAGAATGACAGAAAAGTGACTTTGCCACTCAATATATTCACTGCACCAGAAAGGAGTGCTCCCTAACACCCTGTGAGGCCTTTGTCTGGGCATCTTTTTTCCCTTGTGGTGCCCCAAGGAGTGGCAAGGGCTCCAACAATGATTCATTTATGTGTTGTGGAGGGATGCAGGGAGCACAGGGCTCCGGAAAAGCTTTTTATCATCTCATCTTTACAGAAAACCGAGCTAGAGATGTATGTTTTTCTGCTAAAGTGTGGGGGTCCATTACGGTTAGTTCTATGGCTGCAGTATGTGGTCTGAAGAGTGTTAAAGAAAGACTCAAACACATGTATATGGACTTTTTGATTAGGAATGCTTTTTTAAATGCCTGGGTGCTATGTTCATGCTGGACACGCACTTCGCACATCTTTTTCGGTGTTAAGGATATGTCCTCCATCCACCCGCAGAAAAGTACTGGTGCTCTTCCCGCAAATGCCCCAGCAACATACCGCTACATATGATGGTGATACATTTTAGGAGATAAATATGAGGTTTAAAGAAAAAGTTTATACAAGTCTCCTCTCTCCACCTTTCTCACAGAAATAACTGACATCACTAACATTCTAAAGCAAGTTCTGTGGAACAAAGGAAGAGGGATAAAAGGAGGGGTGGGGTGGAAAAGAGAAGCGGAAGGAAGTACAAGCCTGCGCAACCCAACAGGGTAACATTTAAGACTTAAAAAGAATATAATTATAACACATCTACCCACCCCCAGTAACCTACAAACAATAAGGGGCAGATTTACAAGCCCCTTGCGCCACCTGTGCATCATTTTAAGTGTTATACCGGTGGTGCATTTTACTGCTCCATATTGACAAGGACAGGAAAAGCCACCCTGTGTGACTTTTCCTGTCCTTGTAAATATGGCCCCTTTGCACTCAGCGCTTTGCGTGAAAGGGGTGTTCCACGGGTGTTGCTGTGGGTGTTTCCACGCAACACCCATGGAACCAGGCACATTTCCAGATTTACGAGGCATGGTAAATCTGGAAATGCGTGTGAATGCTACGCCTCCCCAAGGGAGGCGTAGGGAGGTGCAACAAGGAGAAATGTATTCATCTCTCCTCGTTTTCTTTTCTTCTTTCTATGCATGCTATGAAATCACCTCTAATCACCTCTAATGATTGTTTTTGTTCAGGAAGGGTTCCCTTCCTGCACATAAACAATCATTGAAACAATGACGATTTTTTACTTCTATGTGTGCTAATGCAGCACACATAGAAGTTGAAAAACGGCATTTCAGATTGTTTTCATGCAGGAAGGGAACCCTTCCTGAATAAAAACAATCTCCCCATGACGCAGGCTTCCTTGCACCATGGTGCAAGGGTGCCTGTGCCGGCGCATGGCAACAGTTTGTTTGCCAGCGCAGGGGGAAGCACAGAAATGCGACATATTGTTGTAAATATGTTGCATCCCTGTGCTTTGAAAGTGACTCAGTGCGGCGCAGCCAAATGGCTTGCGGAATGCACTGAGTCACTTTCTTGTAAATCTGCCCCTAAATCTTGAGAACCAGGAAAAACAGAAAAAACAATAGCAATTTATGAGATTCACATGGCAATTAAGTGTTCATACTATCATTGCCATAAACTAAAAATGATAACAATTTATGAGGTTCACATGGCAAGTGAATGATCATACTATCATTGCCATAAACGAAAAATGATAACAATTTATGAGATTCACATGGCAAGTGAATGATCATACTGCCATTGCCGTAAACAATTACCCATTCATGTTGTAGTCTCGATGACATATGGGAGCCCTGCGGAATCTTTGATTTTCAGAGCATCTGGGTGAAGGGTTAGAGTGTGAAAAGGTACAGGAAGGGTTCCCTTTGGTTCTTGTATTGGTAGCAGGGTGAGCTTTGGACAACCTATCCATGCTCCATGTGTGGCCATTGTTTTTGACTGTCACAATCTGAATGGGTTTGGAGAATTTGGAGTCACTACTTCCTATCCTAGGATCCCTGATACAAACTCAGTCCCCAACCCTCAACTGCAGAAGTTTAGTGTCATGTTTGATATCATAATATGACTTGTATTTGGCTTGATGTGCAGCGATCTTGAATATGGTGTCCCTGGTGTTCACATGACCGCCGACACCACCTCCAACCAGTTGGGAAAGAATTTTGTGCAGGGTTTCCTTCCCTTAAGGGCAGAGAAGGGTGATACACCTGTGACGTGGTTGGGTGTGGTATGGTACGCCCATAGCATTTCTTGGATGGCTTGTTTCACTGGAATAATGTTGGTGCAGGCTAACTGTATACATCCCTTGATCATTCTATTCATTCTCTCTACTAGGCCGTTTGCCCTAGGACAGTAAAGGGAAGTTTTAAGAAGAGTAATGACCATGTTCTTAAGAAATTCCGTCATGATAGAAGAGGTGAATTGTACCCCGTTATCAGTGAAAATAGCAGATGGGATACCTTTGGTTACGAAGGTGTCCTTCAAGAACTGTATAAGAGAATCAGTGGTAATTTGATTCACCACCTTCATGATAGTCCAGTGGGACTGGTAGTCTATCAAAACGAATGCAAAACTCTTCGATACACTTTTCCGGTTTATAGAACTAATAATGTCTAAAGCCAGCTTCTCCCATGGTTTGTCTGGAACTGAGACTGGTGAAAGAGGAACCTTATGAGTTATTTTAGATTTGTCACTGTTTTCACAAATACAGCAATCTTTGACTTTGTTTTCTACCATGGAATCCATGTTAGGGAACCAGTAACGTTCCCTGAGCCTGGCTTTGGTCATGCTTCTACCTAGGTGACCTTCGTGTACTAGATCTACAATCTTGTTGCACAAGAGTTCAGGTGGTATAACTTTGTCATTTTTTAGTAAAAGATCCTGGTTTAGATTAAGTTCATGATGAACTTCCCAATTTTGTTTGATATTGTCACTAATAGAGCCAATAGAATTGGGCCACACTTGTAAGGTGTAAGATTTGAGTTAACTCATGGTCTTATCCTTGCTCATGCATTCCATCCACTCTTGTGACAAGATGGTTGTGTAATTGACTTGTAGAATGGGGTACTCCACAGTATCAAATTGCTCCTCCTTGTTTAAGGGTGCTTTATAGAGGAAATCAGCCCAGAATGTAAGTTACCTGGAATGTTTTCTACCTTGAAACAGAAACTTTCCAACCCCAACACCCATCTGCCAATTCGGGGAGTACTGCAAGGCGTGCCTTTAGGGTTGAACATGAATGTAAGAGGTTTATGATCAGTACGTATGCAGAACTGTATACCCCATAAGAAAAACATGAAGTGTTTGACAGCCCAAAAACTTGCTAGGGCTTCTCTTTTGACTACAGAGTAGTTTTTTTTCACACTCAGTGAGGGTACGCGAGGCAAAGGCCACAATTTTCTCTTTGCCATCAATTATTTGGGAAAGGGTGGCTCTAATCCTTTGTTACTAGCATCAGTAGTTGAAATGAAATTTGTACTTGTAAAGCGCACCCATACCCCCAAAGGGGTGTCCAGGTGCTGTATGCATACCGCTGTGGAACCCTTCCTGGCTTTTCCCTGTGAATTGTCCACTCCTGGGCACCCCCAGGGTGAAGCCAGGCATCCCAGCGCTGTTGGGGCTGTTGTGGAGATTAAGCAAGCTATTGCCCAGAGTTGCAGAGTGGGACCCATGATTAGAATAGGCACTGAGGTGAGAATTATCAGGTCCGAGGAAATTGAGCCCAAGACCCGCCGAGGTGGGAATTGAACCCTGGTCCCGGGCCAGATCTCTGCATCAGGGTCTGCCGCTCTAACCATTGAGCCACACTTCTCCACACAGAAGTGTTAGAAAGGTATTGCGACTAGGTTCAAAGTTGCACAAGTAGGGAGTGGCAAGTATGGCGTCTTTTATTTTTATGAATGAGGTATGATGTTCATCTGTCCACTGATAGTGTACATGGTTCTTTACTAGTTCTCTTAGACTGAAAGTCAAATCAGCAAAATTCCTCACATACTTTGCCATATATTCTGCTAGTCCTATGAAGGATTTGAGCTCATCCTTGATCTCTGGAGCAGGAGCATCTCTAATGACTTCTAGAAGGCACATTTGGGGTTTAAAACCATCTTTAGAAATATTATGCCCCAGATATTCTACTGCACCTACTCCTAATTGGCATTTATCTTTTTTTAAAGTAAAACCTGCATTTTTGAATCTAGAAAGTACTTCTCTTAGAATTTTGTCATGTTCTTCAGTGGTGGCTTCATAGATCAGGACATCGTCTTGAAAGCAAAGAGTTTTCGGTACTCTCTCTAATACCTGCTGCATAATATTTTGAAAGACTGCTGCCGCTGAGGCGAGCCCAAAAGGCATGCAGCAGAACATAAAAATGCCCATAGGTGTGGTGAAGGCTGTTAGACGTCTGGACTCTGGATGCAATTCAACTTGGTGATAAGCCATGGAGAGGTCGTGGAGAAGTGTGGCTCAATGGTTAGAGCGGCAGACCCTGATGCAGAGATCTGGCCCGGGACCAGGGTTCAATTCCCGCCTCGGCGGGTCTTGGGCTCAACTTCCTCAGACCTGATAATTCTCGCCTCGGTGCCTATTCTAATCATGGGTCCCACTCTGCAACTCTGGGCAATAGCTTGCTTAATCTCCACAACGGCCCCACCAGCGCTGGGATGCCTGGCTTCACCTTGGGGGTGCCCAGGAGTGGACATTTCACAGGGAAAAGCCAGGAAGGGTTCCACAGCGGTATGCATACAGCGCCAGGAAGCCCCAGGGTATCAGTGCGCTTTACAAGTACAAATTCATTCATTCATTCAGGTCTAAGACACTAAAACATGTGGCTTCACAGATTGTGCTCAACATTTTGTGTATACGAGGTTAGGGTTGTCTCTCCAGCCAGATGCCAGCATTTAAATCACGCACATCAACACACAGCCTAATATCCTCACTCTGGTTTTTCTTAGCAATTACAATGAGTGCTTCACAATCTGAACAAATAATGAGTTGTATAATACCTAGATATTTTAGCCCAGTGAGTTCTTTTTTTAAAGTATCCCACATCAGATGAGGTACTGGTCTGGTGTTATGTACTACAGGTTTGACATTGGATTTCAACTGGATTTTCTGTTGAAAATCTTTTAACATGCCCAATTCTCTGTAAAAAAACTTCTGGAAATTCACTAATTATGTATTCACTAGTACTTGACGGATTCACAGCAAGGACTTGCTCAGGATTATTAGGGTCAAGCTTGATACCTAATTCCCTTTGGTGTTGCCAACCGAGGAGATTTGACCCTTCTTCTACTATATAAACTTTGCCTACTGTTGTGCAGCCCATGAAAGATACGAGGGTTTTAACCATACCCTTCATAGGAACAGGATCTTTAGTGTAACCACTGGGTGGAATATCAGCTGAAAGTAAATTAACCTTGTCAACACCGACCATAGACTTATAATTAGAATAATTCAACAAAGTAAATGGAAAACATGAATTGGCAAACATTTTAACCAAACTGCCCTCCAAGTAAACCTCACATATAGGATATTTTTGTTGATTGGCTGTATTGTCTTTACCTTGCAATATTATCTTTTTAACTTGAGATTTCTCTTCTGGTAAAACAGATAAATTCCTAAAGCTTTTCTTGGGGAAGCTTTTACACACTCTTGCCAAATTATCTCTTTTGTTACATTTCCTACAAACAACTGTTTTTGCTTGGCAATTAGGGTTAAACTTCCACAGCGGAAACATTTGAGCTTAAAATTTTCAGTATCGCCCAATTGAGAAGGCCACTTGTCAGTCTTTATTTTGCATACAGCAAGTTTGGATTCCAAATCCATCACTTCTGATACTTGTTCATTAGGGCCTGGGGATCCAATTTCTTTCAAACAGATGGCAGTGTGCTCGATAGACTTAGCAATCTCAATGGCTTCTTGAATATTGGGTTGTTTTTGTAACAGTTTCTCTTGAGTTTTATTATTATTAGTGCATGGCACCAGTTGATCTCTTATAAGAGAATCATTCAATTCCCGAAATTCACACAACTTGCTTAATCCTTTGAGCACCGCCACATAAGTGGATACAGTTTCTTGTTTGCCTTAAACTCTGCTGAAGAACTTTTGCCATTCATGTATAATGTTAACCTTATCACCAAAGTGATTCTGTATCTTTAAAAGAGTAGACCGGTAAGCATCCTCCTCATCTATATCAGTGTCACTATCACCAGAAACAGACTCTGGCTCAGGTAATGACTCGAAGATCTTCCTGCCATGTGGACCCAAAATGTGGAGCAATATGTGTTGTTTCATTATTGAGCTAAATTTCTCTCCTCCTATTGCGATTAAGTAAGATTCAAAAATGTTTTCCCATTCCTTCCATGGAATATTAGGTTTTCCAAATTCATTAAGAAATGGTGCAGGTTGAGACATACTAGCTGCTAGGACAGAAACTTCTCCAAAACACTCACTATACTTTATGCAATATTGTTGTTCTCTAAACCTATGTCAGGGTACCGATATGAAATATAACAGTGGGCCAGTGTTTTCTCCATTTATACCCACTGGGAACCTTTTATCCATAGCCAGTGTTTGTGAAGCTTTTGAGCCCCCTGCCTAGTTCACAGCTCCATGTGACTATACTTTGAATGGATGGCCCCCGCCACAAAATTTATTCGCACAGACAGCACCCTGATGAAGGTTGATTTTATCAGCTGTTTATATCCATATATCTTAATAGAATTTTCATGTTTTTTCTTGACACTTTGTTGTTGTTCAAGCACACCTGTGCAAGCCCATGCTGAAGAGCAACCAATAGATTGGATATAGCAAGATAGGTCACGAGGGAGCCTCTTTATATTGTGTTATTGTTTTCCCCTCTTCTCCCTGACCTCAAATTATCTTATTTAGAGGGGGTCCCCCATTATAGCGTTAGCCCAACGTGGTATATACATGGCGCACTTACTCAACAGTAGAATCTGAGTAGCTCAGTCCTGCTTATTCTCAGAGACCCTACTTACAAAACCCAGAGACGTCTGGAGTGAGTGGGAAAAAATTCCGCCACAGCTGAGTAGGCGAGATACCCTATGTATTGGCTGTTGGTTGATCAAGCTTGAAGGAAATATTCTCAAAATTGTGCATAAAACCTTTGCATAAAACCTTTTTATAATTTCCTTAGACAGTTATTCTGTGTTCTATACACAATGTCTGTCAAGAACGTAGATTTAAACCCAATAGACCATCTGCCCCATGCACTTAATCAGTCTGGTGAGGAAGATGAAAATGCAATACATATTGCACCCAAAGTAAGACAAACTCTGACAGTTAAACTCATCAAACATGGGTTATCACCCAGAGGAGGTGTAGTAATATTCGTGATAGAGGCACACGAAGATTTCAAAACAGAGGTATTCTACTCATGGGTTACATTCCCAGAAGCAGATGCTGTAACAAAAACTTTTCATTATTACACACATGAAGAAGTTCCAACGGCCTACACTACGTTTGAGGAGACTGAAATTCCACTCACTTACCAGGAACATATTTTCTGGTTTAATGGCGTCCTACCCCACATAAGAACAAGAGCAAGGCTTGGTCCTTTAGGAAGACCAGGAGCAACATGGCCAATATTAGCGACCTATGCACCACATCCAGACATTGACACAATGCCACGTGATGAACTGCTTGTTCAACACAAACAGTTGATAAAACTCTACAGAAACAGGACACAACTTCTGAGCGGGGAATGGGCTCTCATGATGCTAGACAGTGCGGCAGAGGTAACAATAGCTCGCCAGAACCTGAAGGAATATCTGGTGACAGCGGAGTTGAATGATTACATCACAGTGGAAACACCAGACACCAGGGTGAGCGTCCCACATAAGTTACATGAAATAACACTCCGGATGGAGGGGGACAAGCCCAGGAAAGTAAAAGGTCTTTTTTGGAAGAACTTATCATCTGGTCATGACATCCTGTTAGCAGAACAAGATTGGCCGCCTGCATTCGTAATGGAGTGCCCCAGGGGAGAAAGTATAATTTTTCTTGCATTTTCCAACTACGTTCCCGTTCACCTTAAACATACATATGCACAGGAGTGGGCAGTAGCTCAAGCTCCAGCATTGTACAACAAGCATTGGCATAGCCAATAGGTCTCGCCTTTGGGACCTTATAAATGTATAAGTTCCTAATAACAAGCAGATCATTGCCAGTAATAATGAAATCCTGTAACGTTACGTGACATGCTGATACCAGGATTTTTATAATCAAGTGATTTGAATTTTTCATCAAAACGTGCAGCAACGTTGTAACCAAGATCAACCAATGAATAGTTGCTAAGATTTCAGTTTCTGTGACAATTTTATATTTCCTCTGCCCTTATGTGTGACATTTCAGTGCCTTACGTGTGAGATTTGATCATGAGCGGATGAAGGGAGATTAATTCTGAGGCTCTTTCTACTACATACAAATCCTGACCCAATCAGAGTGACTGCTGACATGATGGCCTGGCGGAAGGGCACCCACAGACCCAAAAGGACTGTTATGTGCCTCAATTGCAACCTACACCACACACACTGCTTCTCTTGTAGCAGATCCCTGTTCTGCCAAATCAACCCTGCATCTATTCCAGTAAGACAGCGCCATCCACTTTGACCCGAAACCAGCAATGCATTTGGAATGGGGACCAGTACCATCTGTAAACGTAGTGAACTGATTAATTGTTCTCACGTTAAACTAATAAATGTAATATGTAATGAATTCAAGCTTTTTAAAGAAAAAATGATTTACCTTATGATGAAGTTCGATTCATTAAGTACAGTTTCTACTCCTGCAGGAAGTCAATGTGTTCCAAATCTACTCTGACATGCACTCTGTTCAAAAGCAGCCTACTATGTACATACAGAGCCCATGAACAAGCCATATTGTTTTTTCCTTTTCATGCTTTGCTGGACTGTCACTAACAAGGGCTTTTGGCACTGGTTCACAAGTGGCTTACACAGGAAGCATACACAGATAATGGACTTGAAAAAGATTTTCAGCAATGCGAGGGCTGGGTTGCAGGATGTAAAAGGTGTAAGCAAGCTCTTGTACAGGGTCGATTCTTTAACTCCCACCAGTCGTAGCTCTTCGAAGGAAGACCCGACATTGCTCATTTGAATATCCACCTTCTACTTTAAGACGGGCAAATTGTGAGAGCCAATGGGATCCAAACCTGGGGGCTTAGAATTGATATATCTCTGTTAACAAACAAACATAAGACCATACCCAGAGAAACAAAGGCGCACAGATAAAGAGACCTAGGGGCACACACAGAGTACACGAAGGTGCACACACAACCTACATAAACACACATGAACAGTCAGACATGGTAACCTAAATCCATGCGCACATATTGATCAACACAGAGGCATAGGCCGCCCAGGCCGAGCACTCACAGCACATATACATAGCTATAGGCTCACACAAGTGCAGTCTTGCGCACAATACATCCAGGTCACAGAATGGGTGTAAGGTGACATTTTAAAGATGTGTAAAATCTTAGACAGTGGGCAGTCTAGGCAGAGACACGCATGGGCAGCCGGGGTGGCAGCAGCAATAAGGACGGCAGGGACGGGGAAAATGCACCAGCACTGCGGCCAACGCGTCAGCAGTGGAAGCTGGGGATGCTAGATACTTCCAGTGATTCACCTCTGCATGCTTAGTCAAAGCAAAACTTCTCTTTAGCACGACTACACTTCTGCTGTTTGAACGCTAGGTGGCATGGCTCCCCTTGAAAATGCTCAAATCAGACACGAAGCGATCTGACTGGAAAAGAAGCAAAGATGATATTGCATCCTATTATAACATAAACCACGTTTTAAGTTTGTGTGTGCTTTAAGTGGCTCACACGCATTTTGGTGCGATTGTGAACTGTTATTTTTTTAAATATATGCAACCGCTGACCAAATTAATGAACGTTTAAGAGGTTTCCAACCTCATACGCTGCGACAGTGGTGGCACAATTTAGACGAGAGATAGCGTTTGAGTGAGAGAGAATGTGTGAGCGAGAGTGTCTGTGTGTGTGTGAGAAGTGTGCGTGCGTGAGTTAGTGTGTGTGAGAGAGAGCGCGAGCCAGAACAGCGCGTGCCAGAAAATAACAAGCGCGGCCGCGCTAATTTGAAACAGATGGCCCATGCGCGCTGCTGCTCGCTCCCGCAAGGTGGATGCCAGCCACACGCACGAGTCTCAGAAAGTGCAGACCGATTCCAAGAGGTCAACTCCTAGAGCAGAGCATGCGCGCTGCGCTAGGCTCGACCTAAAAATCAGTAAAGTAAACCTACAGGCTTTAACATTCACATAAACATGACCATGTGGTCTCTGCACATAAAGACCCATCAAACATTTTAGGCAAACCTAAAGTATACATTGATATGAACATTATCTATCCTTCTGAAGACACCAAGCATTTACTGTGGTTGGACCCAAGAAGGGATATATGAACTAAATGTACTATAAATGTGCTAAATATAGGCACTAAATCTCATTGCATTTGTGAGAGGGTTGCCGATGTAAAGCTCATTCCTATTATATTTGTTATATAGTTCCAAAAGACTATTGCATTTGTCAGACGGTCCACAATGTAAAACCCCTGCCTATGGTGTTTGGCAAGAAGATCAATGTAAAACCCTTTCCTAAAATATTTGCCATAGTTCACAATGTAAACCCCTTCCTACTTTATTGGTCACTGAATTACACCAAGCAAAGTCTCTTTCTACTGAATTTGACATGGGGTCTGCATTAACAACGTCCCTATCAGTTATGATGGAACTACTTTTCAGGCAGACTAACACAGCTATTTTTCAGTTAAAAAGTATCAACATGTCGGTGAAGTCATTGCCTCTCATTCATTGCTACTTCTTACAGCTCTTTTTCTGGGGATCACATAAACACTTTGCAGACAACTGCCATGTCAATCCAGGCCTAAAATCCATGAAAGTCCAAAAGAACTGAGATTATCAGAGGGGGTAACCAAACCCCTACTAAGAAGACCTGTGGCAGTCCATGTAGAATATACCTGTCAAAGGCTTTAATACAGCGTAATAACAATTCACCCATAAAAGCCTTTTGGCTTTAAAATATGCTTTTCATGATAAATAATCCAGACCTACTGTCTTTGGCATAACTTTTCATAATAAACAAAGCATACCTATGGTATCTGACATAACTTTTCCCAATCAACCAATAAGCACTTACTGCAGCTTTGATCATTGGCTTGACATGATAACTAACCCAGGTCTCCTGCAAAAAGCACAGTCTATACAATACAACTACTCTCTTTGTAGCGTAGACACGACTTCTGTCTAATTAAATTTAGTTGGGACGAAAATCAACGTGTGGGTGGATCCAAAGCCCCGTTATGTTGATTGCATAAGGTCTGGTGTCAAGCCTGTCCAAAAAATGGGAATAACATTGTTTAATATTATAAAGCAAGTGGGGTTTGCTACCGTGAACAAGTGGGATACCTAGGACTGAGGGTGACAACATCTTCCATCCCATTCATGAACTCTGGCAATGTAACTACTTTACTTTACAAGCGATAAATCAGTGTGGCTCGAGTCCCCAATACAGCTTGAAGGGATGTTTTGACACAGGAGCTCAGCTATATGTAATTCCATATGTTAGCCCGATGTCAGATTTGTATAGCATGTCATAGTAGTGTTTGCATTAGATTACAAAGATAACGAAGCACGACAGTAGATGTTTATGGAATCGGCATCCCCTTTAATGTCAATATCGGCACAGGGCACCCTGCAACTTGGTTTATGGGGGGAGCTCTTAAAGGCACCATGAGGGGGGTGCGCAGAGGTCTGGATGTACCCACTCTTAATGGTCAAGGGGAAAGTTGTACAAAAATATAGACAAGCGGGGTGCATTCCACGCAGTGTGATCCGCACACATGCTATTAGTATATGAGTCTGACACTGAGAGCCAGATGTACTAACGTTTTTTGCGGGCGCCAATGTGTTTTAGACCCGTTTGCGACTACAAAAAACGTGTGGCCCATGTACTAATCCTATTTTGCGAGTCGCAAATCAATTTGCGACTCGCAAAATAGGATTACCGACTCGCTATTAGGAAGGGGCATTCCAAGGGCGTCCCTTCCTAATAGTGACTCCAGAAGCTATGTATGACTGTTTTGCGACTGCAAATGCGGTTGCAAAACAGTCGCAGTGTACCACCCTTCACAAAAGGGTGGCAAACCACTCGCAAACGGGAAGGTGTCCCCAGGGGACCCCTTCCCCTTTGTGAGTGGCTCTAAAAATATTTTTTAAGGGCAGGCAGTGGTCCCAGGGACCACTGCCTGCCCTTAAAAAATGAAACTGAAAAGTTTCATTTTTATTTTTTAAATGCATCCCATTTTCCTTTAAGGAAAACGGGCTGCATTTAAAAAAAAAAAAGTGCTTTATTTAGAAGCAGTCTCAGACATGGAGGTCTGCTGACCCCAGCAGGCCACCATCCCTGGGAGTGCCAGCCATTCCCAATGGGGTCGCAAATTGCGACAGCCTCATTAATATGCATGAGGCATGCAATTTGTGACCTCATTGGGAATCGCAAACAGTGTCTCAGACACTGTTGTGTATCCCAATTTGCGAGTCGCAAATGCGATGCAATTTGCGAGTAGCAAATGCGACGCAATTTGCAACTCGCAAATTGGTGGGTCGTACATCTGGCCCTGAGCCCTTTAGCCTATCTCGAGCGTGGCCCTTGTCTGCGCTTGGCGAACGGGGGCCATTAACCTCTTTGATAATCCAGCCTTTGGTTTGTTGAGCAATGGGTCAAGCATTACAACCAAGAGAATATTTGCTAGTCTGGGCGGCATTTTCTGATCCCTTCACAAAGCCGTGTTTGCTCAGGGGTCGGAATTCTGAGTTGTGTAGAGTTTACTGCACTTGGAAGTTACCGCTTGCCTGCACCCTTCGGTAAATTGTAGGCATGTCAAACTTGCTGCAACTTAACAGGGGAGAAGAGTACGGTGTATACAGTCACATGAAGAATTGGTGCATTAAGTATCAAAATCCGCTATATGCCCCAAAAACTCGGAATAGGTGCAATTGATTGCTCCAGATACATTCCAAACCCAGGGTAGTCATTGTATTGTATGGGGTGAGATAAATAGCACCTTCCCTTCGGGGCACGTGCTTAGGTCCTAATTGTTCAGACAATGTTATCCTACATAAATGGCATTATGTGGAATACTGTTCTAAGCACTGTGGGTTTACATCAGGTCTATTTCACCGCAACAACGTCAATGTTATTGAACATTAGCATTTCTTTGTGGAGAATCAGGTTAAGACTTAGTGCACACTTGTGCATTCACGTGCCCAGTTTTATGCTCAATATATCAGACCTACCACACACATTACGTGTTATACAAAGGCATTTAGAATTTCGTAGTCTCTCGATGTGGTTGGTGTTTTCTCAAGTGAGCCGTAATTGGTCCCCCAGGGTCTGTCTGCTGCACAAGGCTAGACACTTTTGATTCCGCCTTTGAATGGTGACCAGTTTACTATGTAGACAATTGCATCTATTGTTACTACTAGCGTGCTCGGTGCCCGGCGGGCTCTAAAGAAAGATCATTTTATTTCAATACTTGGCGAAACAAACAAATGCATGCATTCCTCGGCTTTTTGTCTTTTATGCGAGCTGTGGCTGAGCACGGTGTCGAGTTACACACACACTGTCTGCACCTTCGCGGATCCCGGTGACTCGTACAAAGCTGCCTTCTGGCCACGGGACATTGGGGCCCTGCGGTCACGCTCGTTTGCCTTGAAGCCACGCACTACATAAACTCTGCGCCTCGCGCGGCAGCAGGGGGAGGGGGCCTGCGCGATTCCCTTGCGGGAGCGTGCAGCAAGGCGCGATGATTGTGACCATATGGCGCCACCATATGGCGCTGCGCGCTCCCGCAAGGGAATCGCCAGACGTGCACGTGTTGCCATTGCAAGCAATGCAACGCGTGCACGTTTTTGCCCCCAAAGCTGTGCCGATAGCTAAAGGTCTCTCCTATGCAGCGCATGCGCGCTGCGTAGGCGAGACCTAAAAATCACGCTGGGTGGGATGAGAATTCAACCTATCACATGATCCCATTAAAAGTCTCACCTACTGCTCAGAGACAATATCCAATAAAGCAAGAAGCTAAAAAACAGGTCAGGGAGATCTTAGATCAACTTGAGTACCAAGGAGTCATTGAAAAATGTACCTCTCCAATGAACAATCCTTTGTTTCCCGTCTCTAAACCTGACAATACATATCGTCTAGTTTTAGATTACAGACATTTAAACTCATGCACAAAGACATTTGCTGTCCAAAATGCACATAGTGCCGCATTAATGAATAACATTGTGCGCAAAAAATATAAAACCACACTTGATATCTCAAATGGATTTTTCTGTCAAAATATAGCGCCTGAAAGCAGGTATTTAACCGCATTCAGTGCCTTAGGGTCCCAGCGACATTTCTGTCAACTCGTCCAAGGGTATAAAAACAGCCCAGGTGTATTTTCGGCAAGAGTAACAGAGTTACTTCAAAGATTTGATGAAGAAGCGTTGTCATATGTGGATGATATTTATCTGACAGACGACGACTTAGAGAGGCACTTGACCAGGGTAAGCACCATTATTATGGGATTTGCCACAGAGGGCTACAAATTCAACTTTAAAAAATCAAAAATAGCCCACCTCAATGTCCTATTCTTGGGATATGAGCTGTCAAGTGAAGGCAAAAGTCTGGCAGCTAACTTTTTAGAAAAATGTGCGGTGCTCCAGCCTCCAAAATCATTACAAAATTTACAATCAATACCAGGATTCCTAAATTTCGGCAGGACATACATTTTAGATTATGCACAAAGGGTAAAACCTTTCTATGACTTAATAAAACCTGACTTTTCAGCCAGAGATTGGACACAAGAACATACTAATATTCTTTGTTTACTCCAGGAAGACATGATTGCTTCCAAACACTTACAGACACGTGTAAACGTACGCCACTTAGTGATCCGAATAATTGCGGGTCATTGCGGGTACACTTATTTGACCTTTAATGAGGGAGAAACTGTACCAATCGCATACAAATCACACCTGTACACAAATGCAGAAATGCGTTTCACTTCAACAGAAAAAATACTGACAGCCGTTCAGACTGCCGTAGCAAGAGAAAGAGCACTGGCTCAGGGGAAACGCATCATTGTCGTAACTCCGGTACCAGCTTTAGAAGCTGTTACAAAGGCCAGCATCCCAAATGCGAAAGCGTTACATCCAAGGTGGATACAATGGGCTAATTCTCTTACTGCAACAGACGTTGAATACAGATTTGATCCAAATTTAAAAACACAAGCATTTCTGCAATACGAACAAGAATATCCTCTACCAAATGAAATCTTGCCTCTAGATCAGTATGAATATATTATTTACACTGACGGATCTGCGCAACCGGCAATAGGAAGTAAGCAGCAATATTTTTCGGCATGTGCTATCGTTAAAGGTCGCATGCGTGATGGCAAGTTCCATCTTAGTTGCACAAAGACACATTCTCTAGGAGACTGCACAGCTCAGTTGGCAGAATTAAAAGCACTAATAATGGCACTTGTAAATACGGATCACGAATTCCCCACACTAATCGTGTGTGATTCATTTTACTGTGTACAGTCGTACAATGAGTATTTACAGCATTGGGAACAAAACGGGTTTAAAGATGCAAAAGGTGGCACAATTAAACATAAAATGCTATGGGAACAGGTAGCAGAGTTGAAAACCGAGCTACCGAGGACTCACGTGATCCATACACTGAGTGATCAACGTGATGGCGTTCACGTTGCAGGGAATTCATTGGCTGATGAAGCCGCAAAGGGGGCTGTTCGCACGGCTTCCGTAGCTGCTCTGACTCGTTCCAAAACGAGAATAGACGGAGATATAATGGTAGCTGTCATCGCATCACGCAAAGGTAGCACAGCAGTACCTAAAAAATTTCCACTCAAATACTCCTACAAGTTAGATGCACAAAACATTCCATATGCTCAAATTCCTGGAGTGGGGGATAGAGTAATACCAAACATGGATCGTAGGCAAGGTCTAATACTGGCTGCACACGAGGGTTTGGGCTCTGACTATTTCTTTACTGAAACAGCGCTATTGGTGGCCAGGGTTATCTAAGCAAACTAAAGACTATGTCTTGAAATGCAACATCTGCCAGCAGATGAAAGGCTCCACTGTTACACGCCCGGCACAGACGCCATTACTAAAGTCAGACAAACCTCTCGCATGTGTGTACTTGGACCACTGCGGCCCCTTACAAATGGACGGTGCTTACAGATATATCATGGTTGCAGTGGATTCCTGCTCAAGATTCCTATGGGTATGGCCTCAGCGTTCTGCTGACGCTCGAACTGTTATAAAAGATTTGCAAGTCTTTATCGGTACATACGCAGTTAGCACGTCACACTCTGACCGCGGCTCTGCGTTTAGCTCTCGGGCTTACAAAGAGGCCATGGAAGGAATGGGCATAGCATTGCGGTTCTCATCTCCATACCATCCTGAGGGAAATTCGATTGTGGAGAGAAAAAAACGGGACCTAAAGCAATCTTTAACAGCTAGGGTATTAGGCAAGGGCGGTAGTTGGGTCACACACCTTTATGGGGTCCAGCGGGCATTAAACAACCAGCCAAGAAACTCTCTAGGAGGTGTCACTCCATATGAGGTCCTCTTTGGGACACAAATGTGGGTACCTGATCTTGATTGTGAAGGCGCAATGGCGGATGAAAAACCATTTGATATCCATATCGTTTGGCTGTTTTACAGGATCTAAACAAATCCAGGACAAAACAAAGCAATGTCCAACTAAAGCAGACCGCCACTGAGGAAGTCAAGGTAGTCACGGCAAAACCTGTCTCGATCCCAAAAGTCGGGGATTTGGTCAGAGAGAAAATTGCGGACAAAAAGGAATTTGGACCTTCTTACAGAAAAACCTGTACCAGTCCTTGCAGTACAAGGAACAAGAACTGTGCTGCTCCCGCCTCTTGCCGGAAAAAAGGAGAAAAGATTTGTCTCAATTGACTTAATCAAACCACACTATGTGGCCGATACTAAACAGTAGGCCTAGTGGACTCCGCTGTAGCAGACGCCCTCCTCTAGCTACAATCCAAGAAGTTCAAACAGAAAGACTCATCACGTTTGAAGAGCCACCTGTAAGGAATGAAGGACTAAGCAACAATGCTATGGAACTTGTTCCACTTGAACCAAACATTCAAATTCAAAATCAAAATCAAAATAATTCACAAGGTGCAATTCGACCGAATACAGACGTCTACATCAACTTGCCTCATCGAGAGGAACATAACATTTCAACGAATCCCGATGCAATTCCTACAATTGATCGAACTGCTTCTGGCTATTTCATTAACTTTGATACGTTTTCTCTGGATCCAAGTGAGCCGGAAACGACGCCAGCCAAAACCCCATTCAAGGAAGAATTAAAGAACTTTCTTCTCTTTCTTCAAAAGACATACCTGGTATCACCTTGGATTGAACTCTGGGTAATTTCTGGGATAATGTTTTTTCTTTTATGGCTAGGTGTAGTTTTGACTTTTAGTATGCTTATCAATGGACACTATCTTCAACAAGGTTCCACAGCCCAAAAGGTCAACATCCTCCTGAAGCCACATCCATCATCACATCGTGAACAAAGAGACTTGTCATCAGTGAACATTACAGCAGTTCCTATACCGGATGGTATAGTATGGGACAAGGTTGATTTCAACATATTCAGACCGACCGAACTTTTAAAAATTAATCATGTATTTAAAATATCATTAAGTGATATCATTACCTCCAGTACATTTTCTGATGATTGGAACTCTGAGACAGTAAATAATATGTTGTCTGATTTAGAGAAAACTGCTGCATTTTCTAATAATGAAATGTTAGAGGGTTCTTCAGACTATGACAAATTGTACTGTTACCAACATTATGGTCATCATTTCCTGCACAAATCCATTTCACCCAGGAATGTATTTGAGTACCATCAGTGGGAACATTGCCCAACACCACCAAAAACTAGTTCACAAGTGTTTGCAAAGAAATTTGCATACTTTTCAGGATTTAACACAACAGATCCAGCCTCATTTTATTATAAGGTTGCACCAACATCAGCACTGAAAATCATGCTAACAAACACTAAACAGATTTACTCTGCTTCCTTTTTGGCCCAATTGTCTGAACAGGGTTTCCACCTATGGAAAGACGAAATTGATAAGAAATCAATTTGGGGTTCAAGAGACTGGCAAGTCCAGGGCACAGAGGCACTATTTAGAGCATGGCTCATTCCACAAAAACGGTTCCTGAACATCACTGGGGACGCATAGGCCAGACCCACGTTATGTACAGAGAGAACATCCGGGGGTAGTGACATCCTATAGTGTTGGGAAGTTGTGCCTAGATTGGCTAGAAACCTCAACACTTGCAGAAGTGAAACAACACTTATCTTTACTCTCACAAGACATGGATCTTAGGGACTTTTTACTAGGACCTAGGAAACAACGTCATACATTTTATATATGCAGGCATTTATGCTACCTATAATGAAATCTGGAAGATTTCCCAACAAGAAGCCGCAGAGAGAATACGGGAAATAGACCGTATTAACTTAGAAAAAGCTTTTGCTGTTGTGGATAATGGGTTAACAACTTTGACCTCCAGAATATATTCATTGGGCAACATTGTATCTTCTGCTATTGACATACTGGAACAGGATTTAGCCATATTACAACACGGCCAATCACAGTTACGTTCTATTATGTTATTAAGCTGGACACTGCAATCTTTGCAGGAATAGTGCCTTGGCGTTATATAAACAGTACGTCTCTGTTTTCAGAATACAATCTTACTGATACACAGATAGAAATGGCACAAAGGGGAGCTAAATATACAATGCTTCAAATTGAGAAACTGGACAGGTTACCATTCACAGTAGCTGAATTACCATCAACAGAATGGCTACTACATGGCCAAATCACTCTCCCGGTCACAACCTTTCAGTTTCACTATTGCAGTGGTTCCCAAACTTTTTTGACCTGTGGCTCCCTTGACCTAATTGGCAGTTGGCCGTGGCTCCCCACCATGTTTTACCGGTGGGGGGATGTAAGCCCGACCTCGGGAGTACTTCCAGTTTTCTCCCTGAAATTAATTGGGATGAAGCCGATGAAGGTATGTAAAAAAGACAGACTACAAGCCCAAGAATGCACTACTAAAAGCTCAAAAAAGAGCCAAAGAGCAGCTATATGCGTGCCTGTTCTGTGCATTAAGGGAAGCTTGCATTGTTGCAACCTCTGCTGTATCTGTTTTATGGTCAGTTAATGACGCTTTGTGAAACTTTCAATTATGAAGAAGCCTGCTAAAAGCATCTTCTATTGTTTCTCCACCTCTTGTTGCTGCATTTCCTCTTCAGACATTCTTTTGCTTCCCTCTCTCTGCCTTCATGTCCTTCTTTCCTTCTCTTCCCCTTTGATTCTTTCACACTTTGTTTTACCCCTGTGTATTCCTTCTTCCACCTACTGCTTGCCCTTGTTTTCTCAGACTGAAAGTCTTGGTGTCACTTTTAGTTTCCTGTATTTCTCATCCCTCTGCGCACTCATCTTCCCAGAAATAAAACACATGTGGCCCAGTCTGGGGTGATTTAGCAGCCTCTCCGATGCCCAGGTTGCTGCAGTCTGAGCTGAACTTATATCAGCGCTGCCATGTCTCGTCTGAGGTAGTAAGGAAGCGCTAGCTAGTGTAAGAAATAGGGTAGTACCAGTTCCAGATAAGGTACTGATACTCATTTAATTTGGGAGTCCTCTTGTACACCACACCTGCACCAAGAAAGTGTTGAGCTATAAGACTGTCACAAGAGAACTACTACTTTTTGCAACTATTTTAATCTAAATGAATGTGAATGCAATATGTTCATCTTTTATGCTGCATGGCTAACAAGAAGGATCAATAAGTATATATTGACATGAGTAGCACAATCTCTCTGAAAAATTTATTGAACAGCTAGCAGCTAATCAGAGTAAACAGCTTCAAACATCACAGAGTTTTGAGATATAAAATTGAGCTTTGAAGTTCAGCCTTCCTTAAGCAATGAAGAGGGATTAAAAAATAATGTTCTTTGACTGAAGATTAGCACAGAGGAGCAGTCTCGTTTTGGAGCTGGTGACTACAGTCTCCAATTGTCACTAACCTGGAGAAATATACGGAGGGAAGAATGAGAAACGGCTTTCACTGAGGCTGAAAAGGAAACAGGTTATTTCAGTTTTATGACATGCTTGTTGTCCGGCCTTGGCAGAGGGTCACACTGGGGCCGGGCAATTAATCCTGGCTGCAATGCGGCCTATTTCCACAGCGAGTTTTCCCACTGAAATTTCTGGCTTATAAAATCCAGTGCGCGTTTCTTCACACAAAAAAAGTGCGGGAACAACAGTCAGCAATCTTTATCTCGATGAAAATGTCACGAGTCCGTGTTTTCCCCCTACATGACTCTTGTTCCCCAGGAAGCTTTACTGCACCAGAAATGTCATACATATGTACTTGTTTTGGTCATTTTTTCTGCGAGCCGCCGTGTTCATTAAGGATGCTGTCCTGTTTGGCAAGACTGCAGACCACTGCACATTGTCAAACAGTAACCGTTCATTTTTGTCCCTTTCAAACTCGACATGTGAAAATAAATGAGTCAATGAGCGAGCAGTGTCAGCCCTCTTACCTACTTGTAGTGAAGAGGTTCCCCAGAGGTGCGGCAGAACACGGGCAGCAATAACGCTCGTCAATCATTGCTGCATATCCTGAGGCTACTACGTGAAAGCACGTACGCTCGTATGGCGGCTGTGCGCTCTTGGGCCAAGCCATGTTCCCGGATTATGCAGGAGGCATTTGTCACTCCCCCCTGTTTTGTGCTGCGGTTGGAATAAGCTTCACTTGCAGGCTTCAGGCTGAAAGGTAGGGTGTCAAAAGATGCATAATTTTTACGGGCCCACATTCTCAAAACAACATGATTCCAAGCTTCCTCAGCACATGGCCACATGCTATCTTTCCCACATTGTGCGTGGCGCCCCTGGCTACTCTTAACGGCGCACCAGGGCGCCGCGGCGCACAGTTTGGGAACCACCGCACTATTGCCTTGAGCAAAGACAAGCAGGCAGGTATGAAATATTGGGTAAAGAATACATTAAGAAATCCTGGGATTTACCATATAAATTCTGATGCCGGAGTGGGGATCAAGAAGTGTTTCTTAGTGGTACCAACTGCAAGAACGCTTTAAGCGGTTCTCTCATGTGCCAAGATATTATTTTGCACGGAGCTTGTAATGGTTCAATTGCAAATCTGTATTGCCACATGAAAGGAACTCCAGCTGCCGTGATCACGCCAGCGTTTGAGCTACTTTCGAATGGGAGTTACTTAATGCTGAGCGATCAAGGTTGCTGTGGGATGCTCCCGGGCATCGCATATCTGGTCACCGTGAACACCAGGGTTACTTGCTGTATGCAAGTATTGTTTCCTCCGACAAATACAGTCAGGGAGGCACCAATTTGGCCTTCACTGAACGTTTCGTTGATACAGTTTGATGCTTTGAGCAGAATGAAAGCCATGCTTTTACAGCAAACCGTGCCGTTAACCTCCGCTCGAGAAACCTTTGAACTCCAAGTCGCAAGGACCTCGACAGAGATACAGGCACTAATCCGCACCAACTGCCCCCTACATTTCGTAGAAATGGTGGGACGTATCTTTAACATGTCAGATACGAGTGGCATTATACACCTATTTAAGACCATAGGGTCCGGATTCCTTAGCACTTTCCAGACAATCCTCGGAGTTATTCCTAACTTTATACACTCCGTGTTTGGAAGCATTTTCGGGGGTCTACCTCTGATCCTGCTCGCTGTAGCTGGAATCCTGATTATTGTCTACCTGCTGCGCAATGGACGGACCATCCGCCAGCGAGATTGCAAAAGCTCTCCTGGAGAGATATTACCGTGAGCGCATGATACAACATCTGGGTGCACCTCGCCTACGAGAACTGAGTGCTTCTTGGTTCTTATCCTTCAGACCAGTCTTTGATGACTGCATCGTACCTGTCTTCCGATGCCTGTTCTGTGGAGGAGAATGCGAGTTAGACATCTGTCTGACACCTGACACGGAGACACCAGTGGACTTAGACTCCAGGCTGGAGCCCTTGTGGTCCCATGCACGACTCTGTTCCCAGCGTATTCCCATCTTGACGCATGCCTTCCTTGAGGAACCGCAGGTGCCTTTCACGACTGAATTGAATTTCATCTCCAGCATTGGCACCGAGGTATCGAATTCAGCACCAGCTACCTGCACAACAGCTGTTGGCAGTGAGGAGTTTCATCTATGCACACTTGACGTGCTATGCGAGGTTTTGCAGTGTTTGTCCCCTGCTGTAAGCCAGAAACCGATCCCAGGATGCTTGTTTCCGGTCCAGGGAAGACATGGCTTGGCAGTTCGGGCTGGACTGTTCCCATGAGGCACAGGGTCAGACTGATTTGCATATGGCCATGTCTGAACTGGGGTGGTGGAGTGAGCTAAAGAATGATGATGGATTAAACCCAGATCAGTTGACTGGGGGTGAGTGATTGCAATGTTCAACACTCCGTCCATCATCTCCTTTGGTTTTGCTATGTTCGCCCTAAGTTGGCAGGGTATGCCCAGACGTGGGTCCCTTGCTCACTTTGCCACTGGATTCAAGATAGCCTGGCTGATGACGGCTGTAAGCCAGAAACCGGTCCCAGGATGCTTGTTTCCGGTCCAGGGAAGACATGGCTTGGCAGTTCGGGCTGGACTGTTCCCATGATGCACAGGGTCAGACTGATTTGCATATGGCCATGTCTGAACTGGGGTGGCGGAGTGAGCTAAAGAATGATGATGGATTAAACCCAGATCAGTTGACTGGGGGTGAGTGCTTGCAATGTTCAACACTCCGTCCATCATCTCCTTTGGTTTTGCTATGTCCCCTGCTGTAGCAGGCAGCGATAATGTTATGTCTCCCAGCCAGGAATTCTAATCTAAATCTGGCTCAACGTGTGCTGGGAAGAAATTCAGAAATTTTCTTTTCCCTTATTCAAAATAACTTTGCAAATTGACACTTTCAATAAGCATGGCCTTCTAAGTACGCTTACAGTAGTTCAACTTGTGTGATCGAACTCATTTAGAACTGTGATTTGCGTAACTTTGCAACAAAAAGTCGAACTTTACCAAAGAACATTTATTTCCTCGTTTTTTTAAACTGTTTTTAAATGATTTTTTAAACATTTTTTCGAAACATTTTAAATGACTTCTTGACAATGTTTATGCACTGACACCGTTATAAATATGTATCTCGAAATGTGTATTATTATTGTTAAGTATAAGGTGGAGTGGGTGTTATATTTCATATCGGTACCCTGACGTAGGTTTAGAGAACATAGTACTCTTTCCCTACATCATCTCCCCTTCATTGCATATGAACGAGCCTTATAAGGACATAACTCCAAATAAGGACAGAATGTCTTATAGGGACTGAACGCCTTATAAGGACTGACGCCTTTTAAGGACTAAACCTTTCACCTAGTTTCATGACGAGGGTGAGCTCTGCCCGATCGATAGTGCTAAGACGTCATCCTTAGCACATATGAATAATTTATGAGAACACTCTCCAGGGGGCATACTTCACCTCTCCTATCTACGCACAAAGGTTTAATCCCCAACGTCATCCTCATACTGAACAATGGCTAACACACGTACATAGACTGTATAAATACAGCACCTCTTGCTATCAGTAAGCAGGAGGGAACCGAGACTTCAAGGCCGACACACTGATCAGAGACGCTGGGGCTCCGGCATGCCATCGCTCCAGCTGACAGTGGTCTAACCATCCCTTGCGGGGTGTCCAACTCAAGTCCAGGACGAAGTCCCACACTCTCACTATTCAGGTATGGGGGTTTGACTAAATCATAGTGGGATTCTTGGCTATTAGACTCTTAGGCTCTTAGACTCTTAGACTCTTAGGCTCTCAGGCTTATTAGTTGTTTCGCACCTACTCACATGCTAGGTACACTTAAGTACATCTAGTCAGGCATCTTAGGAGTACGCACTTTATTTTATAAATGCATTTCATATTCATGTATATGTTCGTGATTATTGCAAAATGGTAGAACAATACTATTTCTTTTTATTCACTGTACTGCTGGTTCTATATCTCTGCTACTGTGTTACAGTTGTAGCAGCGCATTTATTTTACATGAGAAGAACAACGGTACAATAAATTCTTATTGTAACATGCTCGACTGTTTCTTCTATGTGTCTCTCTGAGAGAAAACAAGCAAGCACGAGTGACTGAGTGAAAAGTAGTATATTGTTTCCACGAGTCTGAGGTTATTGTGTTCTGAGGTTGCCAAAAACTAATCTCTCTGATAACAGGAGATTCTAGTGGCACTGCGAGCTAGCTAATGCAAACCATAGGCTAACATATGCGGCGGGGGTGCACGGAGTCAGTTTGCCACCAGACCCACAGTATATGTTATCCGTAAACAGCGTAGGTCCTGCATGACAGGGTACTATTGGAACTACACTACACCACGAGCACATTAATCATGTGGCGCCCTCATCTTGTATCTGGTACACAAGTGGGAGGAGAAGGAGCTAAATTGGATGTATACTGGTCCCACCGGAACTGTAAGACTTCTAGATCCTCGGCAGGATGGAATAGAGCAACGTGGCTCAAAGGGCCGGAGCGGAAGACCAGCCCAGTAATGGCCCCAAAGATAGAATAGGAGGCGCGGGCTTAACCAGTCGTAGGAATAGGATCCTGAAGGGGACAACACCTCCTCCTGGCCTGAATGATGTATATAAAAATATTCTTTTGTACCTAGGATGGAAAAATTATGAATATATTTTTATACTCTAGATGAATAAACTACAAAAAACTACTGGTCTTATTCATGGCTCTCTGTACATTATAGACATATTGCATAAAGTATAGTTAGTGTTTTGGAGAAGTTTCTGTTCTTGTTTGCCATGTATAATTTCCCTGCCCTCCTCTCCAAATGTATCTAGTTAATCAGGGACCCTCTTTGTTCTTTTGACAAACATGTGTTGTTTCCTTATTGAGCTAAATTTCTCTCCTCCTATTGCAATTAAGTAAGATTCAAAAATGTTTTCCCATTCCTTCCATGGAATATTAGGTTCACCAAATTCACTAAGAAACGGTGCAGGTTGAGACATACTAGCTGCTGCCATCATAATAAAAGAAAGCAAGAAAATGGATAAGATATAGCCAACAAGCACAATATAGAATGTCAAACAAGCACAATTAGCAAGGAGTAATGTAAAATAAAAATTGTGGTATTGAGCACGCTGGTATTAAAGAAAGGAAAAGCGTGTGTGTCACCGTATAAACAATGTGGCAAAATAAAATGGTCAAAATAATGAATAAAGGTGTGCGTGTCATCGTGCAATTAGTGGAGCACGCTGGTATCGCAAAACTTAAAGGTGTGCATGTCACCGTTTGGAAATAATGCCCAATAATGAGAAACAGTGGTGTGCGTCTCACCACGAAGTGGCACGCTGAAGTAAAATTCCCAATGAAGAATAGTGGTGTGCATGTCACCGAAAATGACATGCAAGAACCGCTGCCAGGAAAGAACGCTGAGAGGATTAAACTGGAAGAAATGGTGTGCGTGTCACCGCAAAGTGGCACGCTGAAGTAAAATTCCCAATGAAGAATAGTGGTGTGCATGTCACCGAAAATGACATGCAAGGATCGCTGCCAGGAGATGACAGCTGAGGGAATTAAACTGAAAGGAATTGGTGTGCGTGTCACCGTGCAGTGGCACGTTGAAGTAAATTTCCAATAAAGAACTGTGGTGTGTGTGTCACCAAAATTGACACACAAGAACTACTGCTAGGAAAATAAAACTGCGGGGATAAAGTGAGTCAGCAAGGGAGGCGGGAACCAACGTCAGGCAACCCCGACCCTAGGAGGTTCCTTCAGAGTCTCTAAAGACGGAAAGCTGAAAGGAATTAAGCGAGTCAGCCAATGGAGGCAGAATTAAGCATCAGGCAATCCCGCCCCAAGGAGGTTCCCTCTGTGTCTCTTGGGAAGCCGGGGAGAGACACACTAAGGAGCCACACCCCTTCAGATCCCATCCTCGTCGCCAGTGATACATTTTCTCACAGAAATAACTGACATCGCTAAAATTCTAAAGCAAGCTCTGTGGAACAAAGGAAGATACCAAGAGGGGTAAAAGGAGGGGTGGGGTGAGAAAGAGAAGCAGAAGAAAGTACAATCCTGCACAACCCAACAGGGTAACACTTAAGACTTAAAAAGAATATAATTATAACAGATGGCAGCGGAAATTCTTCTTCTGCCAACTCCAACCCCTTTCCTGGTGAAATTATGACATCAGTTTGTGCACAGCATGCAGACTTCATGATTACTCCCTGGTGATGCTCTGTAAGCCATTAACTTCCAGCCCATTGGAGAGGAGGATGCATTTTGGTAAGTCTTCTTGCCAGGGAGCCCAGGAAACAAGAGAGAAACTAGGAGAAATATAATGTTTTCCCCCCAGTGTCTCCCTCCAGTGCATTCCTGCTGAGGGATCACTGATAGGATCTCAATTGTGCAGCAGGAATCCACCCACTAGGCCATCAGTGATGATGTGTTGCTGGGGTAATCAGCCTCTTGGGGAAGGTTCTTCCACACTGAAGTGGTTATTTTTTCTTTTGTTTTCACCCTCCCTGAGATGAGATTAGCTGTTTTAAGGCCCATTTACCTCCTGGTTGGGTGTAAACCCACTAGACATTAAAGATTTGTGATCACATGTTTTTGGGGAGTGTCCTCCTGGACAAGGGTCCCTCCTCTGAAAGGAGGCTTTCCTTCTTTTGTTTCCTCCCTCCCTGGGGTAAGATCAGACATTTTTTAAACCGATCTGCCCCCGTGGGGGGAGGGAATCCACTAGGTAGCTGGGCCCAAATTTATTAAGCCCTTGTGTCATGCAAGGTGACACAAGGCAACAGAAGGACGTGAGTGGGAATTACCAAGCGAAGCAGGAGCCTTCTCATGTCATTTTCAGGAGCTTGCATGGTGCAAGTGCTGTACTACGTTGGCCTGCATGACACAGGAATTAATGTATGAAGGTACCTTTACCAACATAGCACTGCATGAGCCATTGTCAAACTATGTAGCGCAATGATGGAAATGAGTCAGAATGCTATGCATATTCCAGTGCAGGTGCCCACAATGACACAAGGCCATCAGTATTAAAAGATCTCCAAATTAAAACTCCCTGGCAAGCTCATCTATGCCATGGGGGCAGTTATTCTGCATTTGGGAGCTGGTGCAAGACAACATCCTTAACAGCAAAGAAGGAAGGAGTGCATATTCAGACAAAGGATCATGTTTATTGATCTCAGAGAGGAGGAGGTGATTCTGCTATACTGTTTGAAGAAGGAGAGCATCCTGGAGAAATGGGGCCCAATGGGATGTTACTTAATTGTGCAAGCTTGTGTGATGATGGTGCCCCTTAGAATGGTTATGTTTGTACATATTAATAGACGCACAACATCCAGAATGCCGGCAAAAGAACCTAGCTATGGGTGAAAGACTTCCGCTCAATTAGATTAGGAGAGTCTACAGACAGGAAAGAAGAATTTCTTTCTTGAGTCCCCTCACTCACCAGGGTTTCCCCTTGGTGACATGCTTCATCATAGGGGCCATCTCAATCCGCTGCGGATTGAGGCGTGCTGCGACTTGCGGAGTTACGTAGGAGCACTTTAGTGAGAAAAATGTGTAGTGTGGTGATGTGGAGTGGAAGAAGTGAATTAAAAATTCCTAACTAGTGGGCGAAGTACCTTTATTCTAGCTCCTAGTTGGTATATCTAAAAACAGGGGTGAATACTGGGAAAAGAAACCTAACCATAATGAGTTAGCAGTCCCCAGTGTAAGTCAACATGTTTCGAGCCTCCCTAAAGCTCTTCTTCAGGACTACACAGGGACCACCCCTGTGTGTACCACTCCAAAGTGACCTATAAATAGGGTGAATGGAAAAAGTAAATAAAGAAAGAAAGAAAGCGCTGCACCTAATATGCGTCAACATTTTGTGCAAAGTTAAATCACGGACCACAGAAAATATCTACACCGCGGTAAAAGTGAAAGTTCAAATAAATATAGTCGGAGGTAGTGTCAACTGACACTCTAGTATTTTCATGCGACTCCACGTATTGCGGTTAGGTGGCTGAGTAGACTACAGATGCTCTCCAAACGCGAATCTGGGTTCGAATCCCATCTAGGCTATACCCAGGGCAGGAATCCTAAGGAAAATATTAGGAGAACTAATTACCATATGGAATTTAAAAGGATGTCACAAGAAGTGGTCATGCCCCTGTAATATTACTCTCTTGAAAGAGAAATGTCTTATTTTGCAAAACCAACACATTACCATAATCTCACAGAAACGTGAAAACATATTTTTTCGTTTTACATTTTATTATTCACAAGCTAAGTTTTAGCCATATCAATGTGTAACTGAAACCGTAAATGTCTGAGAGTACTAATATTATTAAAAAGGCACCTGATACTTGGAAATTCATTTTTAAACTGGATTTAGTAAGTTAACAAGATATGCTAGGTGTATTTTTTTAAACAGTTAAACTGCTGTTATTCTTCTACAGTGTTTGCAAATGGAAGCAGCTGCAGTGCTGAGGCACAAGGTGACACCTCTTTGCCTCCGGCTAAGGGGAACGGTGTCCCTGCTCTAAAATTAGCGGGAGAACGCCTAAAGCCATATCTTTTGCCCTGGCTACATCGTCGAGTTTACTTTTCTAATTATTTTCCTAAATTATGGGCACTACGCTTTATTTAAATGGATGATACAAAAGCACATTGCTGTAGCAAGTTTCAGCACAGGAGCCTTTTATAGAAATCAATTACATCCCTATGCCTCACTGATGGCTAAAGAAAACAAGCATTTGCAATGCAATAGGTCTCGCATTTACGCGAGTTTAAGCTATTGGCATTGTAAATGACAATGCCATTTATTTATGTTTTAAAAGTGAAAACACAAATAAAGGCATTGTCATTTACAATGCCAATAGCTCAAACTCGCGTAAATGCGAGACCGATTGCATTGCAAATGATTGTTCTTTTGTGCTTTGCCTTTTCACTGTGTTATGCACACTAAATTCACTTGGGCCCTTCACTGCCACATTATGCACTATTATGCACCTTTCTGTTGCTGGATAATAATTATAAAATATACCATGATAATGATTTGAATATGGAGCTTTGGTCTGCCCCTTCGGTATGTCTGTTGTGCTTTGTTATATTTCCACTACTTGAAATCTATGCATTTTAACAGGAACATTTGGCACAGTTGGTTTATTCCTAAATAGCAATAAGTCTGGAACCAAAGACCCCCCCCCCCAAAAAAAAAATGTGGGTGTCTTCTTGTTGATACAAGACCCAGGTGGATTGCCCCGGTTTTGTCTCTATGGAAAAGGGACACAGTTGCACAAATAGCTTCATGGATGGATATATTTACTTCTCCTTCTGGCACAAAGACCAAGAAAGGGCTGATGGCTCATTCAGTGTCTTTAAGGGGACCCTATTGTATCTCCAGAGAGACCCCATAAAGCTTTCGAGGACATGAAAAGAGCCCAGAGCAGGCGTGGGAGGGGACAGGGAGCCAGTGCACGCGACACGATAGGGGGTTGTATGACTGCACCGAGGGAGCGAAAGGGGTCTGTATGACTGAAACCAGGGAGCGAAGGGGGCTGTGTGACTGAAACCAGAAAGCGAAGGGGGCTGTGTGACTAAACCCAGGGAGGGAAGAGGGCTGTGTGACTGAAACCAGAAAGCGAAGGGGGCTGTGTGACTAAACCCAGGGAGGGAAGAGGGCTGTGTGACTGAAACCAGGGAGCGAAGGGGGCTGTGTGACTAAACCCAGGGAGTGAACGGGGCTGTGTGACTGAATGCAGGGAGTGGCGAAAGTGGTGCCCCGACAGGGCTGCATGCATGGGCACTAGAACATCCCAGAGAGAAATACGGCCCCCTCCCACGAGGTTAGGATTGGAGCTGTGCTTCTGTAGAGTTGGAGAAACTTTAAACATGCCTATTTCAAAGTGGAATACTCCGCTTAAACAGTTTCCATTGATTTAAGGCTGAAAAGGAATGATTCCGTGTAAAATAAAGTGCCGCAATAATGCAGCACAATTTTCATTTTTGTGCCGCTAAATTTCAATTTTAATGCCGTAAAATTTGCAAATCTAAGCCGCAATATCCGGGGGGGGTCTAATTGGTTATAGCATGTTGCTAGTTTTTTTTTTTTAATCAGCTTTTGAGCATGGCTCTGAGACTGACTCAGCGTCTGAGGCTAAGGACCAAGTGCTAGATTCTGGCAGTGAATTTTCTGTCCAAGTTAAATCATCTGAATATGAATCCACTATTAGCTCAGATGAAGCGCCTTTTTTAGTGGAGGGCATTGAATTGCCTGTTGTGCAGCATAAGCAAGCTGAATGAGCACACAGGGACTGGAAAGCTGCCCATTGGAAATGCTGAACCCTATGTTGTTCCAAACTATGGTGCAGCCTTTGTGCCTGTCTTCAGTGGTGATGCGGGGAATAGAGCTAATATTGAGAACTGTTTGTCTATCAATTTCTTCCAGTTCTTTATTGTTTACGTGTTTTTGAATGATATTGTTGAGCAGGGCAATTTCGGACAGTTCATTCAATCCGTCAATGGCTGTATTATATTTCACTATCAACATCGCTTCTCTTTGTAATAATGCCCTTTCCACATCTCTATCTCATGGTTTTTTTCTATTTTGGATAGAATAGTCCATTTCAAATCACTCACTTTGTGATTTTTAAGCGTTCAATGATGTACCAGCGGCACATTTATAGTTTGTTTGCGAATTCGGGACATGTGTTGAATCATGCGTTGGCGAGCCTCTTGATTTGTTTTACTGATGTACAGTTTTGGGCATGGGCACATAATACCGTAAACCATATTTTTTGTTTTACAGTTGGTAAAGACTTCGGGCCTCATTTATGAGAAGTGACGCATCGCTGCGTGAAAGCAGCGATGCGTCACTTCTAGTGCGCTCTCCTTGCGACATGATGGATGCGTCATATTTACTGTATGACGCATCATGTCGCAAGGAGTTACAGATACGTCAGTATTTCTGACGTATCTGTAGGTGCAAAAGTGACGCATTGCTGAAGTGTGTCACAAAAGTGAGGCAACTCCAGCAATGTGTCCTTTCACATGGGGCAAGCCCCATGTGAAACGGCCTGCGCCAGTCTTACGCCTGCTGTGAGGCAGGCGTAAGATATTGACACATTTGCACCCTAGAAGTGGCGCAGTGAAATCTCGTAGATTTCACTGCGTCACTTCTACGAGGCTTACTTACGTGGGAACGCCCACCCTGCATACATTATACCTGACGCAGGTATAATGTAGCGCAGGGGTTTACAAAGCGACGCATCTGCTTAGATGCGTCACTTTGTAAATAGGGCGCAACAGGAGGCATGTTTTACGCCGCCGATGTGTCACAAAAAGTGACGCAACGGAAGCGCAAAACTGTCGCAAGGCCTCATAAATAAGGCCCTTCGTGTTTCCAGTTGATGTTATTAAAAGAGAAGAGTTCCCTATAATGTCAAATGAAATTGCTGCTTGTAGACCTGAATACAGCACTGTTTGGTTGTTATTGTCCTAGGGCTGTGTTGTTTTCACAAAATTATAAATAGTACTACTACCTCTTAACCCCACCCTGGGCTTAGTTTTCATCTCTCTTTTTGTGTTGAGTTTTTCTATATATTCTTTTCTTATTCTTCTTTGGAACTTGAGCTTTCTCTATTTCCCTCAAATGTTTTTAAATGTGAAATGTAATGCACCTTTATTGTTACGTCAGAAAAAGTAATTTGTTGTATGTTTGTATTTTTCATGTGGTCTGATGATTATTGAATATGTTCATTGAAATAATAACATGAACTGATGAAATTTGGAAACTAAAATCCTTGTTTAAAAGTTAAAAAATTAAAAATGAATTTGTTTTCCCTCCAATCACTATGAGTGCCCTGTGTGATTGAGATAAGTGACTAGTTGAATAGTTATCAGCATTGGCTTTGTTGTTGTTTTGCAAACTTTCTAAAAGTGGCATTTTCAAATTTTGAATGAAAAACCTAACTTTACCATTAAAGAGGGTTTATCATTACAATTTCATAGGTAACAAACCGTCAATATCTACCTCCTCCAAATCAGGAATTACAGCTTATTACATTTAATAAGGCATCTTCAATCTTATCATATGGAAGAGGTGAGCGCCACAGTACTGATAAATGAATTTGGGAGTTTTTCACTCTCAGGACATATGAAACTTAAAAGTAGATGTCCAACCTTTTAATTACAGAGCACCCTGCCCTATGGGCTACCTAGGGCCTACCTTATAGGTGACGTATATGTCATATAAGAGGTGTTTAAGGCTTGGTAAGGGGTTTCAATAACAAGTCAACATTACAGATAAATACTGCTTTCAGGCTGCAATGGTAGACCTGGGACAAGTTTTGAGGAGCAACTTAAGAGGGTGGCACAATAAGTGCTGCATGCTCACCATTAGCATTTAATTTACAGGCTCTGGGAATATTGTATACCACTCTACAAGGGACTTATAAGTAGATTACATATGCAAATTAGGTATATGCCAATCAAACCATGTTTAGAGAAGTGAGAACAATCACTTTAGCACTGGTTAGCAGTGGTAAAGTACACAGAGTCCTAAGGCCAACAAAAACAAATGTCAGCACAAGTTGGAGGTAAGTGGGCAAAAGGTTTGGGGGAAGGCCACCCTAAGGCTGGCGGGTACACCATCAACCCTACCATTGCAGCCGATATGTGTGCAGTTTTACACTGCCGTTTCGACATGACAAAATAAACATTTTGTGATGCCTAATACTCCCCGTTTTATACATATAGGTCACTCCCAAAGTAGGCCCTCCACAGCCCATACGGCCGGGTGCATTATGTTTAGAAAGTTGGACATGTATTTTCAAGTTTTACATGTCCTGGTAGTGACCAACTGGCAAATTTACTTTTCACTATTGTAAGGCCTACCTCTCTCATAGGACAACAGTGGGTTATCTTATTATATTTAATAAGTGATAGCTTTTGTTAGGGAGCAGGTGGCAATGTCATGTTTGGTGCCTGAGGAATTGAAATTTAAAACCCTCTTTAATGGTAAAGTTGGATTTTAAGTCGCAATTCTGAAAATGACAAGTTCAAAAGTTGGAATTTTCCTGTCCTAAGTAGAGCCTGCAGCCTGTTTCCTGGGTCACATGAGTAGGTGTATTTGGCACTTGGCCTTTGTGTATTCACCAAGAGACTTTGCCACTGGATTCAAGCTAGCATGGCTGATGAGGGCCGTTAGCCAGAAACCGGTCCCAGGATGCTTGTTTCCGGTCCAGGGAAGACATGGCTTGGCATTTCGGGCTGGACTGTTCCCATGAGGCACAGGGTCAAGACTGATTTGCATATAGCTGTGTCTGAACTGGGGTGGCAAAGTGAGCTAAAGAATGATGATGGATTCAACCCAGATCTGTGACTGGCGGTGAGTATTTGAAAAGTTTCAGCACTCCGTCCATCATTTCCTTGTGTTTGCTTTGTTCGCCCTAATTTGGCAGGGTATGCCCAGACGTGGGTCCCTTGCTCACTTTGCAACTGGATTCAAGCTAGCCTGGCTGATGAGGGCTGTTAGCCCGAAACCGGTCCCAGGATGCTTGTTTCCGGTCCAGAGAAGACATGGCTTGGCAGTTCGGGCTGGACTGTTCCCATGAGGCACAGGGTCAAGACTGATTTGCATATAGCTGTGTCTGAACTGGGGTGGCAAAGTGAGCTAAAGAATGATGATGGATTCAACCCAGATCTGTGACTGGGGGTGAGTGTTTGAAAAGTTTCAGCACTCCGTCCATCATTTCCTTGTGCTTGCTTTGTTTGCCCTAAGTTGGCAGGGTATGCCCAGACGTGGGTCCCTTGCTCACTTTGCCACTGGATTCAAGCTAGCCTGGCTGATGAGGGCTGTTAGCCCGAAACCGGTCCCAGGATGCTTGTTTCCGGTCCAGGGAAGATGGCTTGGCAGTTCGGGCCGGACTGTTCCCATGAGGCACATGGTGAAGACTGATTTGCATATAGCTGTGTCTGAACTGGGGTGGCAAAGTGAGCTCAAGAATGATGATGGATTCAACCCATATCTGTGACTGGGGGTGAGTGTTTGAAAAGTTTCAGCACTCCGTCCATCATTTCCTTGTGTTTGCTTTGTTCACCCTAAGTTGGCAGGGTATGCCCAGATGTGGGTCCCTTGCTCACCTTGCCACTGGATTCAAGCTAGCCTGGCTGATGAGGGCTGTTAGCCTGAAACCGGTCCCAGGATGCTTGTTTCGGGTCCAGGGAAGACATGCCTTGGCAGTTCGGGCTGGACTGTTCCCATGAGGCACATGGTTATGTTATGTTATGTTATCTGAGTTTATAAAGCGCACAGCTGCCCCAGCAAAGAGGCGTCCCGGCGCTACCAGCGTCAGAAGGAACAGGGCTAAGAACACAACAAGTAGGCGAAGGGAATATACAGAAGACAAAAAAGGACTAAGCAGAAGGAAAAAGGAAAGTTTTAATTGCTTTCCTGAAGTCCACCATGCGATCCAAGCTGCGAATCTGAGGAGGCAGGGAATTCCATAGCTTGGCAGCTAAATAACGGAAGGATCGACCTCCAACCCGAAGGCGCTTCACATGGGGGACAGTTACCAAATGCTGTCCCAGGGAGCGCAGCTGGCGAGTGGGGACATACAAGGCTAGCAAGTTAGCCAGGAGACTGGGCGAGGCAAGTTTCAAGATCTTAAAGGCTAGGCAAAGAGCCTTAAATTGGATCCGTTTGGCCACTGGGAGCCAATGTAGCCTCCGGATGGCCCCACTGGAAGGACAGTTACGTGGAAGCCCTAACAGGACTCTGGCGGCAGCGTTTTGAACGCGCTGCAAACGCACTATCTCAGCCTGATTAGCTCCCAACAGGAGCGAATTAGCATAGTCCAATCTAGATAGAATGGCTGATTGAACAATCAATTGGCGAGTAGATGAATCAAAGAACTTCAACAAGGGCCTAAGTCCCCGCAGGAGGCCAAAACAGGTACCTGCAACTTTTTTGGTATGTTCTTGAAAGCTAAGGGTATCATCCATCCATACCCCCAAATTTTTACCACCAACTTAGGGGTGGGGGTACTACCAAGTAAGTCGGGCCACCATTGTTCACTCCAGAGGCTCCTGTCCCTTCCCACCAACAATAACTCTGTTTTAGTCGCATTCAATTGAAGACAATTTAAAGTCATCCACTCTGCCACAGCGGTCAAGCCGCTCCGAAACCTAGAAGCATCTTGAGTGGAACCATCAGACAGGGCCACCACCAGCTGTGTATCATCTGCATACGAGACCATGGTGAGGCCCATGTTCCTAGCCACCTTAGCAAGAGGCTGAACATAAAGATTGAACAATATGGGGCTTAATGCAGAGCCCTGTGGTACCCCTTGCCCGATGGGATGAGCCTGAGAAAGAAACGGGGGGCCGACACTCGAAAAGATCTCTCTTTCAGGAATGATCTAAACCATTCTAGTGCTAGGCCCACAACCCCGGCATCCTCCAAGCGCTGTAACAGAATTCCATGTGAAACCGTGTCAAATGCGGCACTCAGATCAAGTAAAATCAGTGCCGCTGTATGACCGGAATCGAGAATGGTCCGCAGATGTTCTGTCACAGCCAGCAGAGCCGTCTCTGTACTGTGACCAGGGCGGAAACCATTTTGAGAAGGATCCAAGATGTTATTATTAGTGAGATATTTCATTAAAATATTATTAACATGGGCCTCAGCAATCTTGGCTACCCAAGGAAGGAGCGATATTGGCCGAAAGTTTTCCAGCTTTGCTGGGTCAAGTGAGGGTTTTTTGAGAATAGGGGACACCCTCGCCTGTTTCCACAGGACAGGGACCACAGCCGTGGTAAAAGAAGTATTAACAACATGGCACAGAGGTGTCAGGAAGAGAGACAGTGAATCCCTGAACTGGGCAGGTTTTAAAGGATCGGCCGGAGATCCAGATTTAATTTTCCTGCTCAGTAAAGAAAACTCTTCCAGCGATATACTGGGAATAGCTGCCAAAGAATGTAAAGGAGAGGGCTCCTGCCGAGCGGCTGGAGGAAAAGACCCTTGCGGAAAGGACCGATAGATGGTATTCACTTTATCCACAAAAAACGTTGCCAAGTCTTCACACTGTTGCTCAGAAGTAATCATAGAAACAGAGGAGTTACTCCTTACTCTGAGGTCCTTAAGAATTTTAAAAATACATTTGGCCGGATTAGAGGTAAGCTTTATTTCGTTAGCATAGAAGGCTGCTCGGACTGTACAAATGGTTCTATGATAGTTTTTTATAGCGGACAAATAGCATTTTTTTGCCACTGAGTCATAGTCTTTCCTCCATGCACGCTCTAGTTTCTTGCAAGCTTTCCGAAGTGCAGCCAAAGTGTCATTGTACCATGGGCTAGGGTTCAAAGTACGGCCTTTCAACCATTTCGCTGGAATGAGGGAATCCAGCACTTGGATAATCCAGTTACAAAAGGCTCTATAGCCCACATCTGCATCATTGTGTGGAGCCGGCATATTAGCAGCAAGAAACGCATGAAAGTCCTCCAATCTCAATTTACGCCAAGGGCGCTTAAAAACGGAGGGAAGAACAGTCTTATTAAGGGGCTCAGGGGCAGGGAAAGACATAGATATCAATGAATGATCAGACCAGCCTACAGGTTTAGGAGTCTTCACCATAGCAAGAGGAATATTGGAGAAAACGGGGTCCAACAGATGGCCGGCTGAGTGGGTAGGGCCCGGGACCAATTGAGTTAGTTCGCAGGCTGCCAAGTCCGCAAGCAGACTACTGACTGCGGTATCTTGCACAAGATCAAAATGCAAGTTAAGGTCACCGAGAATGCTAAAGTTAGCTGTATTCATTGCAAGCGTGCAGGTATGTTCCAGCAGGGCCGATTTAAATTTCGCAATAGGCCCCGGAGGACGATATACTAACAGCCCTGAGATGGTCAAATGGGCACTGAGAGTAATACTAAAACGCGCACATTCACAGCCCTCCATAGCTTCTTTAACAAATAGGCACGAATAGCAAGATTTAAAAATAACCGCAATACCGCCCCCCCTGGACTCTCTGTTAATGGTAAGAATAGAATAGCCAGAAGGCAGCGCTAAGTTAGGTTCAGCTACCATATCCTCATTGAGCCAAGTCTCAGTTAAAAAAAACACATCCGGTAATTCCTCCAGCACTAAGTCATAAACTTCTAGATAATGTTTGGCTAAAGACCGCACATTCAAGTGGAACATTCTTACTAGTGGCCCAGACTGAGGAGGAAGAGATAGAGGGGGCTCCGGCATCGGGGAGACGTACCTACAACAGGGACATCCAAAGGGCCCTTCCAAGGGACCCAACCGAGGCCCACTACATCATTCCACCATCGAGTTGACTGCCAATAACTCCACATTAGAGTATGTGCGCCGTCCCACAAAGCTCCGGCCAGCATTCCTGGCGAGAGGCAACGTACAGGCACGGACGGGCGCAGACGGGCTTGCCTTTGGTGCGCCGAAGCGCGCCCGCTGCGCGCGTCCGCTGCGCTCCCGCGCTATGCCCCGTTTAAGTACTGGTGATGTTAAGAGGCACGAGCAACTGGACCGCTAACCGCCAAAATGGCGGCAGAAGGAGGCCGACCGGAAGTGAAGGTCTCTAGCGGTAAAAGAAGCGTTTCACAACACCCTCCACATCAATCAGCCCAAAAGGCTGCGGTGGACCGGGGCGTGGAAACAGCAAACAGTGCAGACAGTGCCAAATAAAGGAAGCTGGGGAAGGACACAAAGGTAATGGCCGCAATACACAGTGAAAGGGGGAGTTAAAACTGTAAAAGGTCTGTAAAAAGTCTAAAAGCGTAGTATGCAACTAAACAGCGCTACCAGCGAAGTGCTCCGCCGCACGACAGCTGGAAATACAACTGCGCTCCCGCGCCATGCCCCGTTTAAGTACTGGTGATGTTAAGAGGCACGAGCAACTGGACCGCTAACCGCCAAAATGGCGGCAGAAGGAGGCCGACCGGAAGTGAAGGTCTCTAGCGGTAAAAGAAGCGTTTCACAACACCCTCCACATCAATCAGCCCAAAAGGCTGCGGTGGACCGGGGCGTGGAAACAGCAAACAGTGCAGACAGTGCCAAATAAAGGAAGCTGGGGAAGGACACAAAGGTAATGGCCGCAATACACAGTGAAAGGGGGAGTTAAAACTGTAAAAGGTCTGTAAAAAGTCTAAAAAGCGTAGTATGCAACTAAACAGCGCTACCAGCGAAGTGCTACGCCGCACGACAGCTGGAAATACAACTGCGCTCCCGCGCCATGCCCCGTTTAAGTACTGGTGATGTTAAGAGGCACGAGCAACTGGACCGCTAACCGCCAAAATGGCGGCAGAAGGAGGCCGACCGGAAGTGAAGGTCTCTAGCGGTAAAAGAAGCGTTTCACAACACCCTCCACATCAATCAGCCCAAAAGGCTGCGGTGGACCGGGGCGTGGAAACAGCGAACAGTGCAGACAGTGCCAAATAAAGGAAGCTGGGGAAGGACACAAAGGTAATGGCCGCAATACACAGTGAAAGGGGGAGTTAAAACTGTAAAAGGTCTGTAAAAAGTCTAAAAAGCGTAGTATGCAACTAAACAGCGCTACCAGCGAAGTGCTCCGCCGCACGACAGCTGGAAATACAACTGCGCTCCCGCGCCATGCCCCGTTTAAGTACTGGTGATGTTAAGAGGCACGAGCAACTGGACCGCTAACCGACAAAATGGCGGCAGAAGGAGGCCGACCGGAAGTGAAGGTCTCTAGCGGTAAAAGAAGCGTTTCACAACACCCTCCACATCAATCAGAGCAAAAGGCTGCGGTGGACCGGGGCGTGGAAACAGCGAACAGTGCAGACAGTGCCAAATAAAGGAAGCTGGGGAAGGACACAAAGGTAATGGCCGCAATACACAGTGAAAGGGGGAGTTAAAACTGTAAAAGGTCTGTAAAAAGTCTAAAAAGCGTAGTATGCAACTAAACAGCGCTACCAGCGAAGTGCTCCGCCGCACGACAGCTGATTTGCATATAGCTGTGTCTGAACTGGGGTGGCAAAGTGAGCTAAAGAATGATGATGGATTCAACCCAGATCTGTGACTGGGGGTGAGTGTTTGAAAAGTTTCAGCACTCCGTCCATCATTTCCTTGTGTTTGCTTTATTCACCAAGACAGCCACACAATAGATGGCCAGGATGTTGGCAGGATGGGCCATCAAGGACAGGCTGTGGGTATGGAGCTGTGTACACACCTACTTGCACTTCAAAGACCCTGCCTCAGCTCACACACTAAGAACTTTACATTAGCCTAATGTGACTGTAGGCAGGGAGGCAGGAAATTCCAAACACCTCTGTGGTGGGAAAAACTCCACAAGCTTTTCCATTTCAAGGCTATCACTAGGTATAAAAATGCAACCCTCAGACCCAAGAACTCCCTTCCAAGAACTCTGAGATGATCTATCCAACTGCTTCCACAGAAAGATCGCAAACATCTACAGCAGTTTTGCACGCCAACCAGACCCTAGCGATCTCAATGCCAACCTGCCCACCACTAATCAAGGTGACCACCTAACCGGATGTAAAACTCACCAGAGAATAAACACAACCATCATGTTGAATATCCACTCAGGGGCCCCAAAATATCGCTGCCACTACCACATCTGGACCTCAGTACTTCACCCATAAGTAATGCCCTCAACCACATCATCAACACCTCCATTAACTCCACCACCTTCCTGGAAGACTAGAAACATGCAACTATTGACACCCTCTTGAAGAAACCTTCAGCCGACCCAAGCCAACTGAGTAACTTCCATCCCGTCTCCTTGCTCCCAAACCCAGCCAAAGTGATACAGAAGGCCATCGACAAGCAACTCAAAAGCCACCTTGAGCTACACCACCTACTGGACAACACTCAGTCAGGATTCAGAAAGAACCACAGCACCAAAACAGCACTCATCGCAGACATAGACAACATTAAGACCATTTTGAACTGAGGAGAAATAGCTGCCCTCCTCCTGCTCGACCTCTCTGCAGCATTCGACTTAGTCTCCGATGCCACAGTTATCAGAAAACTCCAAGAGACTGGCATCCAAAGACCCACAATCAATTCAATCTGCTCCTTTCTCACAGGAAGAACAAAACCACTCTTCACATCAGAGACCAAGAATCTTATCTGCTCAATCCTCCAGGGATCATCACTCAGCCTGACCATGTTCAATGTCTACATGGCACCACTCACTAATATCATCTGATCCAAAGGCATCGCCATCATCTCCTACATGATGGCACTCAAATCATCCTCTTCCTGATGGGCAAGACTACCACCACCAGAACCAACTTCGCCAATTGCATGTCCATGCTAGCAGAATATCTGAAATCCAACTGCCTGAAGTTCAACTCTGACAAGACTGACGTTCTGGTCTTCAGAAACAAGACTTCCCCATTGAATCCCACCTGGTGGCTGACAGAACATGGACCAACACCAACACCCATTGACTATGCCAGAAATTTGGGGAACATCAGGAACAACATGTGCATCATTATGGCACAAGTCAACGCAGTGAACTCCGCCTGCTTCCACATCCTACAAATACTATGAAAGATCTCCAAGTGGCTGCCACAGAGCACTAAAATGACCGTCACTCAAGCACTCACCACAGGAGACACCACAGTGGCATCACACTTTACGCTGGAATCTCAAAGCAGCTCCTACACAGATTTCAGACCATTTGCAATGCTGCTGCAAGATTCATACTTAACCTCTCATGGTGCACCCACATCTCACTGAACCTCAGAGAGCTCCACTGGCTCCCTATTCAACCAACGCAGCCAATTCAGACTCCTCACGCAAAGCCCTTCACAACATTGGCCTAGCATATCTGTACAGCAGCGTACACTTTCACGAGCCTGCCAGACACCTATACTCACTCACCCCCCAACATTCTCAAAAGCAGAACAGGAGGGTGCTTATTCTTCTATATTTCACAATAAACATGAAAAGACTTCTCACAAAACATCAGAGCCTCCTCCTCACTCAAGAAGCTGAAGACCTGGCTCTTCTTATAACTCTACGGATGCTACACACCCAAACACCTGCTCAAGTGCCTGGATACTCTCATGGGTGATTAGTGCACTCTACGGATCAACATAACATAACATAGCACTCTGCAGTACATTCTGTGACCTAGGGATACTACAGAAGAAGGACTTATCTGCTGCCAGTGCACTGCCCTGCTGCCTAAGGCTGCCCTGCTGCCTGTGAAGGAAGTCTGGTCCATTATGTTTCATTCCAGGCTACCTGAGTGACTCTAGGGGCTAGTTAGCTGGCCTGTTGTTCTGAGCTACTGGGATACAGCAGGCTCCAGATGTCTTGTTGAAACTGCCCAACCAACCTGCTGCACTGGATCTGCCTGAGCCATGATGGCATCTGCTGGAGTGAGTCCCTGATCCCCAAGACGTGCCTTCCAGGACGAAAAGGAGAAATCCTGAAGGTTGGACTCTTCATGATCCGAACAGGCCTGTTAACACCAATATCTGGCCACCCATGTCGATCACCATTGCAAATCTCCGGTGAACTTGAGTCTTTGCGGTACAGCAACTGCCAGCAACGACCGGCAATGCTGAGATATGCACATTGTACTAAACTATTGACAGTCCGCCGAGACCACTAATGTGAATCTCCAGCAACAAACATCCACAAAGCCGACATGATCTTCCCTCTACAGCATAGACCATACAAAATGCTCTCCCTGCTTCTCGCTGTCTCTCCCGCTGCAAATTGGACTCTTCGGGTCCGATTCACAAATGTAATCTGAGACAAAATCCTAACTTTACGACTTTCGGTATTCACAACGGGCATTTAGGAGTATTAAAGTTAGGAATCCTAACTTTACTTCTCCTAAATGCCCTTTGTGAATACCAAAACTCATAAAGTTAGGATTTTGTCTCAGATTATTTTTGTGAATCGGGCCCCACATGCCAGACTTTAGAAGGTAACTTTTTCAGCAGGACTAACCTGGCCCCTGTAATCGGCCTGTGCTCCATCACAGTGGGCCTGAACTTGTGAATTTCACCTGATCTCAAAGACCAGATACCTACGAGTGGCGCTTTGTGCTTTTAGGCACTATACTTACCTTAAATACCTGAGACTGCATATTGGCCATTCTTATAACTGGATTGTTGTTGTTTTGATGTCAAATAATTTAATAAAGTGTACTCTATTTTCTAAATTGCCTTTAAGTTAAGGCTGACTGTTTTTGTGGAAAGCTACCAGAGGTTTTAGTGACTGTTGGTGGTTCACCCTGACAAGGATTGTGGCTGAAGCTTGAAATGGGCTCACACACCCCTCAACCAACAACCCAATTTCTCACAGGTTTGTAGATTATGAACCTATGGCCTACCATTGTGGATTGTTATAATTTATTTTCTAAACCATCATGGTCCATCATCGCCAGGGTAAGAGGGGTTTTGTGGGCAACTCTGCAATGTTTTCAATCTCCTCCTTTACCGGTTTAGCGTTTTATGCACCTCACCCATCCTTCAAGTCTGAGATCTGTTGATGGTGGAAATAGATTACAGTACAATCAGTCTCACAACTGGGTGAAGAGGGTATAAATCAATGCATGGATAGCAGGAATGAAGAAACACTGAGTGAGAGACAGCCACATCATTCAGCAACTCCATAGGTACAGCACATCTGTCTTAGAAGGAAGACGACAGATACATCACTCTTTTCAAACTGTCTTTAACCTTCCACAGACTACCAAGTTAGTTAATACTCACCTAGGCTGAAAGGCAAAATAATGAGGACACACAAAAAAATATTTAAATTAAAAATATGATACAATGGCATTCTTTTAGAATTATCTTGGAAGCAGTGCTAAACTGGAGAGCCTTAGCAAAATGGAGAGTGAATGGAGAAGTGAAGGCATGTGAAATGAGAAAGGAAAATTAGAATATTTGGGAGTAAAGAAGGTCCGGGAGGAGTCAAAGAGCATGATTTAGATTTTGGTGGACAGGTTACTCCGTCTCAACTGTGGCGGATATCCTGTCCCGGAATTTAAATCCCAGAGGATATCTATCTATCTATCTATCTATCTATCTATCTATCTATCTTTCTATCTACCCATCTATCTATCTATCAATCTATCTCTTTTCCAATGGATAAAAAAAACATAAATATGCAGTTGAGTGTCTGAATCTGACAGATGTGCATGTGAGTGAAAGGTTAGATATGGGAGTCATAGTGTTCTTTCTTTCAGGAATTGAAGGTGTCCATTGCAGACATGTAGACCTGAAGTGGATGCTCCCTCAGTAGTGTTCAAGTAGTTTATTATGGATATAGAGATACGTCCATACAGCAGGAGCAGAGGGATTACTGACACAAATAGAATGTGACTCTCATGACATCGCTGCATTCAATGACCTACTGCAACCCATTTAAGATATCACCACACCTCTCACCCTTTCAATAAATTAAAACGTTTAACCTTATAAGCTTTATAAACCATTCCTTACTTAAAACCACACCTAATGGCACCTCACCCACCTATTTTGAAAGACAAATGAATATATTAAAAAACTATATTCATATAATACAATTAAAAAGATAAAATATACTTAGTTTCCTTTTTATTGTTTGACAAAATCTTGCAATTGTTTTAGGCGCATACAACGAAAACTTCTAACACAACTTCATTCTTTTCCATGCTCAACTTATCACTCATTCCTCTGCAACCATCTTTACTACCACTGCAAATACTGGGATGCAAAGCAATTTGAGATTTGCTCCACCAATTACAATCCGTAAATTTCACAGAATTCTTGCATAATTCACTTATTTGTGCTGACTCTTTGAACTTAGAAAGAGCTTCTTCAACTGAATTAGGATTTTGTAACATGCATATCAGACCCTGAGGGTCTTGTGCTGTAGCATGAGACAGAACCTTTCTCATTGAGTGCATTGTATGATTGTGGCGAATAAGAACCGCTTTACTTTCATGGAGAAAAACAAACTTTATTCAGAGTTCCTCACAGAACAACTTATTCTTCGTGTAGTAACAGGAACGGACGTTTATCCACCATCCCTCACAAAGCACTTAAAAGACACTTTGCCCCGGCAAGCCACTGCTTGGCTTACATTTCATGTAACGTGAGCCGCCCCCTTCCCTTTTCGCCTGGCCAGCAGAACCTGGATCCCTATGCTCCCATTCTTGCACTGACTATTTGCTGACTGTTCCTGTCTGGAAACTCCTACGAAGGAAGCCGCAGTCTGTCAACGAGGCTCCTGTTGAGAAGTCATTATTAAATACGGATTTCCTTTGCACTCGACGCGCTTCGCTTTTGTTGGACTCAAACTCCCGTTGCCAGATATCCTGCTGGGCAGCCATTACTGTGCAGGAATTCCCTGCACGCTTAACTCTCTCTGCTTCTGTTTGCCCTGAACTCCCGCTGCCTGGTATCCTGCGGGGAAATCATTATCGTGTACAGATTGCATTCAATTTTATTACGCTTCATTATTGTTTGATTTTCAAACTCCTGCAGTTGAGAAGATGGAGAATATTTCTGGACTTACTGTTTCTTAGCGCTGCATTTTCTTCGGAGAGAGTGGGGGGACTACTCTTCGTTCCTGTGGGTCCAGACAACACAGATTAGTGGTTATTTCGTCCTTGACAATGCAGTCTGTCTCCTACTTTCAACTTACTTACTTTGTTTTTTCTATGTTAATTCTTCCCAAATTAACCAAATTTGACTTCATCTCAGCTAGCTTCCACCAATCACATACATCTACTCCCTTAGAAAATAGCTTGAATTATTCAGAAAAAACACAGTTCTGTTGCAGCTTTTCTTCCACTATTTAGCTCAAATGGAGTTTACTTAGTGGCACCATGTGGTATGGTCCGATACGACTAAACTAACGGTTTGACTGCTTCGTCCAAAACAATATTACATTTATATGTAGACTGCATACATTCTACCTAAACATATTGACACGCTCTACTTTTCCATTGCTTTGGGGGTGGTATAACTGTGTTCTAATATGCTTAAGAGCACCATTATCCATCATGATGTCCCCTGGAATTCCTTGTGTAGCAAAAACCTTTTGAAAACAATCAACAACTCTCTTTGTGGTTGGTTCACAACCTGGTTCAACTTTGACTCATCTTGAAAGATGATCCATCATGACTATGAACTACTTCATGTTGTTTGGATTATCTTTAATCTCTTTATAACCCATTTAGCCCCCTCTAATCCTAATTGGATGGCTTTGAACCATCAGACGTTTCACTTCTGGATGATAAGATCAGTAAAAGATATGTTTGTGAGTTGGACTCATGAGCACAGGGAGGGATAGAGTTGTGGTTTTAGCAGGCTGTGAGGCCCCCTTCCATGGCTACTTCTGTGTTGGGGGCTACCTCTTGTGACAGGTCCCCCGTTGCACTTGCTATGCATTGTTTAGTTCAGTATCACTATATGTGTGTAGAGATGTGGGAAGAGTGGGCTTCTTGCCATTGGATCGTCCTGATTTTTGCCACATTAGCACAATTAGGTGCTTGAGCACCTCCCTGTCACCAACAAGTGGTGTGGAATTTGACCCTCTCTCGTGGCCTCAGATACCTGATTTGCTGATCTCAACCCTTCCTTTCATGTAGAATTTTCCTCTGAGGCTAACTTTGGGTGTTTTCTCCCTTTAGTTTGGTCGTTTTCCCTGACATTCAAAACTCATTGTTTCCCTTGCCCCCACAGAGAGGGCCCAAGGCTGTTCTGGCTTTTCCCCATCCCCCATGCTGCCCTGTGGGGTCAGCATCTAGGGCCAACTGTTTCCAGGATGGTGCCTGTGTGGTTGGGGCATTGTGAGTGGGCTATTCTTGGAATGGGGTTGAGCCTGCCATGGGAGTACCCGCTGCCCTGCATTCCATCTGGAGTGGGGCTAGCAGGTCGGAAGCCTTTATCTCTGGCACACCCCTCTCCCTCGGACTGCAGTCTATCTTGAAAGATTCAATGAACCCTATACTACAATTTCGAGTTTGTCATCAAGCTGAGGTAGGGTGACAAAATATCCAAAACCCCCAAAAATCAGATTATCTCCCAAAAATGGGAGTTGGGCTACAATTTCACTCTGTAGAGGGTTGTGAAAATGCCTTGAAGGCCATGCTCATTAAAAGAGCCATTGCAGACCCAGGTGTCCAAAAGGAAAACTAACCATTGCTGTTATACTGTCTATAAAAGGACCAGCACCTATTCCTGCACAAAAACTCATGAAGACGAATGTATTGCGGTCTCTAAAAATCCTGGGAGAAATGCTTGACTCACTGAAATCCACCGGGATAGACAACCAAAAAAAAGGGGCTGTCCGGGCAAATCTGAGACTTTTGGTCACCCTACACTGTGGCCTATTAGATCACTGTCTTGTGTGTGTGGGGGCTGTGGCCCTTTTTTAATCTTCTCATCCCAGGTGCGAGAAGAACATTGGTCCCCGTCACTGAGGATGGCTTTGTTCATAACTGAAAAAGGGAGGATTCCATTGCTTTGGAAGCTTTGGGAGCTTTTTGGGGACGCTATTGGGGCTGCCTGCAATGAAGGAAATGTCAGGCTTGGGTGGGAGGCCCAAGGAAATGGGGACCTGTTGCCTGGTGACTGGGGTACTTCCCATTAGACTTTTAGCTGCGAGACCTGGGTAGATTGTTTAAGCAGTTTTCTTTCCCGCCTCCTCGTCAGACGGACCTGTCCCCGTGGCATGGCCAGCACACCCCACCCTCGAGGATCAGCCAGCAGAGTGGGGCCTCCTTTCTGTGGAAGCTTAGCGCAACGTAGCTATTCAGTGATCCCAGAGACTCATCATTGATACCTGGACTTGGTGTGGATACCTGATCGACACGGCTCACAGTAACCCTAAGTTCCTGGAAGCAAGTAAAGTTTTTGGGACCCCCAATGCTGTCTGCAGTCTTTTCTGTTCTGAGAGACAGGGGATGCTGTTTGTTTTTACTGTCGAAGGTGAACTACTGGGATTAGGTCAGTGGTATTACTATTATTTCCTATCTTTATTTGCTGAAGGGAGTCTATGCTACTGTGTACTTTGGCTCTGTGATTGCTTGAAGGAGTTACCTCCCCACTCAGTCACCACTCCTTGATGGGGTTGTGACCCTGGTCCCTGTTGCACTGGGTTCCCTGTCTGTGGCTTCCTCTGCCATGTGCTCGCCCTGATGCTTGATACCTGCTGTGGTTGTCTGGCATTCGGGGGACCTCCCTATAATTGAGTGTAGGGAGCATTCTGATTACCCGGTGTTTGGTACTGAGGAGGGACATTTCTGGGATTTTGTGGTGGCTTGCCCTGGCTCTCTATCCTCTGTTGTTTACGCTGCTCATGGTATGCTTTCAACTGGCACCTCTCTACCATGTGACCCCACCACTGGCAATAGTAGCACTCTCTCGGGTCTGGTTGAGACCAGCCTCCCTGGCCTCTATGACCATAATCATTCCATCATAATTAGCCATGCTTTCATACATCTCATTTCGATTAAAAACAGAGAATGCTGTAGATCATGCACTGTATCAATGTCCCAATCATCAGTGATAGAACTAGGGGTGATGAAATCAGGCAGAGAAATTTTAAGTACATTTTTTTTTGGGGGGTGGGGAGTTTTATATAGCGCTTACACGACCCGAGGGGTATCAGAGCGCTTTACAACAGCATGCATGTATAGAAGCATAAACATTAGAGTACAGTGACTAACATCTAGCGTACTGGAGGTTAATACAACACAGATAACAAAAGAAAAACTTGCTTGCTATCTATCCCCAGCTTGCTAGGTTGGAGATAGGGTTAGATGGGCAGGATTTCCCTGGGATTTACGCCGATGGCGATCCCTTATCCTCAGAGCCTTTGAGAAGAGCTCCTTCTTCATCGGCCATTTTGATGTAGTTGTCATATAGAATTTGAATCAATGCAGTGGGTCCAAATATATCATGTGATACCTTATCCCAATTAATTCCATCAGGAACCAGAACAGCAAAAATGTTCACCAGGGAAAGGTCTTTTCGCGCTTTGTGTGATTAAAAATAAGTTTTTAAAACCAAGTTCACCAGTCCAACAGAAGAGCGTTCTGGGAGATAATGTCCGTTAAGAATCAAGAAAAATACTGTCACTAAACCAATCCAAAGGAAAAGTAACAAAATTGTAATCCAAATATATAAAGTATGTATTTTTCAGCCAAATGTGGAATTCACGCAATCTACCTCTGGGTGGAGAGGTGGTGGGTAAGATGAATCTGAAGAAAAATTATCAAAGTCAATCAAATAGCCAGAGGCAGTTCGATCTATTTTTGGCTGCTCTGGATTCTTTGAAGAACTGGGAGTGGACACATGGCTCTCTGGACCCTACACAGGCTATGACCCTAACTGCAATCTGAACCTACTACCCTCTCTGTTAAAGACTGATTTAAATCCCAGATCTTCCCCTCCACTACCGCATTTCCCTGGGGATCATAGGGAGAAAAATACCACACATTTACAGCCAGTTTTCCATGGTGTCTATGGAAGCCTTTGAGGTGAACGCCGGACCCTGGTCTGAATGGAAAGTGGCTACTGCGTATGTCCCGATAAAGACTTGCAAATCTTTTATAACAGTTCGGGAGTCAGCCAATCGCTGTGGCCAAACCCATAGGAATCGAGAGCAGGAATCCACTGCAACCAAGATGTATTTGTAAGTTCTATCTGATTTTAAGGGTCTGCAGTGGTCCAGATAAACACAAGTGAGAGGCTTGTCTAAGATCAACAGAGGTGTCTGTGGTGGACGTACCACAGTGGAACCCTTCATCTGCTGGCAGATGTCACATTTGAGGAAGAAGTCCTTGGTCAGTTTGTAGGAGTATTTTGCAGGAAAGCCTTTCAGCAGGTGGGTGATGTCGCGTGCATTGTTTACAACCACCAAGATGTCTCTATCTATTCTCGCACTTGAACGAGTAATTGCAGTTACTGCAGCAGTTTACACTGTTGCCTTTGCAGTTTTGTCAGACATGGAATTCCCTACAACTTCTAATCTTAAATTCTGATGACTCAGTATGTGTATTTTTTGATTCTGTGGCAAAAACTCTAAATTTGCCACTTGTCCTCAATGTGTTTTATGCTTTATAATGTACCCATTGGGATCTCTGAATCCATTCAGGCTCCAGTTGTGTAAGTGCTTGTTGTAAGAATGGACACAATAATACCAATCACACACAGTCAGTGTGGGGAATCTGAGATTTGTATTCTCTAGTGCTAGAATTAGGGCCCTGAGTTCTTCTAGCTGCATGGTGCAATTACCCAGTGGCTGCGTGCAGGCCTTATGAGGGCGGAATTCATCATCCTCAATTTTACCCCTTTTACAACAGCGCACATTGCAGAGTATTGGTTATTGTCCCTGTGGAAAACCGTCACTATAGATGATATAATCCTACTGATCAAGAGGCATGACTTCATTAGGCAGGGGGTATTCATTTTCATATTGCAGGTATGCTTGTGTCTGTAGTGTAGAGTCAACTCTGTACTCTACATCTGTTGCAGTGAGAGGGTTGACCCACTGTATCCATCACAGATGTAAAGTTTTAGCGTTTAGAATGCTGGCCTTTGCGACAGCCTCAAGGACTGGGAGCGGAGTCAAGACAATAATGCGTTTGCCCTGAACCAAGGATATTTCTCTCACTACAGCAGTCTGTACCACCATCAGAATCTTTTTTGTTGCTGCAAAACACATCTCAGCATTGGTGTATAAATGTGATTTATGTGGAATTGGTCTAGTGTCACCCTTGTTGAATGTAACATAGGTATACCCTGATGCTCCAGCAATCATTCTGATCGCCATGTTTTTTGTGTTCACACATGTGTGTAATAGTTTTGCAGCTAACATGTCAGCTTGTACTGAACATACGAGTTCTATTTGTTCATTTGTCTAATGTGTGCTTGAATAGTATGAACGTGTCAAGATGTAAACAATTTGTTACCCTTTCTGCGTAATCTGTAATGTATGTGCAGCCAAAATTCAGAAAACCCAATATTCATTGGAGTTTCTTCAAGATATTTGGTGGTTGTAGAAGTAAGCTCTACTCAGAAAATGTGTTGCTAGGCTTTTGCCTTCACTTGACAGATCATATCTGAGAAATAGGACTTTGAGGTAGCCTATTTTTGATTTTATTAAATTAAATTTTAGCCCATGTGAGCAAATCCCAATATTATGCGTTCTACTCTTGCCAGGTGTGTTGACAGGTCATCATCCGTCAGATGTTATCAACATAGGACAATTCCTGGTCATCATATTCTTGCAATAGTTCTGTAACCCAGGCTGAAAACAACCCCGAGCTGATCTTTTACTCTTGAGGGAAATGACAGAACTGCTTTAGAGAGTCCTTGAATAGACTTAATAAATCCAGGGCCAATTCCCTGTCACTCAAGAACCATCCATAAAAACCCCCATGAAGCCCGATCAAAGGCCTTCTCGACATCTAGTAATATCAGGCTAATATTTGTCCAAATTACTTCAGCAATATCAAACAAAGCAATTAGCCTCCTTACGTGATCCAATGTTTCGCGGCCTAGTATAAAACCATGTTGTCGGAGAGATACCAAGGTGGCAATAACTTTACCTAATCGATTTGCTAGCACCTTGGCATAAAGTTTAGCATCACAGTTTATTAAAGAGATTGTTCTATATGACTCTGGGTTTTAAAGGGATTTATCTTACTTTTTAAATACAATAATATTAGTTATATTAGTTAATTCCCATGAAGAGGGAATATACCCCCTTGTGCTTTTAAAAAAACTGAGAGTGTATCTTGCCCAAGCTTGAAATATAATACCTTATACAGCTCTAGAGATAGATTATCTGGCCCGTGCATTTCCCAGGGCTAATGAATTGATTACCTCTGCTACCTCCTTGGCAGTAATTGGTAGCTCCAGAGCTGCCCAGTCTTCTACATTGAGGATGGCCCTGTCACCCATAGAGGCTCATCATGCCCAGCTTGCGGTGTGACTGTATCTTCTGTAAACAGGTTCTCGTAAAAATCTTTAAAAGCCCTAACTATATCTGCCTGGATATCCCATTTATCCTGTATGGTTTCTATCCCTCTTTCCACCTCCCTTTGTCTAATACGCAATGCGAGTAGGCGGGCAGAATTTTTTCCGTATTCATAGAACTCCATCTTATGACTTTGAAATTTAGTTGCGATTTCATTGCTGAAATATTGTATAATCCTATCCTTTGGCACTGCAATCTTTTTGCTGTATCTCAGTGTCATCAAGCCTGTTAGCCACTCCCTGGATCTCCTCCTTTTTTGCTTTTGTAGGTACAAGGTGCAACTTAAAGTTTTGCCTCTAATTCCGGCCTTTAAATTGTCCCACACTACTGTATCTGTATCTGTTAATCGATAAAAACTCAGTTACCCATTTTCGCATATGTTCTAGATACTCCATGTTAGACAGAAGCTTTTTGTCAAAGGTCCAATCAGCGTGTGGCTTAGAGAAGTCTGTCATCGGAATGGGTTATGATCTGATAGAGTTCTAGGGTACCTGTCAATTGCAGCCTGGACACTAAGTGCAATAGAAATGAAAAAATATTTCAGGCTCACTAATTTATTATGTAGAAATGGAAAAAATGTGTATCCAGGGTCTGAAGCTTTTAATTTATTACGAACATCTACTAGCCTGTGACCTGCAGCCGACAGAGGAAATGCTTTGAATCCCCTGGGTTTCCTCCTAGTATATAGCTGGGGGTCCAAAATGGTCCTTTTTAACATCTAAATGTATATTAAAGTCCGCACACAATATAAGGAGCTGGCCAAGTTCCTTCAATAATCTAATAATCAAGCACTTCAGCTTCATCAATATTATATCTGTAAACTGAGCACAGCATACAGTTCCCACCTCCCATGTGGCAATCCAAAAGGACCCACCTGCCCAGCTTATCCATAGAGCTCCGAACTACCAAGCAGCTAGATTTATTAGCAAGAATGGCTACCCCTCTCAATTTTAAACCTTGTCGTGTGCAGACCAAGAGTGAGAGCCCTAGGTCAGCAAAGAGTCCTCTCTTACCTCAGGGGATATGTGTCTCCTGAAGACACTCAATATCCGGTTTCATCCACCTAAAGCGGAGTGCCACTCTGTCCCTCTCAGCCCTAAAATTTAAGCTTCATACATAGATCGTGCAAATATGTAATTTGATGTCCTCAATTTCGACCTCCTATGATGGAATCTTTTGATGTAAGTCCAGTAAGGCATTCAAAATCTAGTATGCCAGTTACATAATCAAGCTGCCATATACCAAAGCCAGGGTACACAAAAAAATCAGCTCCAGTACCTTTCTGCTGTGAACTTAAAGCAGTGCTTTTGTCTGCTGCACCCACATCCTGTGCTCTATCTTCCACCAAGCCCCACAACCCCCTCCCCCTTGCCTAACCCACCTTCCCACACCTCCCCCAATCCCCTCTCCCTCCTCTGTCCCCTACCCTCTCCGACGCACCCAACCACTGAGGCAGTTGAACCCACAATGTCCGTAGATGCTTGGGTATCCTCCTCCCTATATGGCTTCTTACATATTACACAGTATACAAAAAGTCCCTGCCTAGAGCCTACCACACCCCATCTCCTCATGGTGGTTAAATCAGCAATTCATATCTAAGAGAGGATATTAGTCATCACTCAGCAATGATTCAGCCCACCAACATTATCAAATTGTGTGAGCAATGTCCCAACCCTCCTCAATAAAATAAATCATCATTTGTATATTCCCAAAAACAATTACCCCACATTTAAACTTTCAAGGAAGTAATTTGGTTTAATTTCCAATGTGATAAAATTAGCCTTATCCTGACTAGTGACTTTCAGTTTGGCGGGGGTCTTCAGGAACATTTGGGCCCCTTTCTTCTGAGAGGGCTGTATCATTTGCCTCAAGCGCCACCACCTGTCATCGGTAGTATGGCAGACATCAGGCCTACCGAAGAATAAACATCTGCCGTAGGTTTGCTTCTGGTCTGGTCAAGCAAGTTTAAAAACAGACTGCTTAAGTAAAAAATTCCCATAAAACCCTCAAATCGCCCAAGTTTACCACTGTTTCGTAAGTGCTGAGGATGCTGCTTAAATGGAAACCTACGGGCTCTTTGAATTTCCAGATCCTAGTTCAAATTGGCCAGTTCCAGAAAGGGACCTTTAAACAGTCCTACTATGTATTTTCAGACATCGGGGATCTCTATGCCTTCTGCGACATCCAGCACCCGAAGGTTGTTGCGCCTGAGCCTGTTCTCAAACTCTTCTAGCTTCCAATGGGTGTCGGTAATTTGCAATTCAAAGACCTCTACTTTCTTCTGAATACTGGTCCCCTCGGACTACAGGGTGATGGCTTTGTCCTCAACTTCTGCCATTCTTTGAGAAAAATAAGCTCAGGATTTGGCAACTCTGCAAATAGTGCCCTGTAACTTCCTATTGGCAGGTTGGGCCCTATAGCTGTCTGCCTGAGTTTCCTCACGGAGAGCCTTAATGCCTTAATATATCGCTTCAAATGTGGTCACCTCTGGATGATTTGGCCCCTTGTCACCCCCCATATTTCCTTCAAAGAAGGGCATAGTTGAGTAATCCCATTTCAAGTCCTCCCCTGTACTAGCTGTAGCATTAGCCTCATGCCAGACTTCCTTTTCTTAACCATCAGAGAGGCTTCTTTCCCAGCTATTTCAGATTTTGGAGTCTTGCTCACTCCATTCAGACTGCTCATGTCACTTGAAACACTATCCTGTGACATTCTTCTGTGGCCATCTCCCAAGTACTCAACATCATTTTCATGCCAGTTTCACTGATCCGAAAAAACCTCTCTGCTATGTCAAATTCTGTAGTGATTCGGCCTGAGCATGTTCAGCATTGTGAAGGGGCTGGGACTGTATTATTTCCTTGTCGATTTTACCAGCAAGTCCGCTATGAGATTGCCGGGGTCAAGGCTTCTTGATGACACTTCTGAGGTCCTCTCAGCCTCCCTCTGCTCCACCGCCTTACTTAAGCCATCAACCGTGCCCCCTGAATTACACACACTTCCACGAGAAGGTGTACCTTTCTCACATCATAACTTCAGTTTCCTTAAGGGCTCTATAAATGTATTTTCCTTCCTTCCTTCCTTCCTTCCAGTCCTACTCAGGCCCACCACTTTAGCGTTCTCAAAGCCCGGCCCAGCACACCTACAATCCAGGACCCGAGGGCCACATTGTGTGCAGGAATCTGGCGGCAGTCCAGCACAAAATCCCCCACGTCCAAATTACGGGAGCTTAACATCCATTAGCAATGGGGACATCCCTTTGCTATCATGTTCACTCAGGAGTGCAAGACATGAATTATCCTCTCCTTGGCCAAAGCTAAACAACTTCTCAAACTCCAAACTGATCTACCTAAAGGCGCTTCATCGTCCCCTCGAATGCCCCAATAGAAAATTCCTATGGCCTATCTGGTCCCAACCCACCGTACTGAAAAATGCATAAGGCCGTAACGACCCGGGAAACGTAAAGAGATATCCACAATCTTTGTGATATTGAAAAGAAACCTTCCTATGCTCCTTCGGTCACGGGCTCTCTGTGACTTTGTCTTTAGTGTGATTATAGCTCATCATACGTAATGTCTCACAGGACTTGCCTTGCTGGAGAGCCCCCTGCTTTATGAACATGCTGCCTAGCTTTTAGGGTTGTGCATCCACACAACATGCATCTGGATTCCCATCCAGCGACTAAGGCCTAGAGCAAATGTGTTGCACTAGATCATCCTACTCTCTGAAACTCGGCATGTCTTCCCCTGGACGTCTCTTTTGCCTTGACAGACCATGAGCATTCGGCTGGCCCACATATGCCCCATATTTGATCCTTGTACTGGTTCCCACTGGCTGTGGGGGTCTGGAGCCTGCAGAGAATGTCACAGATATGCTGCCCTGCCTGCTCTGCAGCAGAATGTCCCCCCTGCTGTCCAATGGCTGCAAGCCATCGGCGGACACCCCCCATTGATTTACATCCTTGAAGAGTGACTTCTGTGTTGTGTCCGGCATAATTGCCTGCTGGCCAAAAGAAGACTCGAATGGAGTTGTTGGGTCCTTTTGGCCTCACAAAGGTTGTTGTGTTATTGGAACCTTTTTTTGTTTCAGGTCAACTACCGGGCCAGGGGGCCCCCTCACTGTCCCCGCACATGCCCAACATGTACCTAACTACTAGAGACCGATATGCCATTCTCCAGGCCCTGCCAGTTACCCGAGTTGTTGACATGGCTCCACTCCTAACTCTGCCCTGGTCTGGGACCCGTGCCCAGGCGGGCAATGTTGCTTCATTGGGCAGTTTCTGTATCCCTTTCAGGTACACTCTTAAATACCTACCACATAATACCATCACTACGCCTCATCTTCTACACAATGACCACCACACAACATACCAAATTACTTTCACTTAATGTGAGAGGACTGAATTCCACAAATAGAAGAAAGCAAATCTGGCTATGTCTCCTTTTAAAGGACCTCAACGTATCTTCCTCCAGGAGACTCACCTCCTGAGGGAGGATGCGTCTCACATGTTTCACCTTAAATATCCTTACCTCATCAGTGTACACGCTCTTACTAAGACAGCGGGAGTGACTATCTTGTGTAAGGCAGGTTTCTGCACTCAGATACTGAAGACAGTACACAACACCAATGGTCGCTATATGAAACTTACCATGCAATGTGGTCCCCGCCTAATCACACTTTTAAATGTCCGTGCCCCTAATAAGGCACAAGAACCCTTCCTTAGGGAGCTACTGTGAGAACAGCTGGCGACCGTGAGTGGTGACATGCTTATGAGTGGAGACTTTAATTTAGTATCAATCAATCAGAATTTATATAGCACAATGCTATCACCCCGGGGGGTATCTGGTTTCTGGGGTTGCTGCTTCTGTATAGAATAGCCACTTCATAAGTCGCTTTCTGAAGTCTGCCAGGAGGTGTGCCATTCGGAGGGGTGAGGTCATTCCAGGTCTTGGCTGGGATGTAGGAGTAGGAGAGGACCCTGCTGTGGCTGCGATGAATGCGGGGGATATGTGCAAGGGCAAGTGAAGCGGAGCACAGGTGTTTCAAGGGTAGATGGATGTTCAGCCAGTGGTTGATGTAGGATGGTCCTTGGTCATGGAGAGCTTTGTAGGCATGTGTGAGCATCTTGAACTGGCATCTCTCCTGGATTGGTAGCCAGTAGAGCTTTCTGAGGTGGGGAGAGTTGTGGGTCCATTTGGGGAGGTCCAGGATGAGTGTGGCTGCAGCGTTCTCTATGGTATGGAGTCTTCTGAGGAGCTGGGTTGGGATTTTGGTGTATAAAGCATTGACGTAGCAAGGTGGCTGATGAGAAGGGCTTGTGTGCCAGACTTTCTAGTGTTTACTGGGATCCATCTGAAGATGCTGCAGAGCATGGAGAGTGTGTGGAAGCAGGAGGAGGTGACTGCCCTGACTTATCGTTTCATGGTCAGTTGACTGTCAAGGATTATGTTGAGGTTGCATGCATGCATGCATGGACAGTTGGTGTGGGTGGGGGTCCGAGTTCTTCCAGCCACTGGCTGTGGTCCCATGCGGAGGTATTCTTCCCAAACATCAGTACCTCTGTTTTGTTGGCTACGTCAGTCATGGTGTTGCAGAAATTGGTTCTTGTGTTTGGGGCGTCCTCAGTGAGCTAGAAGATGAGGTGGGTGTCGTCAGGATAGGAGATAATGTTGAGTTAGTGGATACTGATGATGTCTGCCAGGGATGCCATGTAGATGTTGAACAGAGTGTTGTTGAGGGTTGAACCTTGGGGCACGCCGCATATGATGTCCTTGGAGCAGAGGTGAAGGGAGGTAGACAATGCTTTCTGGGCGTCCTTAGAGGAATGCAATGATTCACTTGAACGCGTGTTGCTGAATGCCAATATAGAGTACATCAATGAGGATGTGGTGGGAGACGGTGTTGAATGCTGCTGAATGGTCAAGGACGAGCAGGGCCACCGTTTCTCCTCAGGCGAGGAGAATTCTGTTGTCATCTGTTGCGGCGATCAGTGCAGTCTCAGTGCTGTGGTTGTCCTGGAATCCTGATCGTGAGGTATCGAGTAGGTGGTTCTGGTCAATGTAGCCAGTGAGCTGCAGGGTGATGGCTTTTTTGAGTACCTTAGCTGCGTATGAGAGCAGGGAGATTGGACTGTAGTTTTTGAGGTGGCTGGGATTGGCGGATGGCTTCTTTGGGAGGGTTCTCACTTCTGTATGTTTTCACCCATCTGTGAAGGTTAGGTTGCTGAGGTGCTGGAGGCATTGAGGAGAGTCGTCAGTTCAGTGCTGACAATTCTGGTTCTGAGGTTGAAGAGATGGAGGCAGGGGGTTGGAGGGTAAGTGAATGCAAGACATGATGGTCATGGTAGTCTGTATGTCAAGCAAAGACCAGGCTGTTATGGCTGGGCAGGTGTTCGTAGGTTGGATGAGGTTGTCGCTGCAGCATGTAGTGGGTTGGGGGTCAAACTTGTTGTAGATGTCGGCATCCTTACTGTGGAAGTAGTCCGATAGAATGTTGCAGATTTGAGAAGGGTGGACCGAGTTTTCTGTGGCTGCAGGGTTGGAGAACTCCTTGATGATTTTGAAGAGTTCCTTAGTGTGTTGGCCGTGGCGTCTATGGGGTCAGTGATAGCTGCTCTTTTGGTTTTCTTGATGTGCTGGTGCTAGTTGCTGAGTGCTGTTTTGTTCGCGGCTCTATTGAAGGGATCCTTGGTGATGCGCCATTGCTTCTCAATTAGGAGACAGTTGTGCTTGGTGATTCTGAGGTCTGGGGTGTACCAGCCTGCTTGTCTTGTAGTTCTGTTGGTTTTTGCCAGTTTCCAAGGGGCGACTCTGTTGGTGCATATGTTGATCCAGGCAGAAAAATTGTGGACAGCTTGGTCGAGGTCAACTGACATGTTGGGTGGTGTGGTGCTGAGAGTATGTGTCCTTTGGCAGTCGGTTACTTTGCTCCAGCTACGATGGGTTGCGCTGTTGTGCTTGGTGATTGTGTGCTGGGCGTCAGAGATGATAAAGTGGACAATTGCATAGTTAGTCCAAGTGAGCTACATAATGTGGGTGAATTTGATTCTGTTGCTGAGAAGATGGTGTTGAGGGTCTGTCTGGCTCTGTGTGTGGGTATGGTGACTAGTTGGGTGAGTCTGATGTTTTTGAGGTTCTCCAGTAGGGAGGTGGAGTTGGTGTCCTTGGGGTCTTCAATGTGGAAATTGAGATCGCCGAACAGGACATAGTGGAGGGAGTCAATGGCGAGGGAGGCAATGATGTAGGTGATGGCGTTGTAGAAGACTGGTTGGGGTCTAGGTGGTCTGTATGGAGGGTGCCTTTCATACTTGTCTTGGTGTCAATTAGTATTCAGAACCTGAGGTGTTCCATGAAAGATGTTGGCTCGTTGTTTGTTGCAGTGCATTGGATGGATTGCTTGAATATTATGGCAATGCCTCCACGGTGCTTGTTGGGGCAGTCTTAGTGTTTTATCTTGCAGCCGTCAGGAGTGGTGGTGGCGATGTTGGGGTTCGAGGTGGGGTTGAGCCACGTCTTAGTGATGAAGGCCACGTCTGGGGTGAGGGTGTTAGTGGTCTTTTGAGAGATAGCAGCTCTGGGTCCTGTGTGGGGGGTGCTTCTGTATGGCAGGAGAAGCTGCAGTGGTGGCAGGCAATGGGCCCTTCAGAGGAGCATGGTGAGGATGTGAAGCAGCAGGTCCAGGAGCTCCTTAGTGGAGTAGCAGCAGATGTTGGGAGGACCATGGGTCCTGGCGCTGGACACGTTCCAGGCACAGACAGGCTTACCTTTGGTGCGTTGTCAGCACGTTCGCTGCGTGGCCGCAGATTGGCCTCCATAAGTGGCTCTGGGTGGTGGGAGGGGCCGGCAGTGAGACGGGAGGGCGGGAGCAGCAAAGGCGGGGAAGGTGGCATCAGTGCAACATGAAGGAGAGATTAGCGAGTGGCTGCTAGGCAACCAGAAACAAAAATAAAACACAGCAGAGCAAGCTGAGCAAGTGCAGGCGAAAATCAGACATAATGCGACAGGAGGAGTGTGACCTAGACTTGAGGTCAGGTACTGCTTATAGAGGCCATGGAGCGGACTCAGTAAATGGTCCTTGGAGGAGGGAGGGGCCAGCATGGAGGCAGGAGGGCAGGCACAGCAATGGCATGAAGATAGCATTAGTGAGACACAAGGGAAGTGAGTGTTTGTAGGGCAACCAAAAACAAAAGGCAGCAAAGCAAGCTGAGCAAGTGTGGATGAAAATCATGTAAGATGCATCAGGGGGAGATTGACCTTAACTCGATAGGGACCCTGAGCTAAACCATATGGCCACCTCCTTCCAGGGCACGGGGCGATGCCTACAGCACTCAAAAGAGATTTTACTGACCTGGCATCGGTGGAGGCTTGGAGGTATAGGCACCCTGACACTCCTGAATATTTGTTCTATTCACCTGTACATACATCTTACTCCAGAATAGATCACCTCTACCTCACCCACTCCTTGCTCCAAGAGTTGGAAACTGTGTCCATCTCAGACATTTCCATAGCTGATCATGCTCATGTTGAAATTGTGTGGAACTGCAGTGGAAATTCACGACAGGTTCAGCAGCGCTGGTGATTCCCTCTGCAGCTTCTCAGGGACCCGGTGGAAGTTGCTGAAATTCTAAAAGGGGTCAAGGATTACTTTGATCTCAGTGATCTTCTGGAGACCTCAGGTCACACCCTCAGGGATGGCTTTAAAGCCACTATCAGGGGACTCATCTCCTCCATTGCAATTGCCTGCATGAAGGAGTCCAGATTGGTTGAGTCAGGTTTAACTTCGGAGATTAAGGGATCTCCGTGCTACACTTTCCCGATTGGAGCGCAATATGGCAGAACTTGATAACACTTTAACACATATCCCTGACTCTGATGCGGCTGGTAGACGATTGGCCCTCCTTACTGAGTACAGGGACATTGCAGATCGCGAGATACTTTATCTGGGCAAATACCAGACCGCCAGGAGATACGGCGAAGGTGAGCGTTCAGGCCGTATATTGGCTCAGATGCTCCGGCCCCCATATAATAAGGCCTACATTACCGAGCTCCGCTCCTCCACGGACCAGATGCTCACCGGCACCCTGGAAATTCGTAAAGAATTTCTTACCTTTTTTACATCTCTTTACACCTCCATGGTAGGACGTGATCCCACTGCCCAGGAAGCCTACCTATCAGAGATTGCATTGGTATACCTGGAGAAACACATGCAGGACTTCTTGGCGGAGCCAGTCTCCGAGGTCGATGTCCTTGGTGCCATCGACGCTCTGCGCTGCTACTCTGCCCCCGGGCTGGACGGCTTTACAGGGGAGTTCTATAAGGCGTACAAGGACCTATTGGCACCGCAACTTATTGAAGTGTACGCAGAAGCCCTCGAGAAGCAAATTCTTCCCCCACTCTCTGTGAGGCGGTGGTCATACTTCTACCTAAGCAGGGCAAAGACCTGACATTATGTGGGTCGTACAGGCCCTTATCCCTTCTGAATTTGGATTACAAAATCTTAGCTAAGATAATCGCCAATCATCTATCCCAACTGATGGAATTCATCATCTCACCGGCCCAGTCCGGTTTTGTCCCCCGTAGATCCACCTCCCAGAATCGCAGAATGCTTTTCTTAGTCCTCCACAGGATTAACCCAGAGGTCCCCGCTGCTGCAATCCTTCTAGATACCGAGAAGGCTTTTGATTAGTTAGAATGGCCTTTTTTCATTTCGGTCATGCGCCGTATGGGTATGCCTGTGGGATTCATAGCCACTACTGCACTATTGTATGGCCGCCCCACGGCGAGACTTCGCCTGAACGGCACACTCTCCCGCCCCTTCTCTCTCTCACATGGCACTCGGCAGGGCTGTTCTTTGTCCCCTTTGCTGTTCATTCTAGCTATGGACCCCTTAATCCATCACTTCCAGGAAAGGCATCTCCAGAGAGGCCTACAGTTCAACACCGGACCACTCCTGGTCTCGCTTTATGCAGATGACACTATCCTTTGCGTCAGAGAGCCCCAGGTAAATTTGGAACCTCTCATCAGAGAGATCATCCGATTTGGTCAACACTCTGGCCTGGGGATCAACTGCCGAAAGTCGGTTATCTTTCCCTTAACATCTAGCACCACTTCATGGGACTGTGAATTCCCCCTCGAATGGTGTACTGACTCAGTTAAGTATTTGGGTATACACATCCATCTGGAGACCGCTCAGATCCTCCGCCTCAATTACGGGCGGGAAATCAGTGCCCTCGAGGCCCAAGTGGACAAATGGCAACGGCTCCCATTGCCTATTGCCGGCAGGGTGGCAATCATCAAAATGATTGTGCTCCCCAAATTTCGATATCTTTTCAACAACATTCCCATTCCCCTTCCCAACAGTTTCTTTTCAACATTACGGTCCCACTTTATTAGATTGGTCTGGGGGGGCAAACATGCACGCGTGCGCTGGCAGGTGCTCACTCTCCCATACGATAGGAGTGGATTTGGCGTTCTGGATTTCCACTTGTATTATTTGGTAGCCCAATGCAGCTATGTCTTTGCTTGGTGCCACCCGGACGCAAGGATTCCCTTTCTCCGCCCAGAGGCCGACTTCGTTCTGCCCGAACAGCTTGCCACTGTGTTACCCAAGGGCATTCCCAGAGACCCTAACGACATTCAGACAGTCTCCAACACCAGTTGGGCGTGGGATAAGCTGCGACGCGTCCTTGGCGCCCCCACGCTGTATTCCACGGCTCTCCCTATCCCCAATGCCCGTTGGTTGTCAATCACTGGCGAAAAGCTGGTGCAGCTCACTTTGGCCAAATTCGGCATCTCTAAAATGGGTGATTTATACCCGAATGGCCACATCTTCACGGCGACAGAAGATGTTCGCTTTCAGGATGCTACATTCATGGACAGCTTTGTACTAGGCTGGATTCGTTTGGCGCTTCGTGCCAGTCTTCCTGGTTTCCCATTAGAACCGGACTCATTCACACCACTTTCGCTCCTCATTGAAAACGAAAGTGGGGCTCATCTCATATCTAAATTATACAAGACATGCTCTGCGCTGATCCCGATTAATGACGACAAGGTCCGTAAACTTTGGGAGGAAGATTTAGGCCGCCCCATCATTGACGATCAGTGGACTAAATGCTGCGAGGTGACGAAGGAAGTGTCTCTCAACAGCAGGCATAAACTGTTACACTTCAAGTTCCTTCGCAGGATATACATAATTCCTGCCAGGGCCCACAGACTGGACCCTTTCAGCCCACACACTTGCCGTAAATGTGATGCCCCTCATGCAGATTTTGCTCACCTCACTTGGACCTGTCCAAAACTACAGTCATACTGGGAGGGGGTACATAACACACTGGGCGACATAACCAAGCTGTCCCTAGTCCCCACACCTGAAGTGGCACTACTGGGGTATGTGGTTAATTTTCCTAAAAAGATCCGGAGGTTTGCATCTCTCAGCCTGCTGCTCGCCAAGCGTGAAATCGGTATCCACTGGGGCCGTCGGTCTACTCCCACTTTACAAGGCTGGTTGAACAGCTTGGCCTATTGCAACATCAACAGTGAAATATACTCAAGCACACTGCCTGGCTCGTCCCGCCCCAAAGATATCTGGGGTCCATACAGGTCCTATGTTGAAGCAGCTAAAGGGGCTACTGATTCCCAACTAGAACGGGGCATTGTCCCTGCTGGGGTTGGATGATTCAATTGCAATCTTTTCACCTGATTGATCTCTTGTATTTCATGTTACCGTGAATGGCTTTTTGTTGTTTTTTGGTATATGTTATTTGAATCTGGACAGCAGGGGTTGGGCTAGCATGCGGTCCTGCCACAGAGGGGTGGTAATTGCTCTCCATATTGGTGGGTTTGGTCCACGGGACTGTATTTCTATTAGGCTCTGCTGATATGTATACACCTTTTAGTTATTATGTCTGTTAATCATTGCTCTGCAGTTTGATGCTCTATCACATTTGTGTTTCAATGACAGATACCTCTCATGACTATTTTTCTCCAATGTACTAAAATAGTAAATAAAGTTTAAAAAAGTGCCTGGCTCAGTCTGCCCCCTCCCAATGCAAATCACCTGGAACCTAATTGACTCTGAACATGCTGGCTTCATCTGTAATTTGCAAGGGGTAGACAACATCCGTTGGGTTGCTCATTTGGTGGAGAAGTCCTACACCCATAACATTCCTGCCTCCCTTCTCTTCCTTGATGTGGAGAAGGCATTTGACAGGGTTAGCTGACCGTTCCTCAGAGCGCTGCTTGGGAAGATTGGTATCCCGATTCATGGCCTCTAATGCAGCTCCTACTGCTGCCATTCGATTTAATGGTCAACACTTGCAGCCTAATCACTTAACGAGAGGCACTCAACATGGGTGCCCTCTTTCGCTCCTGCTGTTTGCCCTAGCGGTAGAGCTCCTAGCCATCACTATCCAGAAGTCCATTGTCGTCATTTTTTCATAAACTAAGTATGCTTTTCAGATGACCTATTGCTCACACTCGCCCAATCTGTGACATCTCTCCCTGCGGTGGCTCATGCTCTGACTGACTTTGAACAGCTCTCCGGCTTTAAGGTTAACATGTTCAAGTCTCAAGCTATAAATCTCACGATACCAAACTGGACCTCCCAACCATGCTGTCTCTCATCCCCTATCAATGGGCCCCACATGCCACACGATATTTAGGTCTCAACTTGAACTCCACCTTATCGACTTGGACGAGTGCTAATTGGGCATCCTATCTAAAATCTATCTTAGACGACTTTTGTCGATGGTGGCCGCTGCATGTGTCCTGGCTGGGTCGGCATTGTTCTGATGCTTCCTATGGATCCATGGGATACTTGCTTGCCCCAATCTCCTCGAATACTATTGGGTGGCACATCTCCGTTTCATATCTGAATGGGTGTTGAGGGAGCGCGAGTAGCATTATTTCCACATGGATCGGGCAGTCGCCTCCCGGCCCCTTTGGGACCTTTCTTTGCTCCCTAGGCATGCACGACCGCAAAGTATCTATATTGCAATCCCCACCAAGACTGTCCTTGAGATTTGGGATAAGATTGCGCTTAAGCATGGATTTACCACGTTTCCCTCCCTAAACACTGCTTTGGCCCATTACCCGGATGTCACCCTGGTCCCGGAACCTCACTCACTCCCCAGTTGGAAGCAGGGACATTGTCTCATTGTGCGGAATCTGTTCCCGGGAACCTCTATTAAGACATTTGAACAATGCAAACAGAAATTCCAAATACCTGAACCGACTTGGCTGCAATATTGTCAACTGCACCACTGGGCTCTGCACCCCTCAAATGTTCACGGGGCAACAAGGCAATTTACCCATTTCTAAACACTGGTCAAAGCTCATGATGGTATGTGAGGTTTGATATCCCATACCTAACAGGTCCTTCATCGTTCCTGCCCAGCGCGTCTGCATACATATCAATTACATTGGTACGCTGACACCACTGAGGATATCTCCCAAAAGCAGTGGGAGAACCTCTGGCGAGATATCCCCAAGATTTTTCGCAGTATTCAGCAGCGCAAGATAGCATACAAAATGATGACACAGTGGTATTATACACTGACATTCCTTCGCACCATTTACCACACCACATTTGATCTTTGCTGGTGCTGTAACGCTGCTCCTGGTGATTTTCAACACATATGGTGATCATGCACTGTCATCTCCACTTATTGGAAAAAGATCCTAGGCCACATTAAAGGCATACTGGGCTTCCCACTCCCTGCCTCCTGCATCACAGTTATTTTGGGCATCAGCCCCCTAGAACTAGAGGCCATGATGCACACAGACTGGCGTCTGACAGGCCAGATGCTGGGTGCTGCCAAGCAACTTATAGCTCTCCATTGGAAGCACCCTCTGCTCCCCCTATGGCTTCATGTTTCACAGGGATGAATCTGATCTTCAAAGGATTAGGTGCTGGAGGTTGGAGCTTCTTGTAGCCTGAAGATCTATGAGATGCAGAGCCAACAAGCCTTGGCAGCGGCAAGTCAAAGCGGTGAACAGGGTTTGGTCCCAGTGGCTCTGCCGCGGGATACTGTCCTCTAAATTTCAGGGAAGACAGTTCAGGCCCCTGGAGAGCCACAGAACCACAACCTGTGTTTCAGAGACTTAGGAAGTAGATAGGACAATAGGAAAAGCATACCAGTCAGCTTCTTTGCGGTGCCTGCAGATGCAGTGGAGTGACTCCTTCACGCCAAGGGAGATTTCTTTGGGCGTCCTTGATGCCCACAGGGCATCTGGAGGACCTGAGCGAAGCACAGACACAGACGAGGCAGAAGACTTGCAGAACTGCAAGACCAGGAGCATCAGGAATCTTCCTTGATGCAGCCTTGGTTCCATGCGAAGTCCAACGAAGTCCAAGTGTCCAGATGGTCAAAGAGTGTCTTGCTTTTAGAGGTGAGTCCTGTTTTCACAATGAATATGAGGACCCACCCACAGGAAAGCCCTTAAATACCCATGGAAAGGGTTGGAACAACTCAGGGACCCCTCTCAGAGGAGGGACTGGTCAGAGGGGATGGAATTCCCTGTCCTTTGTCCCGTTTCGTACCACAGCGTGAAGGGAAATATCTATTACAACGCAGTCATTACATTGCACTGCTTTTACAATGCAACTGTTACAACGCAACTGCCTTTACATTGCATGCCATTACAACGCATGTCACTACAATGCATGCCATTACAACGCATGCCATTACAACGCATTATAAGGTAAGTAATGGAGATTTTTTTTGTTTTAGGGTTGGTATGTGTTTTGGGGTAGATGGGAATAGTAATGTTTACCCCTATGCTATCCAAAGCTTTCCCTACTGTTGCACTCACTGGAGTTGGAATAGTAATTTTTTTCCCTACTCTATCCAACACTTACCCTACTGTTGCACTCACGGGAGTGGGAATAGACATTTTTACCCCTACACTATCCAACACTTACCCTACTGTTGCCCTAAAAGTATTATGCGCTGTAATGGTATGCGTTATAATGGTATGCATTGTAATGGAATGTGTTGTAATGGTAGTTTTTAAAAATGTGTTGTAATGGCATGAGTTGTAAAATCATGCGATATAATGGTAGTTGCGATGTAAAAACCAGCGTTGTAAAAGCATGTGTTGTAAATGTTTGCATTGTAACTTCATATATTCCAGCGTGAACCAAGGGCTCCTGAATCCATGCATTGAATACCTCAGTCCTGAATGCTTTGTGTGCCTCAACCATGAACGTAACATCTCCAGACCACGTTGCAACACCATTTGTGTAACTGCATGTCTGCAGTTTGCTGGTATGCTTATTGGTTGATCTTCGGTCTCTGACATTTGAATATGTGGAATCCTGAGGGTACCTCTATGGGGAGATCCTTTGAAAGGTTCAAGCTTGAACAGCCTCCAGCCAATACATAGTGGTTACCTACTCAGCTGAGGAGGATATTTTCCCTTACCCCAAGAACATCTCCTGTTAGTAGGTGAGATGGGGACTTTGGGTACACAAAAGAAAATTACTCAGGCAATCCCTTAAATAATAACCCAACCTAGAACGTTGGCAGCACCATGTTGTACAACTTATACTTTCTCAAACACAATGTTAGACTGGTGCAAGACTGATTCTGAGCACCACTCAGGATATGTTGGCCTTTAGTCCTGTCATACGGTTTTCACTTTTCCAGTAGGAACTGTGCATTTGTTGGGCAACAAAAACGTTGGAATTGGTGCCAGACTGATTCCATGCACCCCCTCATGTTGTCCTAGAGACCAGCTAGTTTAGAGTTCCACCATAAGCCCACCTAACCTATATTGATGGCAAATGGCTTGGGCAACCTCAAAACATGACAACCCAGGTCACTCCCTGGAATCTTGGTAAAAGATGAAGGACCTTTTCGCTCAGTCACTAGTTTGCTCTCAGAGACATATACAAGAAAGATGCAAAGGGGCATTTTCAATATTTATTGAACCATCGTATATGCACTGCACTGATTAATAGACAGAAGCAAATAAAAGTAATTAGAATTGTAAGGACGGTTAGGAAAACATTGTATGTATATGCTGGCCTATAAGTACTAAGTATAGTGAACTCCTACTATGCCTCCCCTAACCTGGTCGCCTAGGCTGTGTGTGCTCAGCCAAGAATCTCCTACATGATGATCTAACTCCACTTTACCGGAAGGCGAAGTATGTAGGTGCCCCGTCTTGGTCACAGGTTGGACATCCCTCCTCACGGAAGGATCAACAGGAACTGGCTAAGCTGAAGCGCCAACACAGCAACAAACTCGCAGGTGATAGCCAAGTGCTCTCCTCCCAAGTGCATAAGTATTACAATGGTATTCATGACTTCATGTTGCAGCCGCTGCTGAGCAAATATTGTTTATTGTCTCTGTGATAACAAAGTCTCCCTATGGACGAAATAAGAAATTATAACATTTGCACAACCTGTGTCAGGGCCTTCTTCGAAATGTTGAAAGTGTCATGATAGTGGTCCTACAAATTGCTTTTGTAAATAAAGTAGTTCCTAAGAATCTAACCTTGCACTGTCAATCAAGCAAATGTGTGTCAAAATGCAATGTTTGAAAGAGAAGGCAACTTAAGAAATGTGTGCATGCTACAATGGCAGTGTTTCTTACTGAGCCTAACTGAGCCACATGACACCCACTCCTCGGACAAAAGTCGACTAAAGGATATCTAGTCATAAAAGAGCTGGGCATAAGTATAGGTATAAGAATGCTATTTAAAGATTTTCTGAATTGCTAAATGGGATTAGGAATCCATAAGAAATCACTATTTTGAAGGGGCATGTTTAGGGTGCCCCTTCCAAATACAGATTCCTTATGGAATGCATCACTGAACCAAAATCAAGCCACAAAACATTTTACCACCATCTCAAAGGAGTGGTAAACCATTCAGGGAGGGACCTCCTACTTGGTTGTGAATGTGGACAAACCTTTTTAGAAGAGGTTTGTGTAACTTTTCATTTTTTTCAATGCATCCTGTTTTCATTTAAGGAAAGTGGACTACATTTAAGAAAGAATATTGCTTTATTTAAAAGTAATCATAGACATGGTAGTCTGCTGACCCCAACAGATCCCCATCCCCCTGATTGTGGCCAATCGTAGTGGGTCACAATTTGCAAACTAACTCATGAATTTTGATGAGGGAAGTCAAATTGTGAATCAATACAATTCTGTATTTTGTAAACTGCCATATTAGTACATAGGTAGATTCTCAAAATACCAAAGTGTTCAGTAGAAGTCGGAGTGCAAATTGCAACCACTTTTACTTTTACTGCATTCATTTTACTACATTGCAAATAATTGCAATTGCAAATCATTATTAGTCGCAATTTACAATTTCCCACTTGGAATCTTTAAACATGAAAGGGCTTATTTACAAGCCCCTTGTGCTGCCGGTGCATCAATTTTTGTGACTCACCGGTGGTGCAACTTGCTGCCCCATATTTATAAGGACACGTAAAGCCATTCTGCATGGCTTTTCTTTCCCTTGTAAATATGGCCCCTTTACACACAACACTGCGTGAAAGGGGCATGCCATGGGTGTTGCTGTGGGTGTTCTGACGCAACACCCATGGCTTCTGCCGCATTTCCAGATTTACGAGAATTCATAAACCTGGAAATACTTCAGAATGCTATGCCTCCCAAGGGGAGGCGTAACGAGGAGAAATGTTTTAATTTCTCCTTGTTTTTTCCTCTTTGTATGCTTGATGCATTCTGCAGCACACATAGAACAAGGAAATCACCACTTGTGATTGTTTATGTGCAGGAAGGTGCTGTTCCTCACATAAACAATCATTAACAAAATTACGTTTGTCAATTTCTATGTGGGCTGCATTAAGCAGCACACATATAAGTTTAAAAATGCCATTTCAGATTGTTTATGTGCCGGAAGGGACACCTTCCTGCACATATACAATCATTCCCCTCAATGCAGGCACTCTTGCACTAAGGTGCTTCCGAAATAACGCAGCAAAGGTGCAGCCAAATGGGTTGCAGCACCGTGCTGTGTTATTCCTTTGTAAATGAGGCCTCAAGCTCTTAGTTACCATTGATTGCTCACTGCAAATCCTATGGTTGACTCTAAGGTTGTATCAGTTTTCCTTCTTTGTCAAATTATTCTTCCAATGAAAGTTTTCTTTACTCTAAGAACAACCATCAGCATTGACCCCTAGTAGAAATCTGATGGGTTCCCAACTAATTGTTCAGTGAATAACTTAGCATCTAGGTCTTGGAACACTACTGCTTTTTGAAAACCAGTGCTGCACAAAACCAAACGAACGCAGAGTTGTGTTGAGCATGGGTTTCATACAAAACAGTATCCTTTTAAGTAAGCATTTATTTTTGTGTCCGTTATCCTCATGTAACGTACTTTATGTTTAGTGTTAAATCCTCTGTGTGAAAGGAACCTGCGGTCTCATTTAAAACCCACCAAAGAGCATGTTCTTGAACCTAGATGCACCACTACTGTCTTACGGGCACATGCATCAATCTAGGCTTTTGTGATTCCTTAATTGCGATTATTAAGGAATCGCAATTAAGGATTTGCAAAAGCCTATGCATGAAGGAATCGCCATAAAATTAGCGATTTCCAAACATTCCTTAATTGCGACTCGCAAATTGAGAGTCGCAATTAAGGAATGCCTTCCCATTCATTCCTATGGGCCTACAGGCCCATAGGAATGAATGGGAAGATTACATGCGCAATTTGCGAGTACCAATAGGTACTCGCAAATTGCGCATGCATTTCAAGGGTGCAAGGGTGTCAAAAGGACACCCTGTTGCACCCTGAAATTGCTCTGTGCACACATGTTGCGCACACACATGCCCCAAGGGCATATGTGTGTGTAACCTACAACTTTGAAAAATGCACTTTAGTGCATTTTTCAAAGTTTTTGAAAATTACCATCAAGTCCAACTTGATGGTAATTTGCGCCCCCTAGTAGCGAAATCGCTATTCTAATGGGGTTCTTGCATTGCATTTAAGGAATCGCAAATTGCTATTCCTTAGATGCAATCGCAATTTGAGAAAACGCAATTAATTGCGAATTCTCAAATTGCGAGTGCTTTGAACCTTGATGCATCGCAAATGCCCTTTTTGCGGGCGCAAACAGCCGATTTTTGCGAATCGCACCGTTTGCGCTCGCAAAAATGGTTGATGCATGTGCCTGTTAGTCCCTGAATATATCCTGTTAAATCTACACCGTGAGCTGATGATTGTAACAAAGATCTATTTGATCAGTAGGTGAATGTGTTTCCCTTCTTGTTCTATTGGAGTGATTTGGTTTATATATCACACTCTTTCTGAAAGGTGTTTCTTGTCCTTCACTTGTTTTGTTACAGATTCCCCGCTCAGTCTGCACTGAGAGCTGCCTTCCAGGATACCGTAAAGCTCCTATAAAAGGGAAGCCCATCTGTTGCTTTTACTGTGTGCCATGTGCAGAAGGGGAGTTTTCAAATAGCACAGGTGAACAAAGCAATTAAAATGTATTCTACTGTCTGTTTTATGTCTGATTACTGCAATAGCACTGATGTTATATTATGCTGACGAGTGTAAGACAAATATAACCTAAGTGGCAAATCTGGTAAAAATGTTTAATATCACTGTCATCTTCTATGGCACACCCTCTTATAAACATTTGAGAATTAAGAGACCTAGGGGGTCTATTTACCAAATTCTCAAGCAACGCAGTGCAGCAGACAAAAATACTGCATTGCTTTGCGTGAGAAGAAGAGAGCAGGAGCGTGTCATATCAACAGAGTTTTTCTCAGAATCGCAATTAGAAAATTGCCATTCCTAATGCATGACATTTTTTATTTTTACATTAAATTCCTAGTGGGTCACAAATCAACCTACCTCATGAATATTGATGAGGTAGGTCACAGTTGTGACCCACTAGAAATGAGAGCCATCACAGAGATGTTGGTCTGCTGGGGTTAGCAGATCACCATATTTGTGATTGCTTTTAAATAAAACAACCTTTAAAATATATATATATAATGGTTTCCTTAAAGGAAAATGGGATGCGTTCCAAAAGAAAACAATGAAATGTTTACCCTTCATTTTTTTAAAGTAGGCAGTGTCCACAGGACCACGGCCTCCTCTTAAAAAATAAATTTTTTAACATTCTCAAAGGGGAAGGGATCCACTGGGGACTCCTTCCTGTTTTAAGGAGGTGGTAAAATATAAATGTATTGTGACTGGAAGTCAATTGCAAGACATTAATACATACCACTGAGAGTCAGTATCATTATTAGTTCCTTCTAAATACTTGAGGGCTTATTTACAAGCCCCTTGCGCCACTTTTGCGTCTCTTTTTCCATGTTAAAAATGACGCAATAGTGGCGCAAGAAGCTTGTAAATAAGCCACTAGATTGCAAACCTAAATTATGACTCTGTACAATTACAGTTTGGTGTTTGTATATAAAAATGCATTTTACCGCCACAAACAGTCTGATTCTATGAATTGGGCAGTTTGCTACCTCAAAATGTTCAGTACATCTGGTCCAAAGTTCTCTACTGAACATTTTTTTTAGTAGTTTCATTTTAAACAAAAAGACTGGAGAATAGCATTCACTCAATAGAAAACCTGACATGCATGAAATAAGAGGGACGCATTCTGACTTGCGGTAACACCACAGCATTAAATTATTTATCGCTATCATACAGCAACACATTGTTAAACATTTGCACATCGGATTGTGCCTGAAACTGGATTGTCTAACTTAAACACCAGATTGTCTACATTGAGAGTTTCAAAAGCAAATTGCAATAATTGATTGTGCTGTGATAGTGATATGTTATCTACAGCCAAAGGGAGAGGATGTGGCCTTATGGCTAAAGCGGTCGACCTTGAAGCTGGGGAACCGGGTTCGGGTTTTGGCAGTGACCCTCAACATCCTGTGATTCTAGGCAAATCACTAAGGGGCATATTATCAAGGGCTCTATCGCCGCTTTAGCGGGACTTTTTCCCGCTAAAGCGGCGATATTTTTATCGCCCTATCAGCAAGCTGTCGCTAACAGGTGTTAGCGACAGCTTTTAGGCGTTAGCGACTGGTTTGGGTGCTGCTTTGCATGTCAGCGATATTTATCGCTAATGACATGCAAAGGAGGCGTTCCCAACTAAAAGCGACAGAAAACAGTCGCTAACATATCTATCGCCTATTAGCAATACCCTCGAAGCGATAAAAAAACGCGCGCTAACCCCGATTAGCGCTTGTTTTTTAGAACTGGTAAAAACATGACTTAACAATAATAGTCAATGGGAGGTGGATTCTAAGGTTAAGTCCCCAGCCTTAGCGCTAGGATTTTATCGCTGGTTTTCTCGCGTTAATACAGGGTTTCGCCGCTATCGCTGGATATTTTATCGCAATGGAGATAAACCTTGCTAATAGCATGTTATTTCCGCGGTAATATCCAGCAATAGCCGGCGATAAAAAAACGCGCGCTAAGCAAGGTTTGCGATAATTTTCGCAGATTCTTGCTAATATGCCCCTTAATCTCCCCCTGCCTAACAAAAAATGAATGTGTCCATCTGTAACGCAACTGGTGCTCATGTAAGGTGCTCTGATACCTTTGGGTCAAGTTCGTATTATATAAAACTGCAGAAAAAAATAAATCATTAAATGTATAATGTATTGATCCTATAGTATCTTTATAGTCTAAGAGCAGCTATAGCTGTTTCAGGGGGAAACTTTTGGAACATTGCTTATCAAATGTCAGGTTCAGTTTCATGTGCGCTGTGTTATGTTGATCAACTACTTGCAATATTTATATCTTTAACTTTATTTTCTTCTTATGTTTTACATTTTAGACATGGAAAATTGTATAAAATGCCTGGAGGACCAGTGGCCCAATGACAGAAAGGATGGTTGTATCCAGAAAGCCATTGTTTATCTCTCTTATGGTGATTTTCTTGGAGCAGTGTTGGCATCTGTATCTACTGTACTATCCATGTCCACAGCTGGTGTGTTGGGAATCTTTCTCAGATATCGAGACACCCCAATAGTGAAGGCCAATAACAAGGATCTCAGCTACGCTCTCCTTGTATCTCTGCTGCTGGCCTTCCTCACCTCTCTTCTATTCATTGGACGCCCTGCATTATTGACATGCTTGATCCAACAAGCTGCATTTGGGATTATTTTCACTGTTGCTGTGTCTTGCGTATTAGTGAAAACCATCACTGTTGTAATTGCCTTCAATGCCATCAAGCCAGGTAGCAGGTTAAGCAGATGGCTGGGATCTCAGGTGTCTGCTGCTATGGTCCTCGTATGCACACTGGGGGCAGTAGTAATTTGTCTCACTTGGCTGCTCACTTATCCTCCTCATCCAGCCACTGACACTGAGTCTGAAACTGGAAAGGTGATCCTACAGTGTGACAACGGTTCTGTCATTGCTTTCTATGGGATGCTTGCTTACATGGGTCTGCTGGCCTTTGCCAGCTTTACTGTGGCCTTCCTAGCCAGGAACCTTCCTGATAGATTCAACGAGGCCAAGCTCATCACATTCAGCATGCTGGTGTTCTGCAGCGTCTGGGTGTCCTTCCTTCCAGCCTACCTTAGCACTAAAGGTAGATACATGGTGGCCGTGGAGATCTTTGCCATCTTGGCTTCCAGTGCTGGGCTGCTGGGCTGCATATTCATTCCCAAGTGTTACATCATTTTGTTCAGACCAGATAGCAATAGAAAATGCATTTAGAAGTCAGAAGTAATTTATAATCACAATATCAAATGTATAACCTGATCATCATGGGATGTGGTGAAGAGCATCTGCTTTTCCATCTTTTTCCATTAGAAAATCTATTACTGTTTCAATGCAATCATTCACTCACATCCCAAACATAGTAAAGGGCTCAGCACAAGGGCTCATAATGTAACTAAAAGTTATCAACAAAAGTACGTTCCAAGTGTTGTCGATTAATTATGCACCTAGAAAATAAATTACCTTGTTAACCTGTTGTTGTACCTCTGTGACTTCCACATTTGATAAGTACAATCCTTTCCTGTGCAGGTATCCCTTTCACGATTTCTGTTAAACATTTATTATCTGTGATTTTCATTTATTTCTGTTTCTGGAATGTATGATATTTTCCCAGGTATAGCTCACCTGTCTAAATTTAGGATTAATTCTATTGAGTAAATCATTCCAGGAGAAGACAGTTCAGTACTAATGGCTTACCATTCAATGGAGATAAGACTAAAAGGAAGCAAAAGGACTGGAAATCTGTGTAACTAAAAACTCCCTGGTGGTGTATGCATATTGTTTTTATTTCTTCAACAAATTGGTGGCGTGTTGCAGACACCACAGTAGTCAACGCAACCCTACAAAAACATCATCTGAGCCCTTACTAGAATCCTATGCAAAGCACTCTGAAAGTCCAAGACTTGACCCTTTTTTCACAGCCCAACTCAAGCGGAGGGTTTTGTCCTTATTGCTATATAAAAAGAAAAAGTTGCTATTTTCTTTTAAAAAAATAATTTTTATTGAAGCTTTCAGGCAAAGCGTAAGCATATTGTAGACAAACCAGTACATACTCAAAATTTCCAGGATATTGTGTCCTGCAAATAGCATCTGAAATTACAGTAGGGGTTAAAAGGTGGTGGAATATTGTAACTCCAGATCTGTTTGCTTCCCACTTTTCTTTAAGAGAATAAATTGAATTAAAGGCACTCCCAAAACAGGTAGAGATTTTAAACTTACAAATAACCAACATATTGGATCAGTGTGCCCCCAAGAAAGAAAACAAACTAAATAGGAAATCACCATCTAAAGAAAGGTACACACCAGAACTTAGATTGTTAAAAAGGAAATGCAAATCAATGGAACATAAATGGAGAAAACCCAAACAGAACGGTGACAGGCTAATTTAACAAAGAGGAGCTAAAGATGTATCACAAAGCCCTTAAACATACTAAGAAATCATACTTTTTAAAGAGAATTGGAAAAAAATACTAAGTCAACTAAATAACTATTCAAAATAGTGAAGGAACTTTGTAAGCCAACTGGCATTTCCCAAGCATTGACGTCCTCGGAAGATAACTGTGAGAAAGTTAGTAACTTCTTCTTTGATAAAGTTTCCCAAATTTACTCTACATTTAAAATTTAACAAACACTGGAGGATATTAACTGGGAAGCTTTGGAACCCCACTCTGAAGCACTCTTTCACTTAGGAAACGTTGTCCCTGTTAAGGAAGAGCAAGTAGCGAAGGCAATTACAGAGTTATTATAGATCATTGCTGGATCCATGGCCACATTTTATCTTCTCTTGGTTAACACCGGTTATATGCCCCTACTTAGTGTAATTTTTCAATCAATCATTAGATGCTGCTGTGCTTTCCGACTCATGGAAACAAGCTATTGAATTTCCACTGGAAAAAAACAGGTATAGCTCTAACCTTGCAAACTACCTATCAATTTCCCAACTTTCTTACCTGTCATAGGTTTTGTAGAAGTTGATTAACAAACAATTAGTTGACTATTTAGAGACAAATTATCTCTTAAATACTTCACAGGCGGCTTTAGGGCAATGAATAGAATGGAGGCTACTTTACTAGCAGCGTTGGATAATATTAGATTATTGGTGGACCAGGGTAAAGCTGCCGCCCTGATCCTTTTGGACTTGTCGGCAGCTTTTCATACTGTATCTCATAGCCTCCTGGTGAACATTTTACATGAAAAGGGACTACACTCCAAAACTCTTCAATGGTTCAGCTCATTTTTACATAATAGAACTCAAAGAGTACAAATGGGTACCTTTTTCTTCCAACCCAAAAACAATCAAGTGTGTAGTCCCGCACGGAGCCTCACTGAGTCCATCTCTGTTTAAGGCTTATGTCTCTACATTTACCATGATCCGGAAGAAATGGGGTTTTAACATTTGTTCCAACACGGATGACATGCAGCTGCTGATAGCTATAGAAGAAAGATATGAGGACACTGGAAATTATTTGATAAATTTGCTCTCAGAAACTGCAAATTGATTGACAGATCACTGTTTGAAGCTCAATGCAGAGAATTCTGAGATACTGCTTTTCAGAGGAACAGACCTAGTCTGTGACGCATCCTGGTGGCCCCAGTTGCTAGTCATTGTTCCACAGCCCAAACAGGTTGTAATGAATCTGGGAATCTTGGTAGACAACGCACTAACCATGCGAGACCAAGTTAGAGTACTGTGTGGAAAATGCTTTGCCATGTTAAAACCACTAAGAAGACTTTTCATATGGATTCCACTGAACTGGAGAAAAAAACATTACTCAAGCCTTATTAACTAGCAGGCTGGACTATGGGAATGTGCTATATGTTGGTATGGCTGACTACCTATTCTCTCGACTGCAGGTGACCCAGAATGCATCAGCAAAGCTGGGTTGTAACAAAAATAAGTTCAGCTTGGCATCAGAGTGTTTGGAGGGGCTTCATTGGCTGCCTATGTGTCAAAGGACCTAGTTCAAACTAGTGTGCTATGCACATAGAGCGTAAATACAAGCTTGGCCCCAAAACTTTGCAGGACAAAAATGAATTTTATGTTCCGTTGTGAGAGTTAAGGTCTTGCAATCTCGCTCTGGCTAAAACTAGATGCATTAAGAGGGTCAGACCGGGAGGTCACTCCTTTTAATATCTGGTGACCGTACATTGCAATGAACTTCCTTTAGACCTTCGCCTCACTGATGACCATATGAGGTTTAGGAAGAAGCTGAAAACGTGACTGTTTAGGACTTAATTGCTGATGCCTTTTGTAATCAACTATCTTTAAAAATAGTTTTGAGCTATCTTAGCGCCTTGATACCCCTTGGGATGAATGTTGCGCTCTACAAGCACAATAAAAAAAATATATACTGCTGCTCACACAATTGGTAAAGAACAATGGGGAGAAAAAAAGAAAGGGGGAGCCACTCTGCTAGGGAAAACACGATGAGTGAACTTTGTGAAATGACACATACGATGTGAAAACAGAATAATACATTTTAAACATCAGTTTTTTTTTCTTATTTAAAAAGTATAATGAAATAACAAATGCATGAAAGATGTCAATCATCGTATTTGTCCGCAAATGTTGAAAAAAGAACGTTCACACATGTGTAATAGTTTTTAATTCCCAAACGAGCACTTTATCACTTTATTTTTGGCAGTAGTAATTACAAATGCAGAAAAAAACATGTGTTAAGATGGCCCCCATGAATTTCAGCATCTAAGTTCCGAAAGTCCATCAACTATTTCAATGAAATACCATGTGATATGTTGAGTAATGAAATACTGCTGGGTTTGCACGGTGTAACTGACATTGACAAAGCCGCAATGCGAAACCCGTCTGTCGGTGCACGGGGTCTGCACAATAAAGCACTTGACTCAAATACGGCTCCTGTGTGTGCTTTCCACTCAGGCATGAGAAGGACATGCCTCTTCGTTGCAATTGACTGCGGCTCACCACCGCGGGAGTGAGCACCCGGGGCGAGAGGAGCAGCGGCGGTGACTTTGCTGTTTCTCGATATATCTATATATATTATCTACTGGCGGTCGCCAGTAGATAGTTATAGTTGCAACCTATTATCCATAGGAAATCCGCGACATTCTATTTGAAATAACTCTCTTGCCGGTTGACGTATCTTCGCAAAATTTTCAAACTTTGTGGCCCGCTCCGGTCCGCTCCTACCCTGAAAGTCTCGGGGGATTCGTCAAGCGGGGGCCGAGAAAAAGGGGGGTCCCAAAACGCGTTTTCCCCATGCAATTTTCCATAGGAAACTTTAGACACGGCTACAGCCCGAACTGCTGAACGGAATTACACCAAATTTGGCAAAGAGGTAGTTCTTGGTTCAGAAAGAACCCTTTTTGTTAAATGGTGTAAATCCGTTCAGTAGTTGCTGAGAAAATCAAAAGTAAAAAGATAGTGATATCTATGGCCGAGTAGGGTCCGCGTACCCTCCCGATCACGAGCTGCATGTTAATTGGCTGTCAGCTGGCTGTCAACATTCCGATTCAGGAAATGTTGGCAGCCATTTTGTCCCTCGGTAGAACCGAGGGACAGAAACAAGTGCGCAAAGCGCACAAAGGGGGCAGGGTAGAAACACCCTGACCCCCTAGGTTTGCTCAGGGGGTCCCACAAGGACCCCCTGGGCAAAAAAATTTTTTTAAAAATCGGCAGGATGCGCTCACGGTGCGCGAATCCTGCCGAAAAAAAAAAAATCGAAGCGCGGTCTCCCGCGCTTTGATGTTAATTGGCCCCCGGGTGGGCCAAGTCCCGGGGGCATGCTGGGGGGGTTAATTTTATGTGTGGGGGGCCTCTAAGGGCCCCCAAGCCCCGGGGACCACCACCCCCCGGGGCTTTATGTATAATGGTGCGGGAGGGCTCTGAGCCCTCCCGCAGCCCCGGGACCACCACCTCCCGGGGCTTCTTTTTTTAATTAAAAACCTGTGTGGGGGCTCCAGCCCCCACACGCCCGAGGACCACCACCTCCCGGGGCACTAAGAAAATTAAAATGGGGGTCCGTTTTGGACCCCAAGCCCCGGGGACCACCACCTCCCGGGGCTTTCAAGATGTAGGGAGGGGGCCGCGCGGCCCCCTCCTGGAGCCTGTGGTGGCCCTGGGGACCGCCACCCCCAGGGCCGGCTCCTGCAGTGTCCCGGGGTGCCTACCCCCGGGACACTGCTGTTTGCAATGACAGGACGGGAGCCTCGCGGCTCCCGTCCTGTCATTGCAAACTTGCTTTGGATATTGGAAGAGAGAGCAGGAAACCTGCTCTCTCTTCCAATATCCAAGCCAATTGCTTTCCACATGGGGAGCAGCATGTTAGCTGCTCCCCATGTGTAAAAGCAATGCCGGCTCCCGTAGGACACGGGGAGCCGGCGGGACTGTGGGGGGCTTGGGGACCCCCCCACAGTCCCCAACGAGAGGCCAGGCCCCGGGGGATGGGGTCCCCGGGGCCATAAGTGGCCACGGAGGGGGGCCACGCAGCCCCCCTCCCCAAAGGAAAAAAATGGAAAAAAAATTAAAAAAAAGTGCAAGGCCGGCCCGGGGGATGGGGTCCCCGGGGCCTTAAATGGCCTGAGGAGGGGGCCACGCAGCCCCCTCCAAATAAAAAAAGAGAGGCCATGCCCCGGGGGATGGGGTCCCCGGGGCCAATACAGGCCCAGGGAAGGGGGCCACGTGGCCCCCTTCCCGTTTTTTTAATTTATTTTAATTTTAAAAAAGGGGTAAGGCCCTGGGGGATGGGGTCCCCAGGGCCTAAAAATAGGAAAAAGGAAGGGGGCCACACAGCCCCCTTCAGAGAGGGTGAAAAAAAACAAAAACGATCGGGCCCGTAGGCCCCGCCCCTTCCTTCACCACTCTGCAAACGCGCCCCTGGCACGTTTGCAGAGGGGAACGAATTCCCCTTGAATACTGGGGGTCCCTGGGGGCCAACTAGCCCACCAGGAACCTCCAGTATGCGCCAGGGGCTGCCTTGCAGAGAGGTGTACAGAGGCCACGCCCCTTTTACACCTCTCTGCAAAGCAGCTCTATGGCGCTTTTTGGAGGTATATGGTGGGCTAGTTGCACCCCAGGGACCCTCAGGATTCAAGGGGAGTTAATCCCCGACTTAAAACACGCCACGGGGCGCGTTTGCACAGTGGTGAAGGGAGGGCGGGGCTTCAGGTGACATGTGTGCAAACAGGCCCCGTGGCGCATTTTAAGATGGGGAATTAAATCCTCTTCAATCCTGAGGGTCCCTGGGGGCCAACTAGCCCAACAGGTACGTCCAGAAAGCGCCACAGAGCTGCGTTGCAGAGAGGTGTAAAAGGGGTGTGGCCTCTGTACATGTCTCTGCAACGCAGCCCCTGGCGCATACTGGAGGTTCCTGGTGGGCTAGTTGGCCCGTAGGGACCCTCATGATTCAAGGGGACTTAATCCCCCAACTTAAAACGCGCCACGGGGCGCGTTTGCACAGATGTCACCTCAGGCCCCGCCCCCTCCCTTCACCATTGTGCAAATATTCCTCTAAAATCAGCCGAAATACGAATTCTGATTTACTCACCTGTTATCAGGAGAGACCTCAGTGCTGCATCTTTCAGCCCAGTACTAATCCTGAAAAGTAATTTTAACCGTACTTACCAGTAACTTGAATTTCCTTCCATAGGCTAACATTGACTGGTTTCACTTGGAAATTCTTCTAAGTGTGGAGTTTTGGAACTTTAAAATATTCCTCTAAAATCAGCCGAAATACGAATTCCGATTTACTCACCTGCTATCAGGAGAGACCTCAGTGCTGCATCTTTCAGCCCAGTACTGGTCCTGAAAAGTAATTTTAACCGTACTTACCGGTAACTTGAATTTCCTTCATAGGCTAACATTGACTGGTTTCACTTGGAAATTCTTCTAAGTGTGGAGTTTTGGAACTTTAAAATATTCCTCTAAAATCAGCCGAAATACGAATTCCGATTTACTCACCTGTTATCAGGAGAGACCTCAGTGCTGCATCTTTCAGCCCAGTACTGATCCTCAAAAGTAATTTTAACCGTACTTTCCGGTAACTTGAATTTCCTTCATAGGCTAACATTGACTGGTTTCACTTGGAAATTCTTCTAAGTGTGGAGTTTTGGAACTTTAAAATATTCCTCTAAAATCAGCCAAAATACGAATTCCGATTTACTCACCTGTTATCAGGAGAGACCTCAGTGCTGCATCTTTCAGCCCAGTACTGATCCTGAAAAGTAATTTTAACCGTACTTACCGGTAACTTGAATTTCCTTCATAGGCTAACATTGACTGGTTTCACTTGGAAATTCTTCTAAGTGTGGAGTTTTGGAACTTTAAAATATTCCTCTAAAATCAGCCGAAATACGAATTCCGATTTACTCACCTGTTATCAGGAGAGACCTCAGTGCTGCATCTTTCAGCCCAGTACTGATCCTCAAAAGTAATTTTAACCGTACTTACCAGTAACTTGAATTTCCTTCCATAGGATATCATTGCCTGCTTTTTGCTGAAAAAGTTTCTAAGTGTTGATTTTTGAAACATACAAATATTCCTCTAAAATCAGCCGAAATACGAATTCCGATTTACTCACCTGTTATCAGGAGAGACCTCAGTGCTGTATCTTTCAGCCCAGTACTGGTCCTGAAAAGTAATTTTAACCGTACTTACCGGTAACTTGAATTTCCTTCCATAGGCTAACATTGACTGGTTTCACTTGGAAATTCTTCTAAGTGTGGAGTTTTGGAACTTTAAAATATTCATCTAAAATCAGCCGAAATACGAATTCCGATTTACTCATCTGTTATCAGGAGAGACCTCAGTGCTGCATCTTTCAGCCCAGTACTGATCCTCAAAAGTAATTTTAACCGTACTTACCAGTAACTTGAATTTCCTTCCATAGGATATCATTGCCTGCTTTTTGCTGAAAAAGTTTCTAAGTGTTGATTTTTGAAACATACAAATATTCCTCTAAAATCAGCCGAAATATGAATTCCGATTTACTCACCTGTTATAAGGAGAGACCTCAGTGCTGTATCTTTCAGCCCAGTACTGGTCCTGAAAAGTAATTTTAACCGTACTTACCAGTAACTTATATTTTCTTCCATAGGAATCCATTGTCTGGTTTTCAGCAGAAAAGTTTCAAAGTGTCGATTTTCACAAACTACAAATATTCCTTAAAAATCGCCTGTATGACTTAAACGCATTCTTTCAACTGTTTACAGGAGATGCACCAGTGCTGGATCCAGGATCCAACACTGAGTAAGAAAAAGTAACGATAACAGTTTTTACCTGCTAAGTGAATTTCCTTCCATAGGATAACATTGGTGATTCTATGAGAAAAAGTTTCTAAGTGTCAACTTTTAAAATACAATAATATTCCTTAAAAATCACGACTGTAACCAAAACGCTTTTACTCAACTGTTTACAGGAGATGTACCAGGACTGAATCTAGGATCCAGTCCTGTGGTTAGAAAAGTAATCCATAAAGTAACTAATTGCATTTAACTAGAAATTCACATTGAGCTGAATGTTGCATTGTGTATGAAAATGTGTTGCCCATTGCAACAACTGTAACTACTGTTCTTAAAAGTCTATTGCCTATGTGCAAAGTATTTAAACTAAAGTTATTCATTCTGAGAAAGTATTTTTTGTAATGTAATGTATAATGTAATTACAATGTAATTTAAAAAATAAAATATGTAAAAGAAATTGTTTCTAAAAATGTAGTAAATCAGTGTGAAAAAATTAATATAAAAATTAATACATTTAAAAATTGTCATTTAAAAAACCTTTGAAATTCACTGAAAAAACCGTAGGTTTCAGGCACGTTATAGTTACAAATTAGCATTTTAAAAACCTTTGAAATTCACTGAAAAAACCATAGGTTTCAGACACGTTATAGTTAGAAATTAGCATTTAAAAAACCTTTGAAATTCACTGAAAAAACCATAGGTTTTAGGGACAGTTATAGTTAGTTGGACATTGCACTCGTACAAAACCCGTGAAATTCCCCCGTTATAGTTAGTTCAGCTAACTATAACTCACGCCCGCAATGCACTGCTGATGACGTCACATATTACATCACTCATGACATGGTCAGTGCCATCACTGATGACATCACTGATGACATCTCAAATGACATCACTGATGACATCATCCACGTGATAATCTGATGCAGCTCCTCACACCCTAATATAACCTTTGATACACCCAATCTAAATTACAGAGTGCCATTCGCAAAACCATAGACACTCCAACACCAATAACTACATACCCACTCACTGATTCTTAGGTCTACACACACACATCCACTCACTCACCCGTACAGTCACTCATACTTATGGTCACTCAGTACAGGACTATCATATGCACTCTTACTCCTATATAGACACTCAAACACCGCCACTCATCCATAGAGGTACTCACACACCTAGTCAGTCATACAAATAATTAAACACACTGCCATTTACTCACCTATACAGTTATACACACACCAGCTCACTTAATCATACAAATACTAGCACATTGTTACGCTCTTATACAATCACTGATACAAGCACACACTCATCCATACAGCCACTATCACAATCACTCACTCTCGCTTATAGCTATTTATATACTCCAATACACATATATACTGCCTTTCACATATGTAGTTACTCACACATGTACCACTGGGACATACATTCACTCACTAACACACTCTTACACACACTTACCCACCCATACAGTCTATCACAGATGCACTCTTGAAACCATCCACCCAGTGAATCACCCACTCACACATCTATGCACAGTCGCACACACCCCATCCACACAAACACTCAGGCACCCATACAGATACTCATAGAACCAATCAATAACCCATATAGACACTCATGTAGCTATTCGCAAATCCATGCATCCACTTACACACCAACAGACGGATACAGACATTCACACAGTTTAGTCACTAACCCATGCATTCAGTAAGATACGTTTAATCACTCACTTGTAGAGTCAGTCACGCACGTACTAAATCATCCATTCAGACACTTATACACCCACTCATTCTTCAATACGCCTTTCCCTATATATATTAAACATATTTAAACTTTACAGAAACACACAGTCACTGGATGATGTCATCAGTGATGTCATTTGAGATGTCATCAGTGATGTCATCAGTGATGTCACTGACCATGTCATGAGTGATGTATTATGTGACGTCATCAGCAGTGCATTGCGGGGCGCGAGTTATAGTTAGCTGAACTAACTATAACGGGGGAATTTCACGGGTTTTGTACGAGTGCAATGTCCAACTAACTATAACTGTCCCTAAAACCTATGGTTTTTTCAGTGAATTTCAAAGGTTTTTTAAATGCTAATTTCTAACTATAACGTGTCTGAAACCTATGGTTTTTTCAGTGAATTTCAAAGGTTTTTAAAATGCTAATTTGTAACTATAACGTGCCTGAAACCTACGGTTTTTCAGTGAATATATATATATATATACATATATATATATATATTCACTGAAAAACCATAGGTTTTAGGGACAGTTATAGTTAGTTGGACAGTTGATGACACCCTACATCGAGAAAGCCCCGGGAGGTGGTGGTCCCCGGGGCTTGGGGGTCCAAAACGGACCCCCATTTTCATTTTTCTTAGTGCCCCGGGGAGGTGGTGGTCCCCGGGCGTGTGGGGGCTGGAGCCCCCCACACAGGTTTTTCAAATATAAAAAGAAGCCCCGGGGAGGTGGTGGTCCCGGGGCTGCGGGAGGGCTCAGAGCCCTCCCGCACCATTATCCATAAAGCCCCGGGGGTGGTGGTCCCCGGGCTTGGGGAGCCCTTAGAGGCCCCCCACACATAAAATTAACCCCCCCAGCATGCCCCCGGGACTTGGCCCACCCGGGGCCAATTAACTATCGAAGCGCGGGAGACCGTGCTTCGATTTTTTTTTTTTTTTGGCAGGGTTCGCGCTCCCTGAGCGCATCCTGCCGATTTAAAAAAAAAAAATAATAATAATTTTGCCCAGGGGGTCCTTGTGGGACCCCTGAGCAGACCTAGGGGTCAGGGTGTTTCTACCCTGCCCCCTTTGTGCGCTTTGCGCACTTGTTTCTGTCCCTCGGTTCTACCGAGGGATAAAATGGCTGCCAACACTTCCTGATTTGGAGTGTTGACAGCCAATTAACATAAAGCTCGTGCTCGGGAGGATCCGCGGCCCTAGATATACCTATCTTTTTTCTTTTGATTTTCTCAGCAACTACTGAACGGATTTACACCATTTAACAAAAGGGTTCTTTCTGAACCAAGAACTACCTCTTTGCCAAATTTGGTGTAATTCCGTTCAGCAGTTCGAGCTGTAGCCGTGTCTAAAGTTTCCTATGGAAAATTGCATGGGGAAAACGCGTTTTGGGACCCCCTTTTTCTCGGCCCCCGCTTGACGAATCCCCGAGACTTTCAGGGTAGGAGCGGACCGGAGCGGGCCACAAAGTTTGAAAATTTTGCGAAGATACGTCAACCGGCAAGAGAGTTATTTCAAATAGAATGTTGCGGATTTCCTATGGATAATAGGTTGTAACTATAACTATCTACTGGCGACCGCCAGTAGATAATATATATATATAAACTTGGTAACCCACTAGAGAGGCACTCGAGCCGAAATGAAGGTTACCAGCCTTTAATTACAGGTACGGAAAGTGCAGCATGCCGGCAACAATGAGAACAGCCTTGCGTCGAGCCTGACGCGTTTCGAGCATTCTCTTCCTCAAAGGCTTTAGACGAAGGTGCGTGCAGTGGCGGTCATTCACACCCATTATTTATTGCCAAATATTAACATGCCCCCAATTGGGCTGCACCAATGAGACAATGTTAGGCATTGTGGGAGTTGTAGTGACCGTGATTCCTTCCATGATTTGGCGCACTACTATTACTGTTTTTGGAAATTTCAAGCTCAATTTGAGCCCCAGCAGGTGCACAAGTCCTCAATCCTGCATTTTGGCTCCACATTGGGGTCGGTGAATCCGGTCCTCGTGGCCCCCTTGGCATCCTGGGGTGGTGCGTTCTCGGTGGACAGGCCGCCACCTATTGATGGAAAAACTTGGTAACCCACTAGAGAAGCACTCGAGCCGAAATTAAGGTTACCAGCCTTTAATTACAGGTACGGAAAGTGCAGCATGCCGGCAACAATGAGAACAGCCTTGCTTCGAGCCTGACGCGTCTCGAGCATTCTCTTCCTCAAAGGCTTTAGACGAAGGTGCGTGCAGTGGCGGTCATTCACACCCATTATTTATTTCCAAATAATAACATGCCCCCAATGGGGCTGCTCCAATGAGACAATGTTAGGCATTGTGGGAGTTGTAGTGACCGTGATTCCTTCCATGATTTGGCGCACTACTATTACTGTTTTTGGAAATTTCAAGCTCAATTTGAGCCCCAGCAGGTGCACAAATCCTCAATCCTGCATTTTGGCTCCACATTGGGGTCAGTGAATCCGGTCCTTGTGGCCCCCTTGGCATCCTGGGGTGGTGCGTTCTCGGCGGACGGGCCGCCGCCTATTGATTCAAAAACTTGGCAACCCACTAGAGAAGCACTCGAACCGAAATGAAGATTACCAGCCTTTAATTACAGGTACGGAAAGTGCAGCATGTCGGCAACAATGAAAACAGCCTTGCGTCGAGCCTGACGCGTTTTGAGCATTCTCTTCCTCAAAGGCTTTAGACGTAGGTGCGTGCTGTGGCGGTCATTCACACCCATTATTTATTGCCAAATAATAACACGCCCCCAATGGGGCTGCTCCAATGAGACAATGTTAGGCATTGTGGGAGTTGTAGTGACCGTGATTCCTTCCATGATTTGGCGCACTACTATTACTGTTTTTGGAAATTTCAAGCTCAATTTGAGCCCCAGCAGGTGCACAAATCCTCAATCCTGCATTTTGGCTCCACATTGGGGTCAGTGAATCCGGTCCTTGTGGCCCCCTTGGCATCCTGGGGTGGTGCGTTCTCGGCGGACGGGCCGCCGCCTATTGATTCAAAAACTTGGCAACCCACTAGAGAAGCACTCGAACCGAAATGAAGATTACCAGCCTTTAATTACAGGTACGGAAAGTGCAGCATGCCGGCAACAATGAAAACAGCCTTGCGTCGAGCCTGACGCTTTCGAGCATTCTCTTCCTCAAAGGCTTTAGACGAAGGTGCGTGCAGTGGCGGTCATTCACACCCATTATTTATTGCCAAATAATAACACGCCCCCAATGGGGCTGCTCCAATGAGACAATGTTAGGCATTGTGGGAGTTGTAGTGACCGTGATTCCTTCCATGATTTGGCGCACTACTATTACTGTTTTGGGAAATTTCAAGCTCAATTTGAGCCCCAGCAGGTGCACAAGTCCTCAATCCTGCATTTCGGCTCCACATTGGGGGTCGGTGAATCCGGTCCTCGTGTCCCCCTTGGCATCCTGGGGTGGTGCGTTCTCGGCGGACAGGCCGCCGCCTATTGATGCAAAAATTTGGTAACCCACTAGAGAAGCACTCGAGCCGAAATGAAGGTTACCAGCCTTTAATTACAGGTACGGAAAGTGCAGCATGCCGGCAACAATGAGAACAGCCTTGCGTCGAGCCTGACGCGTTTCGAGCATTCTCTTCCTCAAAGGCTTTAGACTAAGGTGCGTGCAGTGGCGGTCATTCACACCCATTATTTATTGCCAAATAATAACACGCCCCCAATGGGGCTGCTCCAATGAGACAATGTTAGGCATTGTGGGAGTTGTAGTGACCGTGATTACTTCCATGATTTGGCGCACTACTATTACTGTTTTTGGAAATTTCAAGCTCAATTTGAGCCCCAGCAGGTGCACAAGTCCTCAATCCTGCATTTCGGCTCCACATTGGGGTCGGTGAATCCGGTCCGCGTGGCCCCCTGGGCATCCTGGGGTGGTGCGTTCTCGGTGGACAGGCCGCTGCCTATTGATGCAAAAACTTGGTAACCCACTAGAGAAGCACTCGAGCCGAAATTAAGGTTAACAGCCTTTAATTACAGGTACGGAAAGTGCAGCATGCCGGCAACAATGAGAACAGCCTTGCGTCGAGCCTGACGCGTTTCGAGCATTCTCTTCCTCAAAGGCTTTAGACGAAGGTGCGTGCAGTGGCGGTCATTTACACCCATTATTTATTGTCAAATAATAACACGCCCCCAATGGGGCTGCTCCAATGAGACAATGTTAGGCATTGTGGGAGTTGTAGTGACCATGATTCCTTCCATGATTTGGCGCACTACTATTACTGTTTTTGGAAATTTCAAGCTCAATTTGAGCCCCAGCAGGTGCACAAGTCCTCAATCCTGCATTTTGGCTCCACATTGGGGTCAGTGAATCCGGTCCTTGTGGCCCCCTTGGCATCCTGGGGTGGTGCGTTCTCGGCGGACGGCTGCCGCCTATTGATGCAAAACCTTGGTAACCCACTAGAGAAGCACTCGAGCCGAAATGAAGGTTACCAGCCTTTAATTACAGGTACGGAAAGTGCAGCATGCCGGCAACAATGAAAACAGCCTTGCGTCGAGCCTGACGCGTTTCGAGTATTCTCTTCCTCAAAGGCTTTAGACGAAGGTGTGTGCAGTGGCGGTCATTCACACCCATTATTTATTGCCAAATAATAACACGTCCCCAATGGGGCTGCTCCAATGAGACAATGTTAGGCATTGTGGGAGTTGTAGTGACCGTGATTCCTTCCATGATTTGGAGCACTACTATTACTGTTTTTGGAAATTTCAAGCTCAATTTGAGCCCCAGCAGGTGCACAAGTCCTTAATCCTGCATTTTGGCTCCACATTGGGGTCGGTGAATCCGGTCCTCGTGGCCCCCTTGGCATCCTGGGGTGGTGCGTTCTCGGCAGACGGGCCACCGCCTATTGATGGAAAAAACTTGGAAACCCACTAGAGAAGCACTCGAACCGAAATGAAGGTTACCAGCCTTTAATTACAGGTACGGAAAGTGCATTTATATATATCTATGTGAATATTCATTGAAAAAAACACAGGTTTCAGGGACGCTATTTTTAGAAATTAGCATTTAAAAAAACCTTGAAAATTCACTGAAAAAAACAAAGGTTTCATATATATATATATATTCACTGAAAAAACCATAGGTTTCAGGGACGTTATAGGTAGTTGGACATTTCACTCGTACAAAACCAGAGAAATTCGGCCGTTATAGTTAGTAGAGCTAACTATAACTCGTGGCCCCGCAATGCACTGCTGATGACGTCACATTTCACTGATGAAAGGGAAAGGGGGCCACGCGGCCCCCCTCCCGAGGCCGATTTCGGCCCAGGGTATCCCATCGCCCGGGGCACGGCCTCGTTTTTTATTTTATTATTAAGTAATAAGGGAGGGTGGCCACGTGACCCCCTTCCCTGGGCCACTTTTGGCCCCGGGGATCCGATCCCCCGGGGCCTGGACTTCTGTTTTTTTTATAAAAGTAAATAATTAAAAAGGAGGGGACCAAGTGGCCCCCTCCTGGGCCACTTCTGGCCCAGGGGACCCCATCCCCAGGGGCCGGCCCTTTTTGTTGGGGACCGTGGGGGAGCCCCCATGCCCCCACAGTCCCAGCCGGCTCCCCTCCTCCTGCGGGAACGGACATTGCTTTTGCACTAGGGAAGCTGCTAACATGCAGCTCCCCTTGTCCAAAAGCAATCCCGCTTTGCTTTTTGGAAGCGAGAGCAGGTTTCCTGCTCTCGCGTCTAAAAAGCAAAGCAGAGTTTGCTATGACAGGGCGGAAACCGTGCTCCCACCCTGCCATAGCAAACAGCAATGTCCAGGGGATGGGCACCCTGGGACATTGCAGGAGCCAGCCCTGGGGGGTGGCGGTCCCCACGGCCATCAAGGGGTCCAGGAGGGGGGCCATGCGGCCCCCCTCCCATCATTTGTAAAGCCCCAGGGAGGTGGTGGTCCCCGGGGCTGGGGGGCCGTAACGGACACCCAAATTTAAATAAACAGTGCCCTGGGGAGGTGGTTGTCCCTGGGGCAGTCTGAGGGGGGTTCGAGCCCCCCACACTCATTATTTATTTGAGCCCCGGGGAGGTGGCTGTCCCTGGGGCTGTGGGGGGACCACGAGGCTCCCCACCATATTTAAATAAAGTCCCAGGGAGGTGGCGGTCCACGGGGCTTGGGGGGCCTGTGAGGCCCCCCACCGTATTTAAAGAAAGCCATGGGGAGGTGGCGGTCCTCAGGGCTACGGGGGCTGCATGCCCCCCCACGCATACATTATAAAACCCCGGGGAGGTGGCTGACCCCGGGGCTGCAGGGGCCCCCGCGGGCCCCCACTATAGAAATGAGGATTGCCCCCGGGACCTGGCCCACCAGGGGGCTTTAAAAAACAAAGCGCGGCAGCCCGCGCTTTGTTTTTTTTTTATTTTTGACCGGGTTTGCACACCCGGCGCAACCCGGCCGTAAATGTAAAACTATAATATGCTTTTATGGGGCCTGTGGGACCCCCTGAGCAGGCCTAGGGGGTCAGGGTGTTTTTACTCTGCCCCCTTTTCTTCTTTTTAATCTTTCACTCACCTTTTTCCTTCTCCCTCGGTACCGAGTCACAACATGGCTGCCAACACTTCCTGGTTTGAAGTGTTGGCAGCCAATCAGAAGCAAGCTCATGCTCGGGAGGGCTCAGCCAATTAGATCTCACAATTTTCAAATTTCGATATCTGTAAATCTTTAAATATCTCAAAAACTACTGAACGGATTTACATCATTTAAAACTAAGCGTGCTTTCTGGAGCAAGAGCTATCTCTCTGCCAAATTTGCTATAATTCCGTTCAGCAGTTCAGGCTGTAGCCGTGTGTAAAGTTTCCTATGGAAATTAACATGGAGAAAACACGTTTTGGAACCCCTCTTTTTTCTCGGCCCCCCTTGACTAATCACCACAAAACTTTCAAGACAGGGGCTGACCTGAGTGAACAATTAGTTTTGAAAATTTCGTGAAGATTCGTCAAACGGCGCCAAAGTTATTGGCAAATCAAAAAATGCTTTTCCTATGGAAACAAGGTTCTAACTATATATCTAGGTAGTTATAGTTAGGACCTCGTTTCTATTCAAAAAGTTTTTTTTCTTTTGCCAATATCTTTGGCGCCGGTTGACGAATCTTCGCGAAATTTTCAAAACTAATGGGGTGCTCCGGTCAGCTCCTGTCTTGAAAGTTTCGGGGTGATTTGTCTAGCGGGGGCAGAGAAAAAAGAGGGGTCCCAAAACGCATTTTCCCCATGTTATTTTCCGTAGGAACTTTAGACAAAGCTAAAGCTCGAACTGCTGAACGGAATTACACCAAATTTGGAAAAAAGGTAGGTCTTGGTTCAGAAAGAGCCCTTTTTTTTAAATGGTGTAAATCCGTTCAGTAGTTCCAGAGAAATTAGAAAAAGAAAAGCTTTGATATCTGAGCACCGAGGAGTCGTGACTCCTCCCAAGCACGAGCTGACTTCTGATTGGCTGCCAACACTCCAAACCAGGAAGTGTTGGCAGCCATCTTGTGACTCGGTAACCGAGTCACAAGAAAACAGTGAAGTGAAAAAAAACATAAAAAACAAGAAAAGGGGGCAGGGTAGAAACACCCTGATCCCCTAGGCCTGCTGAGGGGTCCCACAGGGACTCCCCAGGGCCAAAAAAAGCATTTCTTTTTTTAAACGGCAGAATTCGCGCTGGGTGTGCGAATTCTGCAGAGAAAATGAAAACAAACAAAGCACGGGCTCCAGCGCCTCGTTATTGTTAAGCACCCGGATGGGCCAGGTCCCGGGGGCTATCCCAAATTATATAGCGGGGGCCCCCGCAGCCCTGGGGACTGCCACCTCCCTGGGGCTTCATTGAGTATTTTGCGAGGGGGCACGCAGCCCCCCCGCTGCCCCAGGGACCACCACCTCCCCGGGGCTCTCTGTTTTTAAAATTTTAAATGTGTGAGCGGGTGCTCAAGCCCCCCCACATGCCCCAGGGGCCACCACCCCCCCGGGGCTTTGCCAATTCAAACGCGGGGCACGCGGCCCCCCCCAGCCTGGGGACCCCCGCCTTTCCGGGGCTCTGTTTTTTTTTTTTTAAATGTGTGTGAGGGGACGCGAGCCCCCCCACATGCCCCGGGCACCACCACCTCCCCAGGGTTTTGCCAATTTAAACACAGGGGCACACAGCCCTCCCACAATCCCGGGTCCGCCACATCCCCGGGGCTCTGTTTTTTCTTAATAAAAGATGTGTGTGGGGGGCCCTCCATACGCCCCGGGGACCACCACCTCCCCGGGGCACTAAATATTCTAATTCGAGCGTCCGTTACGGACCCCCGGCCACGGGGACCACCAGCTCCACAGGGCTTTAGAAATGAAGGGAGGGGGGCCGCGTGGCCCCCCTCCTGGAGCCCTTGATGGCCCTGGGGACCGCCATCCCCCAGGTCCGGCTCCTGCAATTTCCCGGGGTGCCCACCCCCGGGACATTACTGTTTGCTATGGCAGGGCTCCTGCCCTGTCATAGCAAATCCTTCTTTGCTTCGGTGAAGCTAGAGCAGGTAAACCTGCTCTCGATTCAATGAAGCAAAGCAGGATTGCTTTTGCACAAGGGGAGCTGCATGTCAGCAGCTCCCCTAGTACAGAAGCAATGCCGGCTCCCGCAGGAGGCGGGGAGCCGGCGGGACCGTGGGGGCATTGGGGCTCCCCCCACAGTCCCCAACGGAGAGGCCAGGCCCCGGGGGATGGGTTCCCCGGGGCCAGAAGTGGCCCGGGGGGGCACGCGGCCCCCCTCCCCTCTAATTATTATTATTTTTTTTTAAGTGGAGAGGCCGGCCCTGGGGGATGGGGTCCCAGGGGCTGAAATTGGCCTCGGGAGGGGGGCCACGCAGCCGTCTTCCCCATTTAAAAAAAAAGTTATAAAAATGGGTCAGGCCCTGGGGGATGGGGTGCCCAGAGCCCCAAAAATGTAAAAGAAGGGGGGCCACACAGCCCCCCTTGTAAAAAATATATTTTAAAAAAAACGGCATCTAGCCGGAGGCCACGCCCCCTTTCTCCACCACTCTGCAAATGCGCCCCCTGGTGCGTTGTTAGTTGGGGAATTAATTCCCCTTGAATACTGAGGGTCCCTGGGGGCCAACTAGCCCACCAGGTACCTCCAGTATGCACCACAGAGCTGCGTTGCAGAGAGGTGGTCCAAGGACATGCCCCTTTTCACACCACTCTGCAAACGGGCCTCTTGGCGCACTGCTGGTGGGGCAATGAGGTCCTCTTGTATCCTGAGGACCTCAGGACACAAAACCAGAGAAATTCGGCTGTTATAGTTACCTGACCTAACTATAACTCGCTCCCCTGCAATGCACTGCTGATGACTTCACCTATTACTTCACTCATGACATGGTCAGTGACATCACTGATGATATCACTGATGACATCTCAAATGACATCACTGATGACATCACTGATTACATCATCCAGTGACTGTGAGTGTTTCTAAAAAGTTGAATAAACTTCTATATAAACATATGCCAAGGTGTATTCAAAGAATGACAGGGTGTATGAGTGTCTGTGTGGATGATTTGTTGGGTACGTGACTGACTGTATGAGTGAGTGATTAAACGTGTCTTAGTCTTTTTTTGGGGGGGGTGTGACTACACCTTTTTATTTTCTAATTGTTTTTATTTTTTTATTTTAGCCAGAGAGGTACAAAAGTTGAAATACATTATAGTTTCAATAATTTCATCAATAACTTCATCGATAAATAGATTACAAATTCACTTATAGCAACAAAATGAATATTTGTCGGACTGACAAATTTCATGAAAGTTACAAAAGTAAAAATACATTGCAGTTTTAATAATTTCATCAATAATTTCATCAATAAAAAGATTATGAACTCACCTATAACAGGATGTGCATACGTGTCGGGCTGACAACTTAGAAGACAGGGGGAACAGCTTTAATATGTTTCATATGCTAAGTCCATCTTACAGTCTCCCATTTTATTTATAATTAGTCCCCAGTTTGTACCCCACGATCCCCCGGTGACCTCTAAAGAGAGTAGATGTTTCTCTCGTTATACTACAACAGGCTATATTTATGTCTGCCTCTTCATCCTGTCTTTTTGCTAAGCCACGTGGTCATGAATGCCCGGATCTTACGACCTTTCTCCCTGGCCAAAAGGCCCTTGTTCTTATATAATGCTATTTCCTGAGTATGAATGCTTAGCAGGAGGTGAAGCCATGCTGAGTACGTGGGGGGTTCAGTATCTTTCAATGCCATAGCTATCAGTAATCTAGCTATGGCTATTGTGAAAAATACAAAATCCCTTTGTGATGTTGGTAGTCCTGCTCGGCTATCGTAACCATGTAACATCAACGCTGGACTGATGGTGATCACCCTGTTGACTGCTTGCTGCCAGAAATTTTCTATGCCAGTTTTCAAGGACGCCAGTTAACTACATGCATAGAACATGTGTATGCTGTCCACAGGGCCGTTTTGGCACCTTGGGCATTTATCGTTTTCACTTTTCCCCCATTCATAAAGTTTTGTGGGGGTATAATACAAATTAAACAGGGTCTTATAGTGTTGAGCCTTTAAATTTGCAGATAGAGAGATTTTCTTCCCCAATTCCATTGACATATCTAGATCAATCTCCTCATACCCCATTTTTTTCTGCACATTTTGCCTCTGTTTTCTCCAGATCATCAGGGAGGGTTTCCATTAATATTGTATAATAGTCCCTGATCCTTCCATCCCCTCGACATATCGTATCCAATAACAATATTTCCCTGAGATTGAAAGACCCTCTAGGCACATTTTTGGGACTAAATCTGGAAAGGGGATGATCTCTGAATTATTAAATAGGCTTGCTATCCTTTCTTTTCCAGCCTGCTTCCACCCTCTACCCATGCCATCATACATCTCCACTGGAAGGAGTGAGGAGCACCATAACGGTGTATATCCATTATATTTTGGAATATTTAGTAATCTTCTGACTTTACCCCATATCTTCCGGGCCACCTTTATGCATTTGAATCATGTTTTTTTATAATCCCAGGGCTCCAGCTGCCTAAGAAAAAGCTCCGTTGCCTCTTCACCAACAGCTAAGTGATCGTGTGTTAGTCAATGTATGGGTGAGTGACTAATCTGTGTAAATGTGTGTATCAGTCTGTCAGTTGGTGTGTAAGTGGCTGCATGGGTTGGTGAGTAGGTACATAAGTGTCTATATGGGTTATTTATTAGTTATCTGAGTACCTGTATGGGTGCCTGAGTGTCTGTGTGGGTGGGTGAGGGGCTGTGTGACTCCATTCATGGATGTATGAGTGGGTGAATCCCAGGGTGTATAGGTTCATGATTGCGTCAGTGAGGGACGGTATGTTTGAGTGAGTGTGCGTATGGCTTTGTTGGTGAGTATATGGATGTCTCAGTGGTATGTGGTCGAGTAACTACATATGTGAAAAGCAGTATAAGTGAGTGTTGGAGTATATAAGTGACTGTATGTGTGACTAAGTGAGTGTGAGAGTGGCTATATTGGTGAGTATGTGCTTGTTTCAGTGATTGTAGAAGAGAGTAAGTATGTGTTACCATCTGTATGAATAGGTGAGGTGGTGTGTGTATAACTGTATAGTGTGATTTATTCTTTGGGTGACTGAGAAAGTCTATGGGTGAGTGGCGGTGTGTGAGTCTCTGTTTGGGGATATGAGTGGATATATCAGTTGCTGTATTGATGAGTGACTGCGTGTATGAGTGAATGTATGGGTGAGTGCATGTGTGTGTAAACGTGTGAAGTAGTGAGCGGGCATGAACTAACTGGTATTGCTGTGTCTATTGTTTCAAAAAAGGTAGTCTGTATTTTAGAGTGGGTGTATGAAAGGTGATATTAGGGTGTGAGGAGGTACATCAGATATTAAGTGAATAATGTCATCAGTGATGTCATTCGAGATGTCATTAGTGATATCATGAGTGATGTAACTGACAATGTCATGAGCGATGTAATATGTGACGTCATCAGCAGTGCATGGCGGGGGCGTGGGTTATAGTTATCTCAGGTAACTATAACGGCCGAATTTCTCTGGTTTTGTACCAGTAAAATGTAATCCTAACTATAACAGCCCTGAAACCTGTGGTTTTGTCTGTGAATTTCGAAGGTTTTTTAAATGATAATTCCTAACTATAACGTCCCTGAAACCTCTGTTTTTTTCAGTGAATTTCTAAGGTTTTTTAAAAGCTAATTCCTAACTATAACATACCTGAAACCTATGTTTTTTCCAATGAATTTCTAAGTTTTTGTAGATCATTTTATTTATGAAAAGATGTTTGTAACAATTTTTTTATTTTTTTGTCTGTCTTTTTAAGTTTTTTTATTATGTTTCAAATTAGTTATAATCTGTTTTTAGAAAAATATATAACATAGCTGATAAAAGATTTATAGTGTTATCTATTTGAATATCACTGTTTTATTGATTATAATTTTGATCAGTGTGATATTATATAATAAAATTTTCAATTGAAAAATATATTTTTTTTAAATGTATATTTTTTTTTCAAGCATTTTTGCTAAGTTAAATTTTGTGAGATTGCTTTTAATACCATGAAAGTTGTTTTGTTGTTTTCTTCTGATAACTATGGGGCTCATTATGATGGCGGGCGGACATCAGTCCGCCCGCCATCATAGCGGTGCTGGGACCCCCCACCAGACTTGCGGCGTTGCCACCGGTCCAATTAGGATGCATCCGCCATACTGGCGGGCGCATCCTGGCCTTTTAACATTGCGGACGGTGCTGCTGGCTGAAGCACCGTTTGCAATGTTAAAAGGCCAGGATGTGCATTTCCATGCACAACGTGGCAGGCACCATGCGGTGCCTGCCACATTGTGCATGTAAATACCCCCCCAGTGCACCTACACCGTCCCCCCACACAGAGGGGGACCGCAATGGGCCCCCAAACACAATCCCCGCCAGCCTTTCCATGGCAGCAGCACCGCCATGGAAAGGCCTCTTCCAGGACACATCCTAATATGGCGGACGGTGCCTGCTAGGCACCGCCACCATATTAGTGGCCCTTTACCATCTGCCAGGCAATTGGTGCGATTGCCTCCGGCGGAAAAGCGGCGGACGGACTTTGCGTCCGCCGCGATACCCACCGCCATCCTAATTTGGGGGTGGGTAAAATGCTCAGTGATGGCAGAAGGACCGCCACCGCCAGCCCAGCGGTGGTGTTCCTTCTGCCATCATAATGAGCCCCTATGTTTTTTATCTATTTTTTTTTAATTTACAAAAAAAGGGTCACGCTCCGTACGGGATCCTACACGATGGGTGCTTGGATCCGGTATATGAATCTCACTCTTAAAAACACATTTAGAACTAAGTAATATATGTTTTAAATATAGCCGTTTATTACTGAGGACATACAAATAGTAAAAAAGGTGTTATACATTTAAAAAAAAATGTTTTTACCAGATTTTTGTGGTTGCAATGGTATTGCGTATGGGACGCGGTTCTACGCGGTGGGTGCGCAAATCCAGCCGTCACGTATTTCCGGGTTCGCATAGGAATCACGACTCCAGCATAATTTCAGAAGTCTGAAATATGACTGTTTCTAATTTAAATATTGGTTTTGCATAAGAAGTTTCATTGAAATACTTTGAAACACAATATCCTGATAGGAATTTACAGTTGTATATGACATTTAGTACATTTTACGGGTGCGTGAGGGATACGCGTAGGGTGCGCCACCCCTACCAGACCCCATGAGACATAGAAAGAAAGCTCATCATTGGTTGAACAGCTTTTCATTCTCTTCGTGGGTGGAACCAAGACCTCTTACAGTCCTTTCTTTTTGGGTGTGTCTGGCTTGAAGAGTACCTGTTATGTAGGCTCATTCATTTTTCTTTTTTTGTGGTGTTTTTCATTTTACTGCAAAAAAAATGGCATCAGCGTTCCGAGAAGAGCGCGAGGAGGATATGGAAGAGGTGGAAGAGCCATTGAGGAAGAAGAAGAAAAGCATTGTGTGGGCCTTCTTCACTGTGCCTGAAGGTGAAAAAAAAGTAAATGCCCGTAAGGTGACATTTACCATTTGTCACAATATCTTATCAAGAGGCTCTGAGAAGAAGCACTCTTGTGGCACTTCTTCGATGAAAAAACATCTGGAGACAATGCATCCTATTTTCCGGGCATGTGAAGTGGAGTGACGAAGACAGGGGGAAGCAGCCAACAAGGATGGACAACAACCATTAACATATGCAGGGGTTGTTTTGACAACTCCACAACCCCTGATAGTTCCTGAGTTGGCAGATGGTACCATACACTGCCGCCCCTGTCTTACAACGCTGTGTGTTGGTGAACTCTCTTTCAAAAACCATCAAGACACTCTTCAGAAACCATAAATGTTAATTTTGTTTTTTGTTTGTTTTATTACCTTTGTTTCTATGTTAAACAGAAACAACAGAGTTGGACACTTTTACATTTATTTTTTGTTTAAAAAAAATGAAAAACACCAAAAAGAAATGTTTAGAAAATACCAAAAAATATAAAATTGTTTTAAATAAAAAAAAAGGTTCTAATGGAACCACCTAAACTGGTAAAACTAGAAAAAGTTGTACGTAATGAAAGTGATTGATTGTATGAATGTGTATATGATTAATGTTAGAATTGTGTATAAGTAGTGTCTCAGTGAGTGAATGAGTGCATGGGTAGTATTTGAGGGAATGGATGAGTTATACAGTAATGCTTGAGTGATTGCATGAGTGCATGGATAGTGCTTGGATGATTGCATAAGTGCAGGGGTACTGATTGGGTGATTGTATGAGTGCATAGGAAGTACCTGAGTGAAAGTATGAGTGTAAGGTTAATGCCGGGGTCATTTGACAAGTGCATAGGTAGTGGCTGAGTTAAAATATGAGTGCATGGGTAGTGCCTGAGTGAATGATTGAGTGGAAGAGTAGTGCCTGAGTGATTGCATGAGTGTATGGGCAGAGCCTGGGTGATTGCATGAGTGCAGGGGTAGTGCCTGAGTGATGGGATGAGTGTATGAGTAGTGCTTGAGTAGAAGCATGGGTGCAAGAGTAATGCCTGAGTAATTGGATGAGTGTATAGGTAATGTGTGAGTGAATGGATGAGTGCATGGGTAATGCCTGAGTGAATGGTTGAGTGCAAGAGTAGTGCCTCAGCGATTGCATGACTGCAGGGGTAGTATCTGGATGATTTGATGAGTGTATCAAAAGTACCTGACTGAAAGTAAGAAGAGCATACCCCATATGGGAAGACCGGTTTACAATTCTGGAAAGCAGCTGACATCCTTACTGCTGCCCCAGAAGCAGCCATGGCAGAGATTTTATTGGAGGCAGTACAACTTGGGCTTGGGGGGTGGCCTGATGGAGATTCTGCTAGATGTGAAGAACTGCTTCCTTCTACACATTCGGATACAGAGCACTTGGAGGGGTCGCTTTCTATGGGGGGACCGGCCCCTGCAGTATACCTGACAAACCAACAGCCATCCATTCTGCAGGTATGTCAGACAGAGGTGAGTGCTGGTGCTTCTGATATTTGCTTGAATATCACTGACTCACTATCGCCTCTGCAAAGACAGACATCAACACAGATGCTGGCTCTGGCTGATATAGCAGGTAACAAGGAAGCCAGAATGTTGCCTGAGGACGACCAAGGCTGCGCAAAAATAAAAGCATGGGCAGATACTCCCCTTTTAGAGCCACTGCGGCCCTTATACCCTGCTGATATACCAGATTTAGGGGGTGATGAGCACTCCAATGATCTCTCTCCTGACCAATCTGCTCTAGTTGACATTTCACCCACCTCATCCTTTCCCACGCTGAACACAGATGATTCATCAGCATATCTCTTAGAGGACTCAACTAACCTTCCTTCAGCTAAACAAAAACGCAACTTTATACCTGTTAAATCTATCAGATGTCCTAAAAAGTCTGCTGAACTCTTGTAGGACACAGCCTCAAGTTGCTGCATCAGCACATTCTAAAGAGAGGATAGAGGGCAGCCCTTTACGTAAATGCGTCACTTCAAAAGGAGAGGTTAAAGCTATCATATCGAGACTTTCTAACACTGGACAAGTTGCTGGACTCACTAACAGTCAACATCCCTCTCCTTCCCAAACCGCAAATAACATCATGACACAGGCATCAAAAACGGATTTGTTCACAGCAGGCTCTCCTCCTCTTCTTTCTGCTAATTCTATTCCAACAGAAAATTAAGCTTTTTTATCCATAAGTAAGGTGCCAGTGGCATTTGCAGTTGCAGCAACACCAGAGATGGTAGAACCACCTGAACCATCACTAAATTCAATTCTGCAGGCACTACAGGCACAAAGAACCAAGCCGCAGGAGCGCTACGTACAGCTCATAGCAGACAACGCTATGATTCAGCAATCACTAACAGCAGTAACCAATAAGGTGACCACACTTACCAATGACATGATGGAATTATAGCAACGGCTGGCAGATAATGAAGATGCAGTTACACACTCCACTAGTCTTGTCTGGGATCACAATAGTCAACTTGTGGCCTTGCAGGGGAAAATCGAGGACATGAAAAATTGGCAACGCCGGAACAATTTATAGAGTGTTTGGAGTTCCGGAAGACATGGAGGGCTCTGACCCATGGGCTTTTATTGTCCAGTTGTTCCAGAAAGCCTTCCCCGATCTAGCTGACTGGGACTGGGACTCTCAAATTCAACGGGCTCACAGACTGCCAATTTTTATAAACCAAGCAGAACAGTCCAACTCACGACGGCCGCGTCCAATCCTTATCTATGTTGGCAACTTTTTATTACGCCAGGCTATTGCCATTTAAGCCCGACCTACTACACCTTTGGTTGTGGAATCAGTTTCCCTCATTGTAAGATCAGATCTCTGTAAGATCACGATGGACAAAAGATGGAGGATGCAGCAGCGAATTGACCCTTAGGAAAGCAATCGGGCCCAGGTTTACTTGCAGGAACCGGCTCGCTTGAAGATTATCAAGGATGGCCACTCACACATTTATCATTCAGATCAGGAGGCAAAACTGGCACTCTCTAGATGGCAGCAGCATCTTAAAAAATGATCTGAGAGGAATGAACGCTCTCTTTACAAGAGATTAGCAGATATATACCACGACTTTCTGTTACCTCTGTTGTCAATAAGGCATTTAGCACTTGCTAAACATAGCTGCTACTTCTGTCTTTTCTCTGGCTTTTACTTTCTCTTCCGAAATTAGGTTGCTTTTCTTTCTCATATCTTTTTGGGGTTTTATTGCACCACTCGTTATACATTTGATACCCATTTAAGGGGGGCTCTCGGGGGCCACGCTCCCTTAAGGCTTTCATTGATTGACAGATGGGTCAGGGGAGACGATTCCTTTTCCAGAACACTGGGTGGAGGGGTGGGTGGTGGCTCAAGGGATTAGGGCCGGGATGGGCTCTCAGGGGGTTTGCATGCAGAACATAGGGAGGTACTGGGGGTTTAAAACACAGGGGTACTGCAAATGAATCTGATATCTTACAAATATTAAATGTTTGTATCTGTCTACTTTTTCTCAAAATTCTCATGCTTCAAAATTCTTTATCAGACAATGTTATGGGGGATGGTAAAGAAGATTTGCAAGGTGTCTTTTTTATTTTTTTGTATTTTTGAAATTTCATAAGCTTTGTAATGGGGATAATTAGATGTATCAGCTGGAATGTAGCCAAGTTAAACACGGCATCTAAGCGCCAGTTATTCAAGGAGGAGCTTAAGCTCTACAAACCTCATGTGGTAATTCTTGTAGAAACACACTTGGCTTACAAGGATAGAGGCCTGTTGAAACAGCTAGGTTTTGAAATAGGTGAATGTATATCACAGGGAGTATCAATCCGAGGAGCAGTGATACTCAAGGACAAGTGACTAATCAGCAAAATACTTAAAACCTCTTCTGACCAACGAGATAGATGGGTCATCGCATTGGAAATCTATGATAAAAAATTAGTTTTTTGTGCATTGTATGGCCCAAATACGGATGATCCCACTCTTTTCAATAAATCAATGCTTGAACTGCTTAATTATTATGGGGGACTTCAATTGTACACTAAACTACGATATCGACTGTACTAATAGAACGGCTCATCCGAGAATGAGGAGGGTTCGAGAATCGATTTATGAACTGGCTCGGCTGAACGGCTTATCTGATGTATGGCGGGCGTTACACTCCATGTCACCTGGATACACATATTATTCTGACCCTCACCAGCACTATTCTAGAATAGATTTTGCCCTGGCTAACGATGATATCTTAACAACAGCCAAAATCGAGGTGTGCCCCCGGATAACCTCTGATCACAATCCAGTTTTGTTTAGCTTTCAGCTAGCAGATAAGACCAAGCCGTCTTTTTCATTTCCCAGGAACTTGCTGACGGACCCAGAATTTATATCATTTACTCAAGCCGCATTTATTGAGTTCTTACAGTCTAAGGTTGACATCGCATCTCCTATCATAGTCTGGGAGACAATGAAAGCTTACATACGTGGCACCACTCAGCAATATATTTATCGCTTAAATAAAACTAATGAGAATAACGCTAGGTTATCGTGTAACGCACTAATACAATTAGAGATTCGGCATGCGGAGGAATTCAGGTTAGGAGGGCCAAATCAAGATCAACTATATGCCTCTTTAATAGATTTGTGTTTACATTTGGGCAGGATATTAAAAGAAAAGATAGCAGCTGCTTATAACAAGAATCGCTCTCAGCAATATGAATATGGGGATCAGGTTGGGAGAATTCTGGCGTACCAGGTAGCGGACAAAAAATCTAAAGGGCGGATTGACACGATAAGGGGCAGAGATGGTAGACTACATACTTCCCCTAACTCTATCTTAGAGCAATTTACTCAGTTTTACAAGGAACTTTACACCTCATCTCGTAATATCGACAAAACAAGACGTGAAGACTATTTAAAGCTCTGCGACCTTCCGTCCCTGAATAGAGATGCAGCTGACCTTCTTCATCAAGATATCACTAACAAATAAATCGCAATTTCTTTAGCCGCATTGCCATCTGGTAAGGCCACTGGGGATGATACCTTGCCAGTTGAATTTTATAAAACTTTTAAAAACTCCATTCTACCACTACTGAATGATCTTATGCATCAGATAGGGGATCAAATGGAAGTCCCAAATCCTGGGATATGACTAACATTGTCTTTTTCCTTAAAAAGGGGAAACCAGCGGATGATTGCGGGTCTTATCACCCAATATCTCTTATCAACTCTGGCGCCTGTTATGCCAGATCTAGTATCTGATCAACAGCATGGGTTCATAACAGGCAGAGACACTATGGCCCATGTCAATACAGCTATAACTGCATTCGACATTGCTAGTAGGACATCTTGCAATTTGCGGATGGTCCTATTAGATGCTGAAAAAGCATTTGACCGAGTGGTATGGGACGCACTATGGGCAACACCAGTTGATAACGGACTACAAGGCCGTTTTTTTAAATGGGTCCCCGCACTATTTACCAATCCACAGGCTAAACTTATATATATTCACTTACACTCTGCCATCTTTCAGATATAACACGGTACTTGGCAGGGGTGCCCACTCACCCCTATGCTGTTTGCATTATACATCGAGCCGTTCATTAAAGCACTAAATCGAAACATCCACATTGTTCCATTCAGCAATGGGACACGCAAACTGAAAGTTATTGCCTATGCTGATGATATTGCAGTTTTTTCATCTGATCCGGTAACAGCAATGATTTCAATTCAGGAAGAGGCAGAAAATTTTGCCCGGCTTTCAGGGTATAAATTGAATTCTCATAAAACTCAAATTCTCCATAATTTAGATCCGACTACACCTATAACAGGTGGCTTTACTATCACAACCTATTTGGGGGTACGAATTTCTCCTCTTGTCGAACAGGTATGGAAACTTAACTATGAGACATTGCTACACTTGTTCAATCAAAAACTAAAAAAATTGAACAAACTCCAGATAACTATAATTTGCAGATGCAATATAATTAAAATGACTATTTTGCCTAAGTTTCTATACCTGTTCCAAGCTATCCCTCTACGTGTCCCAATTTCTTTTTTTTTTAAACTGGAAGGCGCAATCAATAGCTTGATATGGGGAGATAAGCAAGCACGCCATGCGATACGTCTTCTCAAATTCCCCTTCAAGCAGGGTGGACTTCAACTCCCCGATTTTAAACTCTACTTCTGGGCGGCATTTACTGGGCGCTGTCAAAGCCTACTAACTGACAAGAAACCATATTTTGGCCTCTCTCTCGCACTTGGTAAGGACAGCAATATGTTTCTCTATAGGATCAATGATCCCAATTACTATAAAAGAGTCTGATTTAAGACCGTTAGGGACATGGTACGTATATGGCATGAAATTGTCGATCACTGTTCACTCTCCCCTGTGGATCTCACGTAACACACCAATTTCCAACTTTGGAATAATCCAACTCTCCCAAATCTATTCCATGACTCTACCACTCGCCGGTGGGCAAACCATGGTATTGAACGGTTTGGCCAGCTCTACGATTCAGATGGTTTGCGCACTTTTGCATCTTTACAATCTGCCTATGATCTTCCACAACAATCCTTTTTTAAATACTTACAAATTAGGGATTACTTCTTAGAAACAACAACTTTTGCAATCACCACACTTTCATGAATTATTTTCATGCTTGCTAAACCTTACGTTGAAATCAAGAATTAATACAATATATCTACAACTTTATCAATTCAGGGGTGATGATACTCAACGCCTGGCGCTAAAATAGAGTCAGGATTTAGGCACAATTAAGGCTGCTTCAGAAATCGTTACCGCTTTAGACACTCTATATAATTCTATTTACTCTATTAACTTAAAGATACAATTTCGAACCATCTGTATGCTCTGTTACACTCCTGAAAGGATTGGGAAATGGGCACAAAAGGTAGAGGGGTATGGGGGGACGAGGGAGGTAGGTCACGTTGTCCAAAATGCGGACTGATTGCAGCTAACATTCTTCATATGTTTTGTACTTGTCCCATGTTAGGTATTTTTTTGGGGAAAATTATTCAATTCATAGGTCAACGTTTGTTTTATGACTTTCTCCCCACTAACAAGGAGATCATGTTAGGTTTTAAAGAGAGCGCTGACCGAGGCATGAGATCTTTCTTTTCTAATGCTTTAGTTGCTGCCTGCCTCTGCATTGCAAGAGCATAGATTTTGCCTAATCCCCTTGTCTTTTCTGAATGGCTTGCTCTTTTGAAAGACATATATGAGATGGAATGTGCACTGGCCAAAATCAGAGGCATACGGTCACTGCAAAACTTGACCGTATATGGGACTGCTTTGTTTGATTTTCTTTATATATACACTTTTTTCTGTTTCTTTTTCTTTTCTCTTCTCTTTTGTTTGATGCGATCGCAATCTACATGCATGTATTTAAGGATATCTATTTTGTTTTTTGTACCCTCTGTGGAAAAGTAAAAAATGTATTTAAAAAAAAAGGGTAGTTCCTGATAGATTGCATGAGTGCATATGTAGTCCCTAAGTGATTGCATAAGTGCAGAGGTACTGTCTGGGTGATTGGATGAGTGCATGAGTAGTGCCTGAGTCACTTCATGAGTGCAAGAGTAATCTCTGGGTGCTTAGATCAGTGCATGAGTACTGTCTGAGCAAAAGGATGTCAGCAAGAGTAATGCCTGGGTCATTTGATGAGTGCATTGGTACTGCTTGAGGGAATGGATGAGTACAAGGCTAATGCCTGCGTCATTGGATGAGTGCATAGGTAGTGCCTGAGTGAATGGATGAGTGCATGGGTACTGCCTAAGTGAATGGCTGAGTGCAAGAGTAGTGCCTGAGTGATTTCATAAGTGCATGAGTAGTTCCTGGGTGATTGAATGAGTGCAGGGGTAGTGCCTGAGTGATGGGATGAGTGTATGAATAGTGCTTGCGTGGAAGGATGGGTGCAAGAGTAATTCCTGGGTCATTGGATGAGTGTATAGGTAGTGCCGGACTGAAAGTATGAGTCAAGGGTAATGCCTGGGTGATTGTATGAGTGCATAAGAAGTAATTGAGTGAAAGTATGAGTGCAAGCGTAATGCCTGGTTCATTTGACAAGTGCATGAGTAGTGCCTGAGTGAATGGATGAGTTCATGTGTAGGCCTGGGCATAGTTCTCGGAGTTTTGCTACGCGGAACTCCGCGAAGTTACAAAAAACTACGCGAAGTTCTGCGAGTGGCGGAGTGCCGTGCGAACTGCAGTTTATGCTGGTATTCCTGCTGCTCGGGTAGAAATTCTACCCGAGTGGCAGCTCGCACTCGCGAACTTACCATTCGCGATTGTGAACTTACCGTTCGCGATCGCGAGCGGGGAAAATACTCCGCTGCACATCGCGAAGTGGAGTTTTCTGCACTCCGCGAGCTCCGCGGAGTGCAGAAAATCCACAAACTCCACGAACGGAGCGAAGTTCACTGCCCAGGCCTATTCATGTGTAGTGCCTGACTGTATGGTTGAGTGCAAGAGTAGTTCCTGAGTGATTTCATGAGTGCATGCGTAGTCCCTGGGTGATTGCATAAGTGCAGAGGTACTGTCTCAGTGATTAGATGAGTGCATGAGGAGTACCTGAGTCACTTCATGAGTGCAAGGGAAATCTCTGGGTGGTTATATCAGTGCATGAGTAGTGTCTGAGTAAAAGGATGTCTGCAAGAGTAATGCCTGGGTCATTGGATGAGTGCATGGGTACTGCTTGAGGGAATGGATGAGTGCAAGGCTAATGCCTGCATCATTGGATGAGTGCATAGGTAGTGCCTGAGTGAATGGATGAGTGCATGGGTACTGGATAAGGGAATGGATAAGTGCAAGAGTAGTGCCCGAGTGATTTCATGAGCATGGGTAGTGCTGGGTGATTGCATGAGTGCAGGGGTAGCACCTGAGTGATGGAATGAGTATATGAATAGTGCCTGAGTGAATGGTTGAGTGCAAGAGTAGTGCCTGGGTGATTGCATAACTACATGGGTAGTGCCTGGGTGACTGCATGAGTACAGGGATAGTGCCTGGGTTATTGGATGAGTGCATGAGAAGTACCTGAGTGAAAGTAACAGTGAAAGGCTAATCCCTGGTTCATTGAAAGAGTGCATGGGTAGTGCTTGAGGGAGAGAATAAGTGCATGGAAAATGTCTGTGTGAATGGTTGACTGCAAGAGTAGTGCCAGAGTGATTGCATGAGTGCAGCGGCAGTGCCTAGGTGATTGCATGAGTGTAGTGGTAGTGCCTGGGTGATTGGATGAGTGTATGGGTAGTGCCTGAGTGCAAGGATGGGTGCAAGAGTAATGCCTGGGCCATTGCATGAGTCTATAGGTAGTGCCTGAGTGAATGGATGAGTGCATGGATAGTGCGTGAGTGAATGGTTAAGTGCAAGACTAGTGCCTCAGTGATTGCATGACTGCAGGGGTACCATCTTGATGATTTGATGAGTGTATCAAAAGCACCTGAGTGAAAATATGAGTGCATGGGTAATGCCTGGATCATTGGATAAATGCATGGGTAATGCCTGAGTGACTGAATGAGTGCATGGGTAGTGCCTGAGTGAATGGTTGAGTGGAAAAGTAGTGTTTAGGTGATTGCATGAGTGCATCAGTAGTGCCTAGGTGATTGCATAAGTACAGCGGTACTGCCTGGGTAATTGAATAAGTGCATGGGTAGTACCTGTGTAAAAGAAAGAATGCAAGAATAATGACTGTGTTTTGCTATTAGTGCAAAACTCGTACTTCAGAGAATGCATAAGTGTATGGGTAGAGTCTACATGTAAGGATAATTGCCTCCTTGATTACATGAGCAACATAATGACAATTTTGAAGTAGTCTAAAGGATCAACATTATTTATATTAGAAACAAATAACATTTAATTAAACGTTAAACATTTTTTCACGTTATCATGCATATTACATTATGTGTTCTTACCTTTTAAATAATTGAGATACATTACTCAGTAGAAATATTTTAGAGTAGTATTGTCATAAACAGCATTAAAACTCTTCTCAAACTTGAACATTACTTACTATAAAGAAGGAGAAGAAAAACTGTTATTGGATGATAATATATTACTGACATTTTAAGATTATATTTTTAGCAACTCAACATAAATTTAGAATTAAATAACATTTTCAGATTCCCTTTTCTGCTGTTCTCAGATTCCACTTAACTTCTCCAGACACATTGATTCAATGTGGTATCATCATTCAACAGTGGGGAAAAAACAATCTAATTGATTGTAGAAAAAAATCATCTAAAAGCATCCTTTTCAATATGTCTAGCTATGTACTTTTCTATCTACACTTTGTTATATACTTTGTTCATCTACATAAACTCTATTATTCATCTCAAATACATTTGCTTAAATATAGACTCTTATTTACATATGGTACAAAATAGACAACAAATACATAAATTATTTCCTTTTAAACAGAATTTTCCAAATGCAATATCAGTTACCGCAAATAATAATCCAAACACTAATTACAAACACTAATAGTTTGCATTCCTGTTTAGTTTCTGTTCACATATTCCCAATTGGCCGAATGATGTACTCACAATTTTGGCTTTAAAAATAACAAGTTTGAATTTGGTAATTCATAAAGCAATCTAGGTTTAAATTCCAAGTGGGCATAATTGCAATGTGTCCATCCTTTATTACACTTTAAATACATAGTGTAGTGTCCAGATGTTGTAGTCGGTCCATCATGGAAAATAATAGCCCCTGCTATAAAAGTTCTTCCTGAAATACATATTTGACTTCCATTAAAAATATAATTTTAGTTTCCAATTTTCTTCCATTTGCTCTACAACGTTGAAACATTAAAATTAGATATTTCCCAAATCTTTCTATATGTAATGTAGACAACATCTCTGATCTACAATGTGAACATTTCATGTCTTGATTGGCTGTTTTAATCAATTTGTTAAAACGTACTGATTTGCAGTCTGATCTCGTCAAGAATATGAATCTTTCTGTTTGTATTTCAGTTCTGGAACTAAATGAACACTCTTCACATTTATGATCCCATCCGTAACTTAGTCCAAATACGTTTTCAATCTGTATTCCTTCATGTTCTAACACTCCAAGCATAAGCATTAGAAATTCTTGTGCATCTTGTTGTACATTAAGAGTAAATTTCAATGAACAAGTACATTTATCCAAAACATGCTGAAATACATGATGTAATAAAGAACAGAATCTTTTTTATGATCTTCCATGATTACACTTTGAAGATCTTCTAGATAAAACACTGTAGTGAAGACTCAGGAAACGCCAGGTAGGTCAAAGACTTATTTATTGTAATACAGCTGGACCCTCAGAGCAGAGCAGCGGAGAGTACAACAAACTCCAACTGACACCACTGGAATGGCATGGTGAGCAAAAAAACGATGGATTTAGGCCCAGATCTCTGTACTGGGGTGAATGCATGACATTGTTCTGCATTCTGTCCATCAATGGTTCTTTTTGCATTTGTCACCCCGAGTGGGACGGGTATGCCCAGATGTGGGTCCCGTGATCTCCATACCACTGGAGTCAAGCTATCCTGGCTGATGAGGGCTGAAAGCCCGAAACTGGTCCTAGGATGCTTGTTTCCAATCCGGGGAGGACCTGGCCTGGCAGTTCGGGCTGGACTGTTCCCATTGGGCGCAGGGTCAAGACTGATTTGCATATGGCTGGGTGCAAACTGGAATGGCATGGTGAGCAAAAAAATGATGGATTTAGGCCCAGATTTATGTACTGGGGTGAATGTATGACATTGTTCTGCATTCTGTCCATCAATTGTTCTTTTTGCATTTGTCACCCCGAGTGGGATTGGTATGCCCAGACGTGGGTCCCGTGCTCTCCATGCCACTGAAGTCAAGCTATCCTGGCTGATGAGGGCTGAAAGCCTGAAACCGGTCCTAGGATGCTTGTTTCCAGTCCAGGGAGGACCTGGCCTGGCAGTTCGGGCTGGACTGTTCCCATTGGGCGCAGGGTCAAGACTGATTTGCATATGGCTGGGTCCAAACTGGAATGGCATGGTGAGCAAAAAAACAATGGATTTAGGCCTAGATCTCTGTACTGCGGTGAATGTATGACATTGTTCTGCATTCTGTCCATCAATTGTTCTTTTTGCTTTTGTCACCCCGAGTGGGATGGGTATGCCCAGACGTGGGTCCCTTGCTCTCCATGCCACTGGAGTCAAGCTATACTAGCTGATGAGGGCTGAAAGCATGAAACAGGTCCTAGGATGCTTGTTTCCAGTCCAGGGAGTACCTGGCCTGGCAGTTCGGGCTGGACTGTTCCCATTGGGCGCAGGGTCAAGACTGATTTGCATATGGCTGGGTCCAAACTGGAATGGCATGGTGAGCAACAAAACGATGGATTTAGGCCCAGATCTCTGTACTGGGGTGAATGTATGACATTGTTCTGCATTCTGTCCATCAATTGTTCTTTTTGCATTTGTCACCCGAGTGGGACGGGTATGCCCAGACGTGGGTCCCGTGCTCTCCATGCCACTGGAGTCAAGCTATCCTGGCTGATGAGGGCTGAAAGCCCGAAACCGGTCCTAGGATGCTTGTTTCCAGTCCAGGGAGGACCTGGCCTGGCAGTTCGGGCTGGACTGTTCCCATTGGGCGCAGGGTCAAGACTGATTTGCATATGGCTGGGTCCAAACTGGAATGGCATGTTGAGCAAAAAAATGATGGATTTAGGTCCAGATCTCTGTACTTGGGTGAATGTATGACATTGTTCTGCATTCTGTCCATCAATTGTTCTTTTTGCATTTGCCACTCCGAATGGGATGGGTATGCCCAGACGTGGGTCCCGTGCTCTCCATGCCACTGGAGTCAAGCTATCCTGGCTGATGAGGGCTGAAAGCCTGAAACCGGTCCTAGGATGCTTGTTTCCAGTCCAGGGAGGACCTGGCCTGGCAGTTCGGGCTGGACTGTTCCCATTGGGCGCAGGGTCAAGATTGATTTGTAGATGGCTGGGTCCAAACTGGAATGGCATGGTGAGCAAAAAAACGATGGATTTAGGCCCACATCTCTGTACTGGGGTGAATGTATGACATTGTTCTGCATTCTGTCCATCAATTGTTCTTTTTGCATTTGTCACCCCGAGTGGGACGGGTATGCCCAGACGTGGGTCCCGTGCTCCCCATGCCACTGGAGTCAAGCTATCCTGGCTGATGAGGGCTGAAAGCCCGAAACCGGTCCTAGGATGCTTGTTTCCAGTCCGGGGAGGACCTGGCCTGGCAGTTCGGGCTGGAGTGTTCCCATTGGGCGCAGGGTCAAGACTGATTTCCATATGGCTGGGTGCAAACTGGAATGGCATGGTGAGCAAAAAAATGATGGATTTAGGCCCAGATTTCTGTACTGGGGTGAATGTATGACATTGTTCTGCATTCTGTCCATCAATTGTTTTTTTTGCATTTGTCACCCCGAGTGGGATTGGTATGCCCAGACGTGGGTCCCGTGCTCTCCATGCCACTGGAGTCAAGCTATCCTGGCTGATGAGGGCTGAAAGCACAAAAACCGGTCCTAGGATGCTTGTTTCCAGTCCAGGGAGTACCTGGCCTGGCAGTTCGGGTTGAACTGTTCCCATTGGGCGCAGGGTCAAGACTGATTTGCTTATGGCTGGGTCCAAACTGGAATGGCATGGTGAGCAAAAAAACGATGGATTTAGGCCCAGATCTCTGTACTAGGGTGAATGTATGACATTGTTCTGCATTCTGTCCATCAATTGTTCTTTTTGCATTTGTCACCCCGAGTGGGACGGGTATGCCCAGCCATGGGGCCCGTGCTCTCCATGCCACTGGAGTCAAGCTATCCTGGCTGATGAGGGCTGAAAGCCCGAAACCGGTCCTAGGATGCTTGTTTCCAGTCCAGGGAGGACCTGGCCTGGCAGTTCGGGCTGGACTGTTCCCATTGGGTCCAGGGTCAAGACTGATTTGCATATGGCTGGGTCCAAACTGGAATGGCATGGTGAGCAAAAAAACGATGGATTTAGGCCCACATCTCTGTACTGGGGTGAATGTATGACATTGTTTTACATTCTGTCCATCAATTGTTCTTTTTGTATTTGTCACCCGGAGTGGGACGGGTATGCCCAGACGTGGGTCCCGTGCTCTCCATGCCACTGGAGTCAAGCTATCCTGGCTGATGAGGACTGAAAGCCTGAAACCGGTCCTAGGATGCTTGTTTCCAGTCCAGGGAGGACCTGGCCTGGCAGTTCGGGCTGGACTGTTCCCATTGGGCGCAGGGTCAAGACTGATTTGCATATGGCTGGGTCCAAACTGGAATGGCATGGTGAGCAAACAAACGATGGATTTAGGCCCACATCTCTGTACTGGGGTGAATGTATGACATTGTTCTGCATTCTGTCCATCAATTGTTCTTTTTGCATTCGTCACCCCGAGTGGGACGGGTATGCCCAGACGAGGGTCCCGTGCTCTCCATGCCACTGGAGTCAAGCTATCCTGGCTGATAAGGGCTGAAAGCCTGAAACCGGTCCTAGGATGCTTGTTTCCAGTCCAGGGAGGACCTGGCATGGCAGTTCGGGCTGGACTGTTCCCATTGGGCGCAGGGTCAAGACTGATTTGCATATGGCTGGGTCCAAACTGGAATGGCATCGTGAGCAAAAAAACGATGGATTTAGGCCCAGATCTCTGTACTGGGGTGAATGTATGACATTGTTCTGCATTCTGTCCATCAATTGTTCTTTTTGCATTTGTCACCACTGGAACTCCCACCACTGAACCTTGACACAGAGAGGTTCTGAACCAGGGGAGTTCCACAGACTACTACATGGGTCTTCCCTTAAAGCAAAAACAAGATAAAGAAAACAAAAAGAAAAAAGAAAGGAACATCTAACAAACAAGCTGAACAATACTTGTGAAAGGAAAAGAAGGTTAAACAAAGTACAACAAAAAGGTATAAACCAGAAATGAAGTAAGCTTCTAAAAAGGAACAGGATTAAACTCTGTAACGAGTAGGAAGCTTCCTGACTCGAGAACTGCGCCTCAAGGCAGGATGGTTAGTCGAATCTAAACACCTCTCATTACTTCCACTTCCAAAACGTCCGCCCAAAGCACCATTTTTCATCAGAAAACACATGTTCCACCACTGTCCATTCTCAAGTTTCACAGAATTCCCTTTCACATTAACCCTGGAAGAAGGACCAAACTTTAAAAAGCCCTTCCTCACATGGAGAGGTTTCTTCACACGGACACAGTCACCCACACAGATCTCCAATTCCTTCACTTTCTTCGTGGAGTCAAAATATCTTTTCTGCTTGCTTTGAGCCATGCGTACATGACTCCTCACACTGTCATCCGACCACTGTCTACCCTTGACCCACTTACTCATCCAACCGGGACTAAAAATGGTAGAAGCTCTCCGACCACGTAATAATTCAAAAGACGAAACCCCCGTGGTAGAATGTGGAGTGGTTCGATAGAATCACAGCATGCTTTTCACAGAATTGGAAACGACACATTTGTTGGCCAGAGCCCACTGTATGCACTCCCCCAACACCCTGTTCATGCGCTAACTAAACCGTTGGTCTGAGGGTGGTACAGAGAACTTTTGAGGTGCTTGATCCCACAGGTATGAAGAAAATCTTCAACCTCACTAGCAACAAACTGGGCACCACTATCCGTCACCAGAAATTCAGGTAAACCTTCTTCCATAAATACGTCATTAAGAAATTCAACAACAGGCTTAGAGCTCACTTCCCTCACAAACCTGACCTCTGGCCACTTGGAGTAATAGTCCATCATGACTAGAGCAAACTTAGATGATGGATCAAGCGCATTGAATGGACCTACAATATCAAGCCCCAACTTTACCCATGGTGCAGACGGTAAATCAATTGGAGAAAGAGGGGGCGTGCGTAACTTGGCTGTTTTATCACAACTAGAACAGATAACACAAGACCTGACAATTTCATCCACCTCCCTGTCCATGGAGGGCCACCAAAAGGAAAGACGTACCCTTTTCTTTGTCATTGTGGCTCCCAACTGCCCCTCATGAGCATGCTTGATCAAACCAGATCTCAGACTAAGAGGTGGAACCAGCTTATCTCCTCTCATCAACAAACCATCCTCGATTGTCAAATCATCAGCAACTTGAAGATATGTTTTGTACTCAAAGCTCAGATTCCGCTCCTTTGGCCAACCTTTTTCTATATACTTCATGAGCAAAGCTAAAGACACATCAGCGCTGAGGGCTTGGTGCCACTCACTTTCAGCAACCGCACTCAACTGTGGGAGATCCACAGCAGCAACAAAGAACTGCTCCTTGTCATCCTCACCCGTGGCATGCTGATCTTCTACAATGTCAGAAGAACGTGAAAGGAAATCTGCACACCCATTCTTCCCCTCAGGAATGTACTCAGCACAAAAATCAAATTGCAAAAGTTTGGAAGACAACCGTGCAATTCTGGGGGTGAAGCTTCTGACATTTTTTCCACTCAGAATAAAAACTAATGGCTTATGATCAGTCCAGAGAAAAAACCTTCTCCCCCAAATAAAATTCCAAAATTACATCTCCGCCCACCAGCACGCCAGTAATTCCTTCTCAATAACAGAGTATTTCCTTTCTGAAGGAGACAACCCCCTTGAGGCAAACCCAATGGTCCTGTCCTCACCATCCTTGTTCTGAGTCAGAACAGCTCCCACCCCGACATTGCTGGCATCCACCGTGAGAGTGCAAGTAAGAGAGGGATCATAATGTTTTAAAACTTTAGGTGACACAAGTTGTTGCTTCACCCACTCAAAAACATTCTGGCATTCATCATTCCACACAAATGCCACTCCCTTCATAAGCATTTGTGACAAAGGTCTCAACTTACTCGCAAAATCCTGAATAAACCGATAATAAAATTCACACAGACCAAGGAAAGACTTGAGGCCAGACTTGTCAGAGGGAGCTTTCGATTTTACAATTGAATCAACCAGACTGGTCTTAAGGAGAATACCATTATCATTGACTAAATGCCCCAGATATTCAACCTCTCTGGTCACGAAAACACATTTATCTCTGCGTAACAACACACCATAGGACTGGAACCTGCACAAAACTTCACGAAGAATAGCATCATGAGAACTCCTGTTGGGTGCAAATATTAATACATCATCTTGAAAAATAGATAGGCCCTCGATCCCCTTCAGCATGTTACTCATCAGCCGCTGAAAAACTGATGCAGCTGACGCAAGGCCAAACGGCATGCAGACATACTGATAGGTACCAAAAGGGGAAACAAACGCGGTGAGATGCCTCGATTCAGGGGCTAACTCACCCTGATGGTAGGCTGATGCTAAATCCAATTTTGATTTTTTTTTAACATCCTTTAAACTTGCCAAAAGTTCATTGATATTGGGTAGTGGGTGGGAATCTACCCAGATTTCTTTGTTTAAACAGCGAAGGTCCACACAGGCCCTCAATTCACCATTCTGCTTACGTGCAACCACCAATGGAGATAACCACAATGAGAATCAACTGTTTCTATTATACCTTTAGCACAAGGAGAATTAAGTTCACTTTCTAAATCGTGCCTAACACTAAAAGGAACATTTCTCAACTTATGTTTGATGGGTATTGCGCCATCTTTCACAATAATCTTGTGCTGGAAATCTTTGATCTTGCCAAGTTCACCAGAAAACACAGTGGGAAATTTTTTGACTAAATCTTCAAGATCTGGACTGTCCCTTATCACTAAAACCTGCTCAGTTGACCCAGGTCTAAGTACCATTCCGAATAAACCTTGGTGGAACCAGCCCAAAATGTTCAACCCTCTGTGTGCCACATACACCTTGCCAGAAATCCTCCTTCCCTTGAACTCCATAACATCTTCAATGTACCACGATAAATTGATCTCACACCCCTCTTAGGAGACTGCCTTACGATCAGGGGGTAAGAGGGGTCTGGAAGGCCATGTTTGATCAAAGAGGACTTGTGTGATCATGGAGATACGAGCACCAGAGTCAACTAGGAGCTTCAGCACTTTATCCCCAACCATGATCTCAACATAAGGATTGACACACATTTCAGGATTTCCTACAATGACCCCACCATCTTGTACAACTGAAACCATTTCACTAAGGTCTTTAGTGACAAACTCCTCATCATCACTATACATGCTCCTATCTACAACACATTTGACCGCAGAGGTCCTGCCAGCCTGACACACCTTAGTAAAGTGTCCCGTTCTATTGCAGATCCTGCAAGTTACAAACTTAGCTGGGCATTTACTATTTCCAAAATGAGACTTATAACCACATCTACAACAAATGTTACTTTGTGAAAAGAAAGAATTCTGTCTTTCTCCTAAACTGGAACAAGGCTTTTCTGTATCTTCTTGTCTTTCTCATTGTTATCCTTTACTTTAACAACAGAGACAGGTTCACTGCTTTTACCATCTAATTCATTTGCAGAAATTTGTGACGTCTCAATGCTCTTCGCTACCCTGAACATTTCTTCGAGACTCGGGTTACCCATAGAAAGAAGCTTTTGCTTGAAGGATTTATCCATACAGTGACAAATAAACTGGTCTCACACCAATTGGTCCGCAAAGTTTTCAAATTGACATTCAGACACAAGCCTCCTCAGGGCTGTGATATAATTGTCCACGTCTTCACCAGTGTTTTGTACACGTAAAAAAAAATTATGGCAAAGTACAACTATACTTGGTTGGACATCAAACCTTGTTTGCAACCTCTTGACCGTGTCATGGTACTCATCTAGGACGTCTTCACCAACAATTACAGGTGGAGGAAGATGCTTTAATATAACTCTCCCTTCAAAACCCAAGGAGTGTAGCAAAAGGTACTTCCTGCATTCTGCTCGGAATCTGCTTGCCCCAATTGCACCCAGGTAAGTCTCAAACCCATCAAACCACTGTTTCCACTTGATGGGTGGTTCACCAGGCATTTCCAAGAACGGTGGAGGTGGTGTAACCACTTGCATGGTGCAACAACTAGAATGCTAAACAAAATTTGTGCCAACCAAATGTTCAAATCAGTGTCAATAATGTTGAACGTGCGACTTTACCAACAGTACACACTACTAAAATTTGGAAACATGTAAAAAAAAAACTGTTGACTTAGATAAAAGATTCAGACTGAATTGCTTGTGGTGATACACTCACTTGTACTGGCTTATTGTAGTCAGGTGTCAAGTTCCCAAAGTAAAGTAACAGGTTACTGTTCAGGCTCAAGAAAATGTAAAAATAACTCTGTAAGTGTTGTGACTGGTGCTGAAAAAGCAGACAGTACCTGTCATTACAAGGAATTTCCAATCTGCAGCATTTCCAATGTTATTGTGACGTGTTCCCTCACCACAGCGCAGAAAACAGGTTCTGTGGTTGAGCTCTGTGATGTGCCTAGCTTTCCTCAATAGAAATGCCGTAACTCGGCAACCGGCACGTCTTTACGTCAAATGCGTTTCGATGTTCCTTTGTTGAAAAGCAGAGAATGACTTCCTTGCGGTCCACGGCTGAAATGCGGTAGCTTGGCAACACGCGTGTGTTAGCGTCAGCTGCGTCTCCATGTTCTCGTTGCTGAATTGCAAAATCCGTATGCGTTCCAGCACCCAACTGACCTTGTTCCTGCCGCTCTGCTCCCGATTCCGTTGCGGATCACCACAACGTGTAGCTCGCAAAATCCGTCGGTGTCGGAAGAGAAAACTGCTTTTCACCCGGACCTGGACAAGAGACAGTCCTCCAACGCACCAGCAGCAACCGAGGATGCCTGCACAACGACTCGGGTCAGTGTTGATGGCCCAGCGCTCGTCGCCAACAGAAATGTAGTGAAGACTCAGGAAACGCCAGTTAGGTCAAAGACGTTTTTATTGTAATACAGCTGGACCATCAAAGCAGAGCAGCGGAGAGTACAACAAACTCTAACTGACACAACTGGAACTCCCAGCACAGAACCTTGACACAGAGAGGTTCCGAACCAGGGGAGTTCCATAACAAGCACAGACCTCTACAAACACAACATTCAGAATCACATTAGCACCGCAGTTGATACCTGAACTATTTTCCAACTGGTATCTTACAATGTCATCAACAGTTTCCATTTTCTTTTTCTTTACGCCTTCAAGTTTCTCTTCATTTCTTTTCTTTTTTTCAACCTCAATTCCATCTTTGACATATTTCCATTTGGGACAGACTATACGTTTCTCATATATGGGATATTCACCTAAATCAGGAGCATAAAGTCTTCTTTAACGATTATACTCTCTTACACAGTTTGAATCAGCACTAACCTTTTTCTCATCGAAATCTATCAAATACAAACCAGACAATGTTCTTACTCGAGATAATGCAACATCTGCCATTCCCTCTTAGAACACTGTACTTCCGATATTTACAAAAGCACTGTCTATATTTAAACCTTGAGATTTATGAATAGTTACTGCATATGCTGAGGACAGAGGAAACAGTTTTCTGCGAACATACACATTTTTTACAAGTAAAAAACATACAACACAACACCCAATTTGTCTTACGCCTTTAATCTGATCAAAGTTTATTATCAAAAATTCTATTCCATCTCTGTTCTGAAATTTCACAAAATCAATCACTTTTCCCATTGCTCCATTTACTAAACTGTCTTCTACATTCAAATTACGCCGTAAAATTACCGGACAGTTTATACATACATGTAAAGTCTTTTCTAAGCCTTCAGGTTAAGATACAGACATTTCCAAACAATGCAATTTAGCCTGTAGTTTGTCTGTGAGACGAATAGTCACTCCCTGGTGTTCAATTTTATCAATAGCTTCAATTTCCACAATTTCCTGTTTTTCGAGATTCAAAAGTTCTTGATTAAATGTAGAACACTCTTGCAGTGTAGGTATTAAACAAACTATAGACTTGTTTTCTTCAAGCTTAGTGTACATTATTTCAGTTGCTGTGTTTCCTCTTGTAAACAAGTTTCTTAGTAGCCGACCTTCTAAAGCTTGTTTACCATGTTTCGTCAAGACACCAATTCTTAGATCTTGAAGAATATTTCCATAATCTTCAACACTAGCTTGTCGCATATTCTTAATAAGTTCTTTTTATTCAAAATGTAACCAAATGTTCACATTTCCAATACCTCCCAAAGACTTCCTAGTGTCTTCATGAACAAGTATTTTAAAAACAGGTTGTCCTTTTACCGGAGTAAGTTGTAGTAGAACTCCAAATACAATTAAATGTTTTCCTCCAAACAAAACATTGTAATCTGTTTTTAAAAAATTTTTCATTCTTAAATGTACAAAGGCAAGCATTAAGTTTGAGACCATGCTCACCTCATCAATGATTAAAAGTTTCATTTTCTTCCGTACTCTTGAGACTTCATAACAAGCTTCTCCAGATAGCTTCTGATATTCCAATGTATTATCATGTTCAACAGGTAGTATAAGTAATCAATGTAAAGTAATCCCTTTAATGTTGTGTGCTGCTAATCCAGTTGGAGCTGTTACAACACTTGTATACTGTGTTTTTAAAATACAAAAGAAAACAATACTTTAAAAAACCACTGATACCCCTCACTTGTGGCTTACCTGCCGGTTAGGTTCGGCGTCCCTCCCCGTTCCAGCGCGGATTCTTCCGTTTGTTTGGAGGGAGGTGCCACCCACCGGAAGTCAGGTTTATCCACTTCCGCCTTCCACTACTATTGAGGTTAGCATTCTAGACTACCCCCACTATAAGAGGACATGCCCAAACAGACGCGCAGCGGACGCGCGCAGCAGGCGCGCCTAAGGCAAGCCCATCTACGCCCGTCCGCGGCCGACCGGGGCCAGGTGCCACAACCCCTGCCCGTTTCTCCACTCATATCAGGAGCTATAGCCCCAACTCTCTTCTTAAACTAAGAGGAACAACCCCCGCTCTATGCCATTCCTCTTGGAATCTAGCAGACCCACACACCACATGCTCAAACTGAGGTTTTCAGCTCCATTCTGCCCCACTAACCAAAAAAACCCAGCAAAACATGTACCTCTTGAATTGTAGGTCACTCCCTAAACATTCTACGGAAATTTTCATGCTTTTAGAAGAGCTCAACCCAGATGTCGTATACCTGACAGAGACCTGGCTCAATACAGAGTCAGAACCCGATCTCATCCAGTCCCTCCCCCAAGGGTATCAAATACTACGTGAAGACCGCAAAGTGGGAAAAGGAAGTGGCCTAGCAGTCATCCATAAAGATTGCTATAAGTGCCGCAGTTCTCCCAACCCGATACCAGACTGCGAAAGTCTCTCCTTCGCCATAGACTTCTCCCCCACTAGCACCTTTTCTGGGATACTTATATATCGCCCACCCGGAACTTTGGGACAATTCCACAATACCCTTCCCCCATTATAGCCAACCTAGCATGCAGTCCATCCAATTTTACACTAGTAGGGGATTTTAACATCCATTTTGACAACACCTCTGACCATACCGCCCTAGAAATGACCAATAGTCTCTCCGCACTACAATTGAAACAACTAGTGCTTAAACCGACCCACACCAAAGGTCACCTACTTGACCCTATTTTTAGTAACTGCGCAGATCTCATAGTGGGAACTCCCTCCCCCCTCCCGTGGACGGACCACTTCCTGATCTCCCTCTCCTGGGTCACCCCAGACCCCCACCTTCCTTCCAATACAGTTATACGTAGGGAAAGAAACTGGTCAAAACTCCCCCTAGAGGACTGGCTGGCAGCTCTTGAAACCTCCAGACCACCCAACAACCCTGACCCTACTTTAGCCAATGAGGACTACAACAGATGGATTTCCAAATCGCTAGACTCCGTACTCCCCATGAAACGCACCGAACCTAAGTGCAGTTCAAAGACTGCCCCCTGGTATTCCTCTGGATTACGGGAAATGAAACGTCAATGTAAAAAATTAGAAAGGAAATGGCGACTGGACTATTCCCCTTCCAGTAAAACTGCATATAGAGAAGCGATAAATACCTACAAAAATTAAATTAAAACCGCACAATCGACCTTCTTCGAAGAAAAAATTAATGCAGCTGCTTCTAGGCCTAAAGAAATATATTGCATTGCATTGCGAAAACCCTCCTTAAGCTCCCAGAAAACCCCCCAAATTCCATCAATGCGCAAAGCCGCTGCAATAACCTGGCAGAGTTCTTCTTCCAAAAAATACAAACCATTTATACCTCCTTTTCCCCCACTCAGACTGACCTTCCACTCACCAAATCACTTGAATCAGGGACCCAGCCCCTGGCCACACTCGAATCCCTCCCCCCACTTAATCTCACCATGTTAGAATCCATTATGCATCAGGTGAAATCCGGCTCCCCCAACGACCCGGCACCCCCGCGCACCCTGCTGTCAGCCACTGACAACTTCCTTCCCACCATACTTGACCTGCTTAATGCCTCCATGTCCGCAGGCACTGTCCCGCTTCCCTGGAAGTGGGCCATGGTTAAAGCCCTCCTTAAAAAACCCAATCTAGACCAAGATAACCCTAGTAACTATCGACCGATCTCCCTGTTGCCCTGGCTGAGCAAGATCTTGGAGAAACATGCCAACATAGTGTTGGCAGAGTTCCTCGAGACCAACCACCTGCTCGACCCCTCCCAGACGGGATTCCGTCCCATGCATGGGACCGAAACCACTCTGGTTGCAGTGACGGAGGAGGCCAGGAAGATCCTGGATCAGGGAGGATCTGCAGCAATCATCCTCCTTGACCTAAGTGCCGCCTTCGACACTGTAAGCCACAACATCTTACTACATCGACTCACCAGTTTAGGAGTCTCAGGAAAAGCAATTGCTTGGTTTGAATCCTTCCTTTCAGACCGCTCCTTCCAGGTTTTTGAGGGTGACATCACCTCCCCCAGCAAGCCTCTTGGCTGCGGTGTGCCACAGGGCTCTTCTTTGAGCCCTACGCTATTTAATATATATATGAGCCCACTAGCTGAGATAGTCCGTCCGTTCGGGATAAAAATCATCACCTATGCTGACGACACTCAGCTAGTGGTGGCTCTCAATCAGCCACACACCGTGCATAACAGCCTGAGGGACTGCTTAGAAGAAGTGACCAAATGGATGACATCGTCATGTCTTAAACTGAATGGAGACAAAACTGAGCTGATGCTCTTAGGCAACGCCCCCACGCTCACGATCAACTCATTGTGGCCCACCTGCCTTGGCCCTGCTCCCACGCCAAAGGACACAATCAAGAGCCTGGGCATCTGGTTGGATAAGTCCCTTAATTTCAATTGTCAAGCAGCCAAACTATCAGCCACTTGCTTTGGTCTACTCAGGCATCTGCGGAAGATTCTCCCCTTACTGCCTTTCCAACAAGACAGATTATGGTCCAGGGTCTCATTCTGTCTCGTCTGGATTTCGGGAACGCTCTCTACTTAGGGGCCCCCCAAACCACCTTGCGCAAGCTCCAGATCATACAAAACTGCGCTGCCCGAACTCTGCTTCAGATCCCCCGTCGACTTCCAGTCAAACCCGGACTAAAGAGCCTTCACTGGCTCCCAGTCAGGGAAAGAATTTAAGACCCTGTGCATCGCCCACCGAGCCTTCTGGAAAACAGGTGCTGTCATCAATCATTCACTGATCACCCCCTACCACCCGAACAGACAGCTCAGATCAGCATCCTCTCTCCTCACGACAGTACCCAGGATCAAGAGAGCCAGATATGGGGGCCGGTCGTTCTCCTATAACTCAGCCAAACTTTGGAACTCCCTCCCCTTCCATCTGCGATCAGAGCCCAACTTACTTCTGTTCCGTAAACACTTAAAAACCCTGCTTTTTAAAAAACCTGAATAACCTTCAATTGTTTTTCCTGTAAGCGTTGTCCGTAGCGCTAGGACGCCTGAGGGTAGCTATCGCGCTTAATAAATGGTCTTTTCATTTCATTTCATTTCACAACACAAGATAAAAGTGATTCTGAAGTTCTGTATATAACAGGTCAAAACATTAATTGAGAACGTTTTTCCTGTTCCAGCTTGAGCGCTGATGTACATTAGAATAGGTTTAAATAATGAACATTGGCATTCTTTTTTTTCATGTAGCAAACCATGTTGTATCTGTTCTTTCACTTGTACATATATTGCTGTCTGTTCAATATTTAGTTGTTCTTATAACTTTTCCAGCGGAATAATATCTTGTTGTTCTGCGCATTGCAGTTTCTACCTCATTCATGGCTATTGCTGCTTCATTTTCGATAATTGGTTGTCCCAGTGGATCCTGACTTAGTGGAACAGAACTTTGACTGACTTGAGAACTGTCTCTAGCTATTTCAGCTGCAATAGTACTTTCTTGTTCCATCTCTTCATTTAACATTTGTTAATGTAGGGAAAATTGTGCATTGAATGCTATCTTTATGTGCATTAAAATAATCTTCATAGCAGTCAAAATGTCCAAGGAATTTGTTTCACTATGCCAAGACTTAAACATTTGTATAAGTGCTAAATAGAAAAATTCCCTCTTATCTGGACTGTCGCAGCTGAGTTTTCTGTGGCTATTAAGATTTCCTTTGCCATGTTTTACCAAACATCCTTCACATCCAATTACTGCATATTTTTCTTCTTTTATATTTCTATAAAGTTTCTTTTAAAGCTGTAATGTTGAAGTATTTTATACAGACCTAGGTTTTCCAGATGTGGACTCCTTTTTGGATAGTATGTATCCAACATATTAGTTTTAAAAATATCTGTACTTTCTGGTTCATTGAGTGCTAAGTATTCAATTTATTGTAAAGTTTTCAATACTCTATTTTGTGTGGAAGCACGACCTAAACTTACCTAAAGGATTCCTTTTGACTTTGAATATAAACTGGCAGAGCTCAAGTGATCCAAACATTCATATGATCTAATCTCTCGATGGGAAAGCATCTTGAAGATAAAGCTATATAATTTCTTGCTAAAACACTATTCTTGTGAAATTTCTTCCCACATTTCTTTCATCTCTGCCTTTTCAGATTTCTTTATAAATGATGTAACATAGCGAGCAACAGCAATTTAATTATTTGCAACATATTGAATATCCATGTTTGCATTCCACATTTTCAAAATCACTGGATTGTAGTCATTAATATACTTTGGTTCTTTTTAAGTTGTATGTCTTCTTCGGAGATTTTCGAGTTATTGTATGCCTTACTGCTGACATAAAACTATTTAGTCTTCCTTTAGAAATTATTGGACGTGGGAATCCAAAACAACATTTTGTATAAAATTTCCCTTTAGACTTGCAATTTCATCGACAGTATTTTCCACATTGATGACTTTGAAACAGTAAAACTTGTTGTCTCAAGCTGTTTTCTCCTCCTTCTCTTGGAATGGTACAGGTAACATACTGTTCGATGAAAGACAAAACACTTTCATCAGTATCAGTCCCACATTTTGGAGCATTCTTCATCCATAATAGCATGGGTATATGAGGAGCACCTCTGGCTTGGTACTCCTTTCTCCAAAAGAAATCTGTTACCTCTCCAAGAGGTGGAAAATTTTTATTGCAGATAAATGACATCATAGATTGAAATCTATGATTAAAATACCTGCCGACATTTACAGGATCCAAGAAACACAGTTCTCCAGCTGTCTTCAATTCAATGTTTTTAACATTTGAATTTGCTTCTCGTAGAAATTCAAGTAAATCATCCCACGCATATTCAGCACAGCTACAAACCATGTAGGAGTACCTAAGTTTCCTAACATACATTTAAGTTCTCCGTGACGACAATACCAATACTCATTGGTACCTCGTTGACACACCATCAAATTAATTAACTGAGATTCTAAATGTTCATCTCTTTGTTAAACTTTGTCCATGAATTCCTTTGCAGAAACATGTGGAAGATGAACTCCTGGTTTTAATACATGGTTCACTGCATATGAAAGTGCAGGCAGATCACTTTCAAACAGAAGATGAACTATATATGGAATACACTGTTGAAATCTTGGATCTACAATCTTGTCGAGCGGTATTCTGCAGCCTGAATCTGTACAGCTCGCTCAACAAATCGTCCACCTTCTCCAGTGGGAAAGAGTTGTGGAAAACACCGAGCTTCTAAACTTTTTTCCCATACACTCATGGGAATTCCCTTTGCTTTCTTCATTTGAAATAATTCAATACTGTTACCTATTACTTCTTTTGAATGTAGAGGATGTATACTGTAATGTTCATAAATCTCCTCACTCCTGGACTTGTCCACTTTTTCTCTTTGGCCACTTAACATTTTCTGTTTCACCTTCTAAACATATTTCCTGTTCATCAACATTTACATTCTTTTTATAAATATTATTCTGTATAAGATATAATATAGCCTTTTGAAGTTTGTTAATATCTACAAACTCTTGCCATATTTTTGACTCTTTGTTGGTACACCATTACTAGAATAACTACAGGCTCATTTTCCTGCCTGTCTATACCAACAGTTTTAATATTTTTCTTAAAATCTAAAGGTAAGTACACAACTCTTCCTTTCAGACCTCTTTGTAAATCTGTTGGAGGCAGCTTACCTGTTTTAGGCTCCAAGCAAACTATAGCTTGAAATGGGTGATCAGATTGAATAAGAATGGACTCATATGCATTTAAATCTGCCAGTTCCGGAGGAATAGCTATCTACTCTAAGTTGTTATGTACCGCTCTAGCTGTCATTTTGTTCTCTTCTAATTTGTTGTAACAATATTTACAAATACGTTGATCAGTCACCAACTCAAAATGACCTTCCATCAACAAATAAGGACCAAAATTTTGCCACTCATCATTGTTTTCCTTTTCACTAGTTAAATATAAATCAACAATCCTACTTTGACTAATATAGTGAGTACGTCGACAACAAATACAAACATAGTTTGGTTTTTCAGATGAAACTGTCTTAAAGTTTGTAATTTCTTCTGCAAACTCGTCAATACTCATATCTTCCACATCTTCTTGAAAACCTACACTTATCAAGCCCTCACTTTCTCTACACTGCTCTTGTGAACCAAAGAAATGAAACTGTATATCATCACAAACTTTTTTTTACATCTGATGCTGAATCCTGCAAAAGAGCTGTGTTCATTTCACTTAAACATAATGCAGGACTTTTTACATAGTAGAGTCTCCTTACTAACTTCCACATTTCTGAGTGGTGTACTGCTAACATTCTCAAATAATGGAAAGTACTTTGACATACTTTTCTTGACAGACAAGCCAGAGAATGACCCTGCAAGTTGGTATATTTTCTTACTTTACATGGATCTAGTCCTTGTAACATCTTCATCTTCTGTTTAAGACTTGTTTTGGCATATTCTTGTAAAACAAAATTCGCAATATCTCAATAGATTCCTGTTGAATGCTGCAAATACTACTACAATTTCACTTATATACCGGAGTATAGCATGAGTGCAGGGGTATTGCCTGGGTGATTGGAGGAGTGCATGGATAGTGCCTGAGTGATTGCATGAGTGCAGGGGTAGTGTCTGGGTGATTGGACAAGTGCATGGGTAGTGCCTGAGTGATTGCATGAGTGCAGTGGTAGTACCTGAGTGCATGTATGAGTGCATAGGTAATGTTTGAGGGAATGAAGGAGTACAATAGAAGTGCCTGAGTGATTGCATGAGTGCAGGAGTAGTGCCTGAGTGATTGGAGGGCTGCATGAGTAGTGCCTGGCTGATTGCATGAGTGCAGGGGTAGTGCCTGGGTGATTGGAGGAATGCTTGGGTAGTGCCTGAGTACATGGATGAGTGCATGGGTAGTGCCTGGGTGATTGGAGGAGTACATGGGTAGTGCCTGAGTGATTGCATGAGTGCAGGGGTAGTGCATGAGTGCATGGATGAGTGCATTTTTAATGTTTGAGGGAATGGATGAGTGAAATAGAAGTGCCTGAGTGATTGGAGGAGGGTATGAGTAGTGCCTGGCTGATTGTATGAGTGCAGGGGTAGTGCCTGGGTGATTAAAGGAGTGCTTGGGTAGTGCCTGGCTGATTGCATGAGTGCTGGGGTAGTGCATGAGTACACGGATGAGTACATTGGTAGTGACTCGGTATTTTACATGAGTGCAGGGGTAGTACCTGAGTGCATGGGTGAGTGCTTGTGTAGTGCCTTAGTGCATGGATGAATGCATGGGTAGTGCCTGGGTGATTGGAGAAGTGCATGGGTAGTGCTTGAGTGATTGCATGAGTGAAGGGATAGTACCTGGATGCATCAGTGAGTACATGGGTAGTGTTCAAGGGAATGCATGAGTGCAATAGAAGCACCTGAGTGATTGGAGGAGTGCATGAGTAGCGCCTGCCTGATTGCATGGGTGCAGGGGTAGTGCCTGGGTGATTGGATGAGTGTATGGGTAGTGGCTGAGTGATTGCATGAGTGCAGGAGTAGGGCCTGGGTGATTGGATGAGTGTATGAGTAGTGCCTGGCTAATTGCATGAGTGCAAGGGTAGAGCCTGGGTGATTGGAGAGCATGGGTAGTGCCTGAGTGCATGGTTGAGTACATGGGTAGTGTCTTGGTGATTGTAGGAGTCCATTGGTAGTGCTGGAGTGACTGTATGAGTGCAGGGGTAGTGCCTGAGTGCATGGATGAGTGCATGGGTAGTGTTTGAGAGAATAGATGAGTGCAATAGTAGTGCCTGAATGATCAGAGGAGTGCATGAGTAGTGCCTGGCTGATAGCATGAGTGCAGGGTAGTGCCTGGGTGATTGGAGGAGTACATGGGTAGTGCCTGAGTGATTGCATGAGTGCAGGGCTAGTGGCTGGGTGATTGGACAAGTGCATGGGTAGTGCCTGAGTCATTGCATGAGTGCAGGGGCAGTACCTGAGTGCATGGATGAGTGCATGGGTAATGTTTGAGGGAATGAATGAGTGCAATAGAAGTGCCTGAGTGATTGGAGGAGTGCATAAGTAGTGGCTGGCTGATTGCATGAGTGCTGGGGTAGTGCCTGGGTGATTGGAGGAGTGCTTGGGTAGTGCTTGAGTGCATGTATTAGTGCATGGGTAGTGCCTGGGTGATTGGAGGAGTGCTTGGGTAGTGCCTGACTGATTGCATGAGTCCAGGGGTAGTGCGTGAGTGCATGGATGAGTGCATGGGTAGTGCCTGGGTGATTCCTTGAGTGCAGTGACAGTACATGAGTGTGTGGATGAGTGCTTGTGTAGTGCCTGAGTGCATGGGTGAGTGTATGGGTAGTGCCTGGGTGATTGAATGAGGGCATGGGCAGTGCCTGAGTGATTGCATGAGTGCACGGGTAGTGTCTGGGTGATTGGACAAGTGCATGGGTGGTGCCTGAGTCATTGCATGAGTGCAGGGGTAGTGCCTGGGTGATTGGAGGAGTGCTTGGGTAGTACTTGAGTGCATGGATGAGTGCATGGGTGGTGCCTAGATGATTAGAGGAGGGCATGGGTAGTGCCTGAGTGCATGGGTAGTGTTTGAGGGCATGGATAAGTGCAATGGATGAGTGCATGGATGGTGCCTAGGTGATTAGAGGAGTGCATGGGTAGTGCCTATGTGCATGGATGAGTGCATGGGTAGTGTTTGGGGGAATGGATTAGTGCAATGGAAGTGCCTGAGTGATTAGAGGAGTGCATGAGTAGTACCTGGCTTATTGTATGAGTGCATGGGTAGTGCCTAGGTGATTGGAGGAGTGCTTGGGTAGAGCCTGACTGATTGCATGAGTGCAGGGGTAGTGCGTGAGTGCATGGATGAATGCATGGGTAGTGCCTGGGTTATGCCATGAGTGCAGTGGTAGTACCTGAGTGTATGGATGAGTGCTTGTGCAGTGCCTGAGTGCATGGGTGAGTGTATGGGTAGTGCCTGGGTGATTAAATGAGGGCATGGGCAGTGCCTGAGCGATTGCATGAGTGCAGGGGCAGTACCTGAGTGCATGGATGAGTGCATGGGTAATGTTTGAGGGAATGAATGAGTGCAATAGAAGTGCCTGAGTGATTGGAGGAGTGCATAAGTAGTGGCTGGCTGATTGCATGAGTGCTGGGGTAGTGCCTGGGTGATTGGAGGAGTGCTTGGGTAGTACTTGAGTGCATGTATTAGTGCATGGGTAGTGCCTGGGTGATTGGAGGAGTGCTTGGGTAGTGCCTGACTGATTGCATGAGTCCAGGGGTAGTGCGTGAGTGCATGGATGAGTGCATGGGTAGTGCCTGGGTGATTCCTTGAGTGCAGTGATAGTACATGAGTGTGTGGATGAGTGCTTGTGTAGTGCCTGAGTGCATGGGTGAGTGTATGGGTAGTGCCTGGGTGATTGAATGAGGGCATGGGCAGTGCCTGAGTGATTGCATGAGTGCAGGGGTAGTGTCTGGGTGATTGGACAAGTGCATGGGTGGTGCCTGAGTCATTGCATGAGTGCAGGGGTAGTGCCTGGGTGATTGGAGGAGTGCTTGGGTAGTACTTGAGTGCAGAGTGCATGGGTGGTGCCTAGATGATTAGAGGAGGGCATGGGTAGTGCCTGAGTGCATGGGTAGTGTTTGAGGGCATGGATAAGTGCAATGGATGAGTGCATGGATGGTGCCTGGGTGATTAGAGGAGTGCATGGGTAGTGCCTATGTGCATGCATGAGTGCATGGGTAGTGTTTGGGGGAATGGATTAGTGCAATGGAAGTGCCTGAGTGATCAGAGGAGTGCATGAGTAGTACCTGGCTTATTGCATGAGTGCATGGGTAGTGCCTAGGTGATTGGAGGAGTGCTTGGGTAGAGCCTGACTGATTGCATGAGTGCAGGGGTAGTGCGTGAGTGCATGGATGAATGCATGGGTAGTGCCTGGGTTATGCCATGAGTGCAGTGGTAGTACCTGAGTGTATGGATGAGTGCTTGTGCAGTGCCTGAGTGCATGGGTGAGTGTATGGGTAGTGCCTGGGTGATTAAATGAGGGCATGGGCAGTGCCTGAGCGATTGCATGAGTGCAGGGGCAGTACCTGAGTGCATGGATGAGTGCATGGGTAATGTTTGAGGGAATGAATGAGTGCAATAGAAGTGCCTGAGTGATTGGAGGAGTGCATAAGTAGTGGCTGGCTGATTGCATGAGTGCATGGGTAGTGCCTGGGTGATTGGAGGAGTGCTTGGGTAGTGCCTGACTGATTGCATGAGTCCAGGGGTACTGCGTGAGTGCATGGATGAGTGCATGGGTAGTGCCTGGGTGATTCCTTGAGTGCAGTGATAGTACATGAGTGTGTGGATGAGTGCTTGTGTAGTGCCTGAGTGCATGGGTGAGTTAATGGGTAGTGCCTGGGTGATTGAATGAGGGCATGGGCAGTGCCTGAGTGATGGCATGAGTGCAGGGGTAGTGTCTGGGTGATTGGACAAGTGCATGGGTGGTGCCTGAGTCATTGCATGAGTGCAGGGGTAGTGCCTGGGTGATTGGAGGAGTGCTTGGGTAGTACTTGAGTGCATGGATGAGTGCATTGGTGGTGCCTAGATGATTAGAGGAGGGCATGGGTAGTGCCTGAGTGCATGGGTAGTGTTTGAGGGCATGGATAAGTGCAATGGATGAGTGCATGGATGGTGCCTGGGTGATTAGAGGAGTGCATGGGTAGTGCCTATGTGCATGGATGAGTGCATGGGTAGTGTTTGGGGGAATGGATTAGTGCAATGGAAGTGCCTGAGTGATTAGAGGAGTGCATGAGTAGTACCTGGCTTATTGTATGAGTGCATGGGTAGTGCCTAGGTGATTGGAGGAGTGCTTGGGTAGAGCCTGACTGATTGCATGAGTGCAGAGGTAGTGTGTGAGTGCATGGATGAATGCATGGGTAGTGCCTGGGTTATGCCATGAGTGCAGTGGTAGTACCTGAGTATGTGGATGAGTGCTTGTGTAGTGCCTGAGTGCATGGGTGAGTGTATGGGTAGTGCCTGGGTGATTGAATGAGGGCATGGGCAGTGCCTGAGTGATTGCATAAGTGCAGGGGTAGTACCTGAGTACATGGATGAGTGCATGGGTAATGTTTGAGGGAATGGATGAGTGCAATAGAAGTGTCTGAGTGATTGTAGAAGTGCATGAGTAGTGCCTGGCTGATAGCATGAGTGCAGGAGTAGTGCCTGGGTGATTTGAGGAGTGCTTGGGTAGTGCCTGAGTACATGGATTAGTGCATTGGTAGTGCCTGGGTGATTGTAGGAGTGCTTGGGTAGTGCCTGACTGATTGCATGAGTGCAGGGTAGTGCATGGGTGCATGGGTGAGTGCATGGGTAGTGCCTGGGTGATTCCATGAGTGCAGTGGTAGTACCTGAGTGTATGGATGAGTGCTTGTGCAGTGCCTGAGTGCATGGGTGAGTGTATGGGTAGTGCCTGGGTGATTAAATGAGGGCATGGGCAGTGCCTGAGCGATTGCATGAGTGCAGGGGTAGTACCTGAGTGCATGGATGAGTGCATGGGTAATGTTTGAGGGAATGGATGAGTGCAATAGAAGTGTCTGAGTGATTGGAGAAGTGCATGAGTAGTGCCTGGCTGATAGCATGAGTGCAGGAGTAGTGCCTGTGTGATTTGAAGAGTGCTTGGGTAGTGCCTGAGTACATGGATTAGTGCATTGGTAGTGCCTGGGTGATTGTAGGAGGGCTTGGGTAGTGCCTGACTGATTGCATGAGTGCAGGGTAGTGCATGAGTGCATGGGTGAGTGCATGGGTAGTGCCTGGGTGATTCAATGAGTGCAGTGGTAGTACCTGAGTGTATGGATGAGTGCTTGTGCAGTGCCTGAGTGCATGGGTGAGTGTATGGGTAGTGCCTGGGTGATTAAATGAGGGCATGGGCAGTGCCTGAGCGATTGCATGAGTGCAGGGGTAGTACCTGAGTACATGGATGAGTGTATGGGTAATGTTTGAGGGAATGGATTAGTGCAATAGAGTGTCTGAGTGATTGGAGGAGTGCATGAGTAGTGCCTGGCTGATGGCATGAGTAAAGGAGTAGTGCCTGGGTGATTGGAGGAGTGCTTGGGTAGTTCCTGAGTGCATGGATTAGTGCATGGGTAGTGATTGGGTGATTGGAGGAGTGCATGGGTAGTGCCTGAGTGATTGCATGAGTGCAGGGGTAGTGCCTGAGTGCATGGATGAGTGCATGAGTAGTGTTTGAGGGAATGGATGAGTGTAATAGAAGTGCCTGAGTGATTGGAGGAGTGCATGAGTAGTGCCTGGCTGATTGCATGAGTGCATGGGTAGTGCCTGGGGGATTGGAGGAGTGCTTGGGTAGTGCCTGCCTGTCTGCATGAGTAGTGCCTGAGTGTATGAATGAGTGCATGGGTAGTGTTTGAGGGAATGGATGAGTGCAATAGAAGTGCCTGAGTGAATGGAGGAGTGCATGAGTAGTGCCTGGCTGATTGCATGAGTGCAGGGGTAGTGCCTGGGTGATTGGAGGAGTGCTTGGGTCATGCCTTAGTGCATGGATGAGTGCATGGGTAGTGTTTGAGGGAATGGATGAGTGCAATAGTAGTGCTTGAGTGATTGGATGAGTGCATGGGTAGTACCTGGCTGATTGCATGAGTGCAGGGGTAGTACCTGTCTGATGATATCTGAAAGTTCTTAAATAGTGTAAAGGTTCAACTTTATTTTTATTAGAAATAAATAACAGATAAATGAACGTTATCATGCATATTATGTTTTGTGTTCTTACCTTTTTCAGTAATTTAGATACATAACTCAGTGGAACTATTTTAGAATAGTATTGTCATAATCTGAATTAAAACTCTTTTAAAAATTCACGTTTACTTATTGTAAAGAAGAAGAAAAAAAATGTTATATAATGTAATGTATTACAGAAAGGAAAATATTACACTTTAAGAACACAAGATAGTTTTAGAATTAGATAACATTTTCAGTTCCTTTCTACTGAACTTCACCATACACAGTGATTTCAACATAGTATTATCATTGAATAGTGGGGAAAAAAACAATCAACCAGATTGTGAGAAAACCCCAAATGATAAGATAAGATAATTTTTATTGCACAATTAATTAAAACCATTGCAATGAAATCACATATAAATATACAATATAAAACTTTGTTCCCTTATTGTACAAGTTAAAAAGACAGGTTGTTTCAACCAATTATGCAAAAGTTAAGAAAATGTAAACACCGTTTTGGTTACTATAAACTTAAAAACCTTAAAAGTAGTACATAACATGGACCAGCTTTATAAGTTAAAGTTCTATGCGATGGGGGAGTCCAGAGAAGGCCTTCTTGCCATCAAATATTTCAGAAACCGGGCTGCCAGCTGCGCTGATTCACCTTTCATGCGCTCAACTAAGGCGGCATGACATGTTCGTATATTTAAAATATGCCAAATTGAACGAAGCCAGTATATTCTCAGTGGACGCATTTTCGCACGGATGCACAATATGTGAATTAGTGATTCCTCTGCTGCTCCGCAAGCTCGGCACTTGGCAACTACAGACTCTTTATACCCATGCCCATATTTGTATGCCAACAGTGGGATCAGTCCGAACTGCAACCTCATTAGTTGTCGCTTCAATATTGGTTTTAAAGGAGAGGACAGATAATATGGCAAAGTCACACTGACGTAGAGGGTCGAAGCCCAGCTTCCATGATTTAAGTTTTCTAATGTTTGCATATCACAGTTGGCAGACAGTAGCTTCGCCTGTTTTGTTAAAAGTCTTGAAGCCGCTGGTATAGATAAGGAGGCTGACCATATTTCCTTTGCATCCAATACCTCTGCACAGTGGGCTAGATATTCACACCATGTGGACCCTTGGGTATTTATCATTGTCCAGATATGTTGTTTCAAGGTTTTTTCCCGAGCTTGTTTAGCCTTTAGACAATTTGCAATAAATCTCGCCTTCAGGATCCATTTTTGGGAAGAAAGGTTGAATTCTCTCCAAATTTGAGCATGAGCAGTGGCAGTCGGCAAGAAAAAAAGTTTACAAAAACAGGCCGACTGTTGCTCTATACAGCCATGTTGTCATCTTATCTTTGAAGGCTATTGCACCATGGGCTACTGATGGCAAAAATGTTGCCCCCAATAATCGAATTAGGGCAGTAAGGTCGGGGGAGCTCATGGCTTTCCTTGCTCCACAAACCATCATTTCTAATATCTGTAGCTATATGTTTACCTATCTACAGTTTCCTAATTACATCCAACCTGTACATTCAGGGGCATATTCTCAAGGAGCTATCGCCGAGTTATCGGCACCTCATCGCAGCCAAAGTCGCGATAAACATATCGCCCAATTCACAAGCTGGTGCTAACAGCCGATACCACCAGTTTACCTGCAAAAGCATCCGCAAAAAACATCGCCACAGATGACCCCGGCAACTATCGCTAATGAGATGCAGAGTAGGCGTTCCTGAGCAAAAAGCCGCGACAACACCACTCCACAACTTTCTCAATGACCAGCCACATCGGCGGTACGACCACAAAACATGCGATAAGGCGCATTAGCAGCAGGAAATTAACACCTGCTCTGACCTGGTGCAAAGTCGGACGGCATCCAGCACCACAAAAAGGAGCCTAGACCACAGCCACACCTGAAGAACAACAGATGCCATGGAGCTACTCATCATGCAGCTCGGAGCCCCAACAGGCCCACAACACCCACCGCCACCACCCCCAGGCCCGCCACCACCCCCGGACCCCACCCCACGCCACCCCCCCGGACCATCACAGAGGCAGCGCAGACACAGACCGCGGACCTTCAGAAAACGCACCAGCCTCACAGACATGACACCAGAGTATGTCATTACCCACTACAGGCTCAAAAGGACAACCATCCTCCGCATCCTGAACATCATTGCCCACAGGCTGACGGTACCAACACAGCGGATAACCAACATCCCACTTCAGACAAAGCTGCTGGCTGTGCTGCACCTGTTGGCCTCTGGGACATTCCAACCAACAACCGCCAGAGTCAGAGGGGTCTCACAGCCAGCCCTATCAAAGTTCCTCAAACCTGTCCTGGATGCCATCAACAGCTTGGTGCCCCAGTACCTATACTTCCCCCTCACTGCGCAGGAACAGCTGGAGACCAAGCAAGGCTTCTACGCCATAGCTGCATTCCCGCACGTCTTGGGGGCAATTGACTGCACAAATGTCCTACTTGTGCCCCCGGCCGACACTGCACACAATTACCGCAACAGAAAGCACACGCATTCCATCAATGTGCAGGTAATAGTGGACCACCGGGGACTCTTCACCAATGTCGTCGCCAACTACCCAGGCAGTGTGCATGATTCCTACATCTTCCGACAGTCCATCATCAACCGGCGCTTCCAGGATGCCACCTACGGGAATGCTCTGCTCGTTGGTAAGTACCAAATGAACACAACACACACCTCAACTCCACATTCATGCAACTCACAACTCTGGCAATGCACACGTCACAAAATCACATCCAACATGCCAAACTACATGCCCACCTACCAGACACGACAGCACAACTTACTGTGGTAACCTGGGCTAGCCATGTACACAAGCCTTCAACGGCATGGCACCTCTGACACACAATAGCAGATTGTGGGGAGAGGTGGTAACCAGGCATGTGCGGAGGAGGCAAGTGACCCATGAATGAGAATGTACACAATGCCAAGTGTGGCGTGGATGTGCTGGACAGACTGCAGTATGCAGACCACAGACATGTCCATGTCGACATACACTGCAGGTGTCAGGAGTGTAGTGGACAGTGGATGCAACCATGTCACCCCAGCCAGTGGGGATGATCGTGGAAATGTAGCTAGTTACGTCCCCCCTGTAGGCGTGAGCAGAGTGGACAGGCGTACGACAGTACTGCGTAGGGGCGTGGCTCCTCCACACGTGGCTCTGGGTGTGGTTCAGTGTGGGCCTTGCCAAGGATGTGACTGATGCGTGTGTCTCTGTTGCAGTGTCTGCGCCACACATCACGCAATCGACAATGTTGCTATGTGGCATGTCCCTGGTGTGCGTGATCGGCCGAAGGGGCACATGGGGGTGGGCATGGCTGCTCGGGGGCAGGGATCACACATGCCAACTGTTGTGTGTGTCGCCATTAGCGCAGCATGAGCCAAAGATGTACCCTCAACTGCATGTCGAGTTCAGCCAGGCAGGTGCTCTACATCTGTGTCAGCACTGTCCTTGCAATGGGCCTACACACACGTGGCCGGCCACATTCTGTGCATCTTCATCACTGTGTCGTACTCAGGCTTGTAGACATGCACAGACAGGCATGTCAATGGTGTGCCGTAGGGGTGCATGTGATGCCATCGCGCTACGCACACTAGTGAATGTGCTCAGGGGGGAGGTGCAGCAGGGAGGCTACGTAGTACACTATGATGCAGCTCAGTTGCAACACACATTACATGTCATACAGGAATCACTAAGTCACACATATCACACACCAATGAACCAGTGTGCCTGCCAACACATCATGCAGTAAGTAGTCTTGACTCATGTCTCTCTGCACTGTCACAGGTGACCAAGGATATGCACTCTGCGCTTGGATGATGACACCCCTCCGGGCCCCGAACACACAGGCCCAGAGGCAGTACAATTTGGCCCACAAACGCACCAGGAGCATCGTGGAGCGCACGTTTGGCATGTTGAAGTCACGTTTCAGGTGCCTGGACGTCACAGGTGGTAAGCTCCTGTACAGCCCAGACCTTGTGTGCAAGATGATCGTTGCATGTTGTGTGTTGCACAACATATATGTACGCAGCATGGATACGAGTGCCAGATGCACCGGACGATGATGATGATGATGAGGCAGGTGGACCACACCCCACTGCAGGCGCAGCAGGAATAGCCCGTAGGGACTACATCATTGGCAATTTCTTCTCTGGATGACGTCACATTGTGTGGGTCCTTCGCAGTAATGGCACAGTACGTTGACTGCCACAGGCACTGCATGTGCTAATAAAAGCATTACGATACACATTCCCTGCGTGCATGTCACCCATCTGTACAGGCACTTCACTCAGACAAGTGTGGGTGCGACATGTTGTGCTGTCAATTGTGGGAATTGTTGATGATTGGTGGGTGTGTCACTTCTGTGCAGTGAGGCTGTTTATGGTGTCACCTATTCGATGTGCCAGTTCTGTGTTTCACAGTTGTTAAGGTGTCCCACTCTTCGGCGTTTCACATATGTCCATAGTCATTCCATTTTGGCTGTCATTTGTGGCCTACAGGTGGCAACAGGGATTCTTTTGTGCTCTGATGTGTGCCGCAATGATGCAGGGATGCACCCTGTGACTCAGGTCCCACGACATGTACATAAGGGGGAGTCACTGCCCATACATTAGTCCGTGCTTTCATTCTTGTTTGGTCATGGACATGGCACGTCAGTGTGCAGGGGGTGTTGTTTGTCCCTCTGCAATGTGAAGAGGAGATGCGGTTTCACAGTGTGTACCATGTATGTTTCCACATTGGCGCAGGTTACATACTGAATGCATGTCAATGTGCATTGTGGCTGTTTGTGGGGAAATGCCTATCTGATTTGGACAAAGGTCATTTGTTCTGCGTCACACCTGTGGGGTAGTGCTCGCACTACCCCACAGGTAAAGCAGAGTTTGTTTACTCTGCTTTAATGTTGCATTTTCCCGCCAGACGCGTGGGATTTGCAGGAAGGTCGCTAGTTTTCGGTGCTTTTTGTACCGCGATTGGCCTCATCACAGGATTTAATGCGTTCGCGTTTCGCATTTTTGCGGCGTGGCGTTGATTTTAACGCGGTCAGTTGACGCGTTATCTGGTGAGTATCGCATGGTGCCGCCGTGTTGAGAATGCTTCATTAACACAGCGTTATTTTCTGGGGATTGACTGCGATGTTGGAAGGTGCGTTAAGTTACTTTTGCGATGGTTATCACACGTTCTTGAGAATATGCCCCTAAGTATTTTATTACTCTCAAGTACATTTGCTAAAATGTACACTCTCATTTACATCTGGTACAATATAGACAACAAATATATAAACTAGTGCTTTTAAACACAATTTTCCAAATGCAATATCAATTAGCAGAAATAGTAACCCAAACACTAATTATAAATAGTAATTGTTTCAATCCTGTCCACTTTCTGTTCACATCTTCCCAATAGGCCAAATAATGTATTCAAAACTTTCTCTTCGAAAAAATCCAATATAAATTTGTTAATTTGTGTTCACATCTTCCCAATAGGCTGAATAATGTATTCAAAACTTTGGCTTCAAAATTAACAAATATGAATTTGGTAATTCATAAGGCAATCTAGGTTTGAATTTCAAGTGGGCATCATTGCAATGTGTCCATACTTTATTGCACTTTAAATAAACAGTATAGTGTCCAGATGTTGTAGTAGGTCCATCATGGAAAATAATAGCCACTGCAATAAAAGTTCTTCCTGAAATAGATGTTTGACTTGCAACAATTTTTTTTATTTTGGTTCCAATTTTCTTCCATTTGCTTTGCAATGTTGAAACATTAAAATGAGATATTTTCCAGATCTTTCTATACGTAATGTAGACAACACCTCTGATTTACAATGCAAATAATTTGTATCCTGATTGGCTGTTTTTAGCAATTTGTTAAAAGTTACTGATTTGCAATCTGGTATCGTCAAGTATATGAATCGTTGTGTGTCTATTTCAGTTCTGGAACTAAATGAACACTCGTCACATTTATGATCCCATCTGTAACTTAGTCTAAATAAGTTTTCAATCTGTATTCCTTCATGTTCGAATACTCCAAGCATAAGCATCAGAAATTATTGTGCATCCTCTTGCACATTAAGAGAAAATGTCAAAAAAACAGTACATATATCCAAAAGATCTGGAACACCAGAAACAGTATGGATTTTACTTCTGTCAGTTACCAACTCTTGAAATACATGACGTAATAAAGACAAAATCTTTTTTCATGATTTCCCATAATTTCACAATGAAGCTCTTCTAGATAAAACATGACATTCAAAATCGCATTAGCATACCAGTTGATACCTGAACTATTTTCCAACTGGTATCCTGCAATCTCATCAACAGTTTCCATTTTCATTTTCTTTATACCTTGATGATTCTCTTCAATTGTTTTCTTTTTTTGAACCTCAATTGAATGTTTGACATATTTCCGGTTTCGACACACTAAACGTATCTCATATATGGGATATTCACCTAAATGAGGAGTATAAAGTCTTTGATTGTACTCTCTTACACAATTTGTATCAGCACTAACCTTTTTCTCATCAAAATCAACCAAATGCAAACCAGATAATGTTCTTACTTGAGATAATGCAACATATGCCATTCCCTCTTTGAACACTTTACTTCCAATATTAATCAAAGCACTGTCTGTACTTAAGATTCATGAATAGTTACTGCATATGCTAAAGACAAAGGAAACTGTTTTCTGCGAACATACAAGTCTTTTACAAGCAAAAAATGTACATCACAACGCCCAATCTGTCTTACCTCTTTAATCTTATCAAATTTTATCTTCAAAAATTCTATTCCATCTCTGTTCTGAAAATTTACAAAATCAACAACTTTTCGCATTGCTCCATTTACTAAACCTTCTTCTACATTCAAATTATGCCGTAAAATTACCTGCCAGTTTATACATACATGTAATGTCTTTTCTAAGTTTGCAGTCTTAGATACAGACTTTTCCAAAGAATCCAATTTTGACTGTAGTTTCTCTGTGAGAAGAATAGTCACTCCTTGATGTTCAATTTTATCAATAGCTTCAATTTCCACTATTTGTTGTTTTTCCAGTTTTAAAAGTTCTTCATTAAATGTAGAACACTCTTGCAGTGTAGGCATTAGGCAAACTATAGATTTCTTTTCTTCAAGGTTATTGTACATTATTTCAGCCGCTGTATTTCCAGTTGTAAACAAGTTCCTTGTTAGCTGACTTTCTAAAGCTTGTTTACCATGTTTTGTCAATACACCAATTCCTATATCTTGAAGAATATTTCCATAATGTTCATCACTTGCTTGTCGCATATTCTTAATAAGTTCTTTATATTCAAAATGTGACCAAATGTTCACATTTCCAACACTTCCCAAAGATTTTCTAGTATTTTCATGGACAAGTGTTTTAAAAACAGGTTGCTCTTTTACATGAGCAAGTTGTAGTAGATCTCTGAATACAATTACATGTTTTCCTCCAAATAGAACATCATAATCTGTTTTTAAAATCTGTTGCATTCTCAAGTGTACAAAGGCAAGCATTAAGTTTGAGACCATGCTCACCTCATCAATGATTAGAAGTTTCGTTTTCTTCAGTACTCTTGAGACTTCATAACAAGCTTCTCCAGATAGCTTGTGATATTCCAATGTATTTTCATGTTCAACTGGCAGCATAAGTAATCGATGTAAAGTAATCCCTTTAATGTTGTGTGCTGCTAATCCAGTAGGAGCTGTTACAACACAAGATAAATGGCATTCTGTAGGTTTGTATAGATAACTAGTCAAACCTTTAATTAAGAAACGTTTTTCTTTTCCAGCTTGGCCACTGATGTATATTAAAAAAGGTTTAAATGATGAACATTGGCATTCTTTTTTTCATGCAGCAAACCATGTTGTATCTGTTGTGTCACTTGTTGGTATATTTCTTTTTGTTCAATGTTTAGTTGTTCTTCTAAATTTTCTAACTGAATAATATCGTGTTGTGCTTGTTGAATTGCAGTTTCTACTTCATTCATGGCAATTGCTGCTTCATTTTTGATAATTGGTTGTCCTAGTGGATCTTGGCTTAGTGCAGCCGAACTTTGACTATCTTGACAACTGTCTCTGGCTATTTCACCTGCAACAGTAGTTTCTTGTTCAATCTCATCATTTAACATTTGTAGATAAGTTGGGGAAATTGTGCATTGAATATATCTTTACAGCTCAACCGATCCAAACATTCATAGGATCCAATCTCTCAGTGGGAAAGCATTTTCAAGCTAAAGCTGTACAATTTCTTGCTAAGACTCATTCCTGATCCATAATAGCATGTGTATATGAGGAGCACCTCTAGCTTGGTGCTCCTTGCTTCAAAAGAAATCAGTAACTTCTCCAAGAGGTGGATTATTTTTATTGTAGTTAAAAGACATCATAGCTTGAAACCTATGATTAAAATATCTGCACACATTTAGTGGATCCAAGGAACAGAGTTCTCCAGCTGTCTTCAATTCAATACTTTTTACATTTGAATTTACTTCTCGTAGAAATTCAAGTCAATAGTCCCATGCATGCATATTTGGCACAGCTAAGTGTTATAAACCATGTAGGGGTACCTAAGTTTCTTAACATACATTTAAGTTCACCGTGAGGATGAAGCCAATACTCATTGGTACCACGTTGACATGCCATCAAATTAATTATCTGAGTTTCTAAATGATCATCTCTTTGTTGAACTTTGTCCATGAATTCCTTTGCAGAAACATGTGTAAGATGAACTCCTGTTTTTAATATGTGGTTCACCACATAAGAAAGTGCAGACAAGTCACTTTCAAACAGAAGTTGAAATATATATGGAATGCACTGTCGAAATCTTGGATCTTCTGAGTACAATCTTGTCGAGCGGTATTCTGAAGCTGGAATCTGTACTGCTCGTTCATCTTATCGTCCACCTTCTCCAGTGGGGAACAGCTGTGGAAAACAACAAGCTTATAAACTTTTTTCCCATACACTCATGCGAGTTCCCTTTGCTTTCTTCATTTGAAATAATTCAATAATGTTTCCTGTCACTTCTTTTGAATGTAGAGGATATATACTGTAATGTTCCTAAATCTCTTCACTCCTGGACCGGTCCACTTTTTCTATTTGCCTACTTTGAATTTCTGTTTCATCTTCTAAACATATTTCCTGTTCTTCCACATTTACAGTTTTATAATAAATATTGTTCTGTACAAGTTTGGTAACATCTACTAACTCGTGCCATATTTTTCGACTCTTTGTTGGTACACCATTAACTAGAATAACTACAGGCTCACTTTCCTCTCTCTCTCTATATACCAACAGTTTCAATATTTTTCTTAAACTCTAAAGGTAAGTACACAACTCTTCCTTTCAGACCTCTTTGTAAACCTGTTGGAGGAAGATTACCTGTTTTAGACTCCATAAGACCTATGGCCTGAAACGGGGGCACAGATTGAATAGGAATGGACTCATATGCATTTAAAGCTGCCAGTTCCGGAGGTATAGCTACTAACTCTAAGTTGTTATATACAGATCTAGCAGGCATTTTGTTCTCTTTTAACTTGTTGTAACAATATTTACAAATATGTTGATTAGTACCCAACTCAAAACAACCTTCCACCAACAAATAAGCACCAAATTGCTGCCACTTATCATTGTTTTCCTTTTCACTTTTTAAATATATATCAACATTCCTAGTTTGACTTCTATAGTGAGTACGTTGACAACAAATACCAACATAGTTTGGTTTTTCAGTTGTAACTATCTTCAAGTTTGTAATTTCTTCTGTAAACTTGTCAGTACTAATATCTTCCACCTGTTCTTCAACACCTACACTTATCAAACTATCACTTTCTCTACACTCCTCCTGTGAACCAAAGAAACAAAACTATATATCATCACAAACTTTTTTTACATCCAATACTGAACCATGCAAAAGAGCTGTGTTCATTTCACTTAAAGATAATGCAGGACTTTTTATGTAGTATAATCTCCTTACTAACTTCTGCATTTCTGAGTGGTGTACTGCTAACATTCTTAAATGATTAAATGAACTTTTACACACTTTTCTAGAAAGACAAGCCAGAGAATGACCCTACAACTTAGTATATTTTCTTACTTTACATGGATCTAGTCCTTGCAATATCTTAATCTTCTGTTTAACACTTTTTTGGCATATTCTCGTAAGAAAACTCATAATATATCAATAGATTCCTGTTGAATACTACAAATACTCCTACAATCCCACTTATACACTGGAGCTTGTGTACGTCTCCCTTGAACTTCTTCAGCTATTTCTTCTTCCATATTTCTAGGATTTATCTTTTCTTTTTCAATTGGACAACCATCTTTCATCTCAGAACATCGACCACTGGCATCAACTGCATGAACAAATGTATTTTGTTGTAAATAGCTTTCTTAATTAAAGAGAGGCTCAGTACTAGAAGTATGCTTCCAGTCACTAGAAAATGTTTTGAAAAAGTTACCAGTCTTTTTCTTTTGCTTTTCTCCTTCATAAAGTGCATTGTTTTATTCGATGTTTTCATTCTCTTCAATACCAATATAAATAATTTTCGTTTCAATTCAAAATCTTTTTTACTACACTTTTAATCTGTTGCTTTTTCTTATAAGCTATAGATCTTTTTTTAATATTTTTTACAATCTTTCAATAAACTTTGTAGTACTCTACTTCTATACATTCTCTTCCTTATGTCTTTATATCCTTTCAGCCTTCTTTCAACATGTATTGTTTTCCCATAACATGATTTTCTATTAATATGTCCTTTTTTTGTTTCCTTCCGATTGGTTGTACAACTTTCCTAGCTCTTTTCCACATTTTCAAAATTCTTTACATTCTTTAAAAGTCTTTTAACAAACTCTTTAGTTCTCTTACCAGAAGTCTTTTTCTTCAATGTAACATTTTGAACTTCATCTAATTTCTGCTTTTCTCTTTCCTTTAAATAGTACAGTTTTCGTTCTTGTCTTTTCTTTTGATCTTTTCTTGTCAAACTCAATCGTTCTTACTAATAATGGTGAATATCTGAAAAAAAGAAAAATTTAAATAGTTTCTAAAAATAATTTTATATTCTTAAAATAATTATACACAAATATTCTCATGTATAAATAAACAAATACTTTCAATTGCATTGTAAATGTCTCCATGACACATTAATATTTAGAATATTATACTTTACATATTATCAAACTTATAATAAGAATCACATCTTTAAACAGTAACATCTCAGAGCATATACTTTCTAAATGTGAGTAAAAAAAGTGTATGAATTAGTTTCTACTCATAAAATATGGCACCTGACTATTGAACAAACTATGTCAGACACTGCACAATTCCTTCATTTAGAAGACATCACAACCTCTGCAACAGAATGATAGAGCATAGCTAAAGGATTTCTCTACTACTACCCAAACCAACCAGGTTCAGATATAATATATCAGACAATAGATGTAGAAGTAGACACATACTTCATTCACAACACCGTAAAGTCCCTTAAACTTCACTGACTGGCGTTCCCATTTCAAAATAACACCTAGAGTGTTGAGCTTACCCAAATATTAAGAAGCAATCCTTCACATGTATCTCTTCTGAGTCTTACCATATTCCTGAAAGCATGCATGCATGTGTCTGTACCTTTTGCTAGTGACACTTTATATAAAAGAAACATACAAATAGTTATATACCTGTGTTTCTCCACAGACTCATACAAAGTAGCTTAATCACTAATCCCTCTGCCAACATGTCTTAAACCTTAGTTTTGTGCTGCAGCTTCACCATTCTGCGACTACTCAGGGTGTTGGGCCTACCTAAATATAAAGCAGCAACCATTCTTATGAGTCGGTTGTAAGTCTCACCATATTCCTGAAAGCATGCATGCATGTGTCTGTACCTTTTACTAGTGCCATCATATATAAAAGAAACATACAAATAGAGGTATACCTGCATTTTATAAATCTAGCATCTTCAGATGCATAACATATATGAGAATACATGTGCAAGTAGAGACATACCTCAGTCACAAGACCATGCAGAGCTTAAAATTTGACAGACTGCACTTCACATTTCAAACAGACACTGAAAATTATGCAATATATTTGAAGTGTACCTTTCCCCAGACTCATACAAAGTAGCCTAATCACTAATCCTTCTGCCAGCATATCTTAAACCTCACTTTTGTGCTACAGATTCACCATTCTATGACTACTTGGTGTGTTGGGCCTAACCAAATATAAAGCAGCAACCCTTTGCATATCTCTGCTGTAAGTCTCACCATATTCCCAAAATTATGCATGCATGTGTCTGTACCTTTTGCTAGTGGCATCATATATAAAAGAAACATACAAATAGATGTATACCAGTGTTTTATACATCTAGCATCTATAGATACATAACACGTATGAGAATTCATGTGCAAGTAGAGACATACCTCAATCACAAGACCATGAACACCTTAAAACTTGACAGACTGCACTTCACATTTCAAACAGATACCTAGATTTATGCAGCGTAGTTCAAGTGACCCTTTCCACAGACTCATACAAAGTAGCCTAATCAGGAATTCATCAGCCAACATATCTTAAACCTCACTTTTCTGCTGCTGCTTCGCCATTCTACTACTACTCAGGGTATTGAGCCTAGCCAAATACAAAGCAGCAACCCTTCACATGTCTCTGTTGTATGTCTCCCCATATTCCTAAAACAATGCATGCATGTGTGTGTACCTTTGGCTAGTGGCATCATATATACAACAAGCATTCAAATAGATGTTGTGAGAAGTTGGCCTGGTATATGCTGTTCACTAATTAAAGTGGACACCTTGCACCAGGGCAAATCGACTCTTATGGTAGATAGGTTTAAGACAACCTTTTAAAGAAAGCTATCCTAGTGGTAGCTGTGGAGAGCAGCCTTCAGGCTAAGTCTCGGAGGAATGTAAAGCAGCTTGTTTTACCATATAATCTCTTGAATCACCAAATGAAAAGACACCACACAGGTATATATATCAAATATATATGTATTTATTTCTAAATAACTCTCTACTAATCTCTTTATGAGATTAGAAGACAAACATATGCACAAATCAACGTTTCACAATAAGTTAAGCACAAAATATGGCTGGGGCCCTAGGGGCGTACCAGACCATATACTAAGTAAGAGACTTAGAAACAACGACTTGCAGGGAGACAAGGCCTAGGGCCTTCAGAAGTGCTGGGGCCTCACAAAACCACCCAAGGCAGGTAAGTAAAGGACCCACGGGGACGCGTGCAGTGTGAATACACAGGCACGGATCGCCGTTAACTTCAATGGGGCAAGTCGCGGTTGGAAATAAAGAGTTTTAGGATACTTCGGGAGAACCTACAAGCAAGTCACTTACAGGGTAAGTAGTTCTAGGGCCCACACCCACAGGAGCACCGTAGTGCTGGAGTTACCTCACCCAGGGAAGCCGGGTGCACATGTGTCCTTTGGTGTCGGGTCGCGGCGTCGTTTTCAATGGCGAACAAAGAAGACTTGCTGCTTGCGGGAGCTGAAGAAGTGTCCGGTGGAATCCAAGCCTGGATTCTGAAGAAGGATGACCTGAAAGCAGAGGGGACAGTGTTCAAAGTCACTTGGCAGTGACCCGGGGCAAGGAAGATGGATGCCCACCGTCGTTGGTTGATTCAGGTCGGTTGCGGTGCCTTGACTCTTCAGCCACGTGGTCCAGGAGGTGTCGACGACGACCAGGAGCTGGATTCGGTAGTTCCCTCGACGTCTGCAGCTGACTGCGGTATCGGCAACTCGATTAGAGCCAACAAGCCTTGGCAGCAGCAAGTCTCGGGGAAATGAAGAAAAGTCGATGGCGCAGACCAGCAAGGTCTGAGGGACTCACCCAGCGAGGGTAAGTCAGGGCAGGCCTGGTGCAACCAGGGGAGCCCTTTGGTTTCTTTAAGAAGTCTTCTGGGGACCCACAAGCCAGTGGACAAGGGATCGCGAAGACACCTCGGGCGGAATCACTCAACAGAGGCCCACGGTCACTCGGGACGGTGTAGGCCTCTGATCTTCGGAGGAATTCCTGCTGGAGGTCGGGACCATACGTGTCCAAAGCACAAGTTCGTAGAACGTTGTGAAGGGGTTGCACTCGACAATAGTGCACGGTACCCAGGGGTCGCGGTTCCTCGTTACTCGTGGGGTCCACTTGCCTCAGCTTCGCTGGGGACTCACGATGGCCTGGGAGAGGTCAGGAAATCTACTTCTTGGGCTGCAGGGACTTCGGACTCCGGCGGGAGCAGCGTAGTTTGCGACCGTCGTTGTCGTTTTTGGTGCCTGCCAAGCAGGGGAGTCACTCCTTGACTCCAAGGGAGATTCTTCTGTCTTCCAAAGGTAGTGGAACGTCGAAGGGCCAGGATTCTTCTGTAGAGCGTCGTCCAGGGGTTATCTGCTTTGCAATGGCAAGGTTCCCCTCTTATACTAAAAAGAGGGGATGGACTAGCTCTATGACCCCACCTATGGGAGGGTCAAGGGAGGGGGTGGCTACACCCACTTCCCTTTGTCCAGTTTCACACCAGAGCAGGGGCAGGTAGCCCCTGAGCTGGTTTGAACTGGCATATGCACAGAGGAGCCTTCTGCTCCCCCAGTGCAGGACTTCAAAGCACTCTAAGAGTGCACCCACCCAGCCCCAATACACTAAACCCTGTCTGGAAGGTGGTTACACCTCCCTGTGACAGGATGCCTATTGTTGGGCTTCCTCCACTGCGAGTTTCGGTCATCAGCAGGAGGGCAGCCCAGTGTCTGTGACTGGTGGCATCCATTTTGTGATGCCAGGGCTCTTTAGGATTCTACCGCGTTTCCACAGCAGGTACATGTCTTATCCCTCTAGAAGGGTGGAATGCTACCCCCGCCGCCAAGATTGGCAGGGGGTAGTATTCCAAGATGTTTGACACCAAACACGACATGTTTTGATGCAGCCATTCCAAAGTTAGCATTTACCGCGAGGATATAATGCACTTAAATAGTATATGGTTTAACCGCATCCACAAACAGCACCAGAGAATAGACTCTGAGAGCTGCAGAGGGGCCCTGCTCAGGCAGAGGCACCCCCTCACATAGAAGCCAAGCACCCTGCCCTCAGGATTGATAGGGCCTGCCTTAATGGTGACTGATAGGTTTATATGTGTGTGCAGGAGAGATATAGGAAACCTATATCTCAGTGAGGGGTGCTAGCACCACCTCACCCAGGCTGCAGTAGCAGGCCTGTGGTGTCAGATTTAGACTGCTTCCCAGGGGTGGCATAACACATGCTGCAGCCCCTGGTAGGCCTGTGAAGTACCTATGCCCTTGGCACCTAAGGTACCATATACTAGGGACTCATAAGGCACCACAGTATCCAATCACTAGTGCACCTAGAGTGCACTCCATGTCGTTTAGAGAGAACAGAGAGGCTGGGGCCCTGATTGGCAGGGACCCAGCCAGACTATAGCCAGAAACCAGTGCTAACATCAGAAAAAAAGTGGGGGCAACATAAGAGGCAGATCCTACTCTCCTACAGATGTATACCTGTGTTTTACACGTCTAGCATCTTCAAATGTCATACATTGAGATTACATATGCAAGTAGAGACATACATCAGTCACAAGTCCATGCACACCTTAAAAATTGACTGACTACACTTCCAATTTGAAAGCAACACCTACAATTATGCGGTGTACTTCAATTGTACATTTCCGTACACTAATACAAATTACCATAATCACTAATTCATCTACGAATGTACACTTATTACTATACACAATCTATTTCAATCATCATTTCAGTACAATTAAACAAACTACAATACACATTGCTACATTCAATAACATATTTCAAACATCACACTTCTCCAATAGCTTCAAAACTTAGAAAATAATGCTTTTCAAATCTTAATGACCTGGCCCAACCGGGGGCTTATTAAAACGAAGCGCTTCATTTTTTATTTTTTTCGGCGGATTTGCACATTGTACGCGAATCCTGCTGAAAAAAAATGCTTTTTTCTAGCCCTGGGGGTCCCTGTAGAACCCCCTGAGCAGGCCCAGGAGGTCAGGGTGATTCTGCCCTGGCCCTTTTTTTTCATTTTTAACCTTTTTTCTTGTGACTCGGTTCAACCGAGTCACAAGATGGCTGCCAACACTTTTTGGTGTGGAGTGTTGGCAGCCAATCAGAGTCAAGCTCGTGCTCAGGAGGGTTTGCAGATCCACCGTGGTCACCAGATATCAATAATTTTTTATTTTTGAATGTGAAACTACTGAACGGATTTACACGATTTAAAAAAAGAAAGCTTTTTGAATTAAGAGCTACCTTTTTGCCAAATTTGGAGTAATTCCGTTTAGCAGTTCGGGCTCTAGCCTTCTCCAAAATTTCCTATGGAAATTAACATGACGAAATCGCGTTTTGTGACCCCCCTTTTTTCTCGGCCCCCGCTTGACCGATCACCCTGAAACCTTCAAGACAGGAGCTAAACAGATTGTCCCAAAATTACGCGAAGATTGGTCAACCAGCGCCAAAGATATTGGCAAATCAAAAAACGCTTTTCCTATGGAAACTAGGTCCTAACTATAACTACCTACTGGCGAATGCCAGTAGGTCATATATAGATAGATAGATATATATATGTAGATATCTATCTATATATCTATATACATATATATAGAGAGAGACAGATAGATATATATATATATATATATATATATATATATATATATATATATATTTCAATGAAAAAACCACAGGTTTCAGGGACATTATAGTTAGTTGGACATTTCACTCGTACAAAACCAGAGAAATTCGACGGTTATAGTTAGTTTAGCTAAGTATAACTCGTGCCCCTGCAATGCACTGCTGATGACATCACATATTACATCACTCATGACATGGTCAGTGACATCACTGATGACATCTTAAATGACATCACTCATGACATCATCAAGTGACTGTGTGTTTCTGTAAAGTTTAAATATGTTTTATATATATATAGGCCAAGGTGTATTGAAGAATGAGTGGGTGTGTGACTGACTCTATAAGTGAGTGATTAAACGTGTCTTACTGAATGCATGGGCTAGTGACTAAACTGTGTGAATGTCTATATCAGTCTGTCTGTTGGTGTGTAAGTGGTTGCATGGGTTGGTGAGTAGCTACATGAGTATCTATATGGGTTATTTATTGCTTGTCTGAGTATCTGTATGGGTGCCTGAGTGTCTGGGTGGGTGGGTGGGATATGTGTGACTCACTGCATGGATGTGTGAGTGGGTGATTCACTGGGTGTATGGTTTCAAGAGTGCATCTGTGAGGGGCTGTATGGGTGGGTGAGTGTGTGTATGGCTGTGTTGGTGAATGAATTGATGTCTCAGTGGTACATGTGTGAGTAACTACATATGTGAAAGGCAGTATATGTGAGTGTTGTAGTATATAAATGACTATATGTGAGAGTGAGTGATTGTGAGAGTGGCTGTGTGGATGAGTGCGTGCTTGTGTCAGTGATTGTATAAGAGAGTAAGTATGTATTAGTATCTGTGTGAATAAGTGAGGTGGTGTGTGTATAACTGTATAGGTGTGTAAATGGGAGTAGCATTGATTCTTTGCATGACTAGCTAGCTGTGTAAGTAACTCTATGGGTGAGTGGCGGTGTGTGAGTGTCTGTATAGGTGTATGAGTGCATATGATAGTGGCTGTATTGATGAGTGACTGCATGTATGAATGACTGTATGGGTGAGTGAGTAGATGTGTGTGTAGACCTAGGAATCAGTGAGTGGGCATGTAGTAACTGGTATTGGTGTGTCTATGGTTTTGAGAATGGCAGTCTGTATTTTGGAGTGGATGTATCAAAGGTTATATTAGGCTGTGAGGAGGTGCATCAGAGGACCACGTGGATGATGTCACCAGTGATATCATTTGAGATGTCATCAGTGATGTCACTGACCATGTCATGAGTGATGTACTATGTGATGTCATCAGCAGTACATTGCGGGGGTGCGAGTTATACTTAGCTTAACTAACTATAACGGCCGAATTTGTCTGGTTTTGTATGAGTGAAATGTCCAACTAACTATAACGTCCCTGAAACCTATGGTTTTTTCAGTGAATTGCTTTGGTTTTTTTAAATGCTAATTTCTAACTATAACGTCCATGAAACCTATGTTTTTTTAGTGAATTTCAAAGGATTTTTAAATGATAATTTCTAACTATAACGTCCCTGAAACCTATGGTTTTTTCAGTGAATTTTAAATGCTAATTTGAAACTATACCTACAGAGGTAAGACATGTACAGAATGAGGAAGAAAGGCGCAGAAAGAAGCAAGAGAAATGCAGAAAAAGGCAACAGAAGTCCAGAAAGACAAAGGAAAATGCAGAAATAAGCAAGAGATGTGCAGAAAGAACCAACAGAGGTACAGAAAGAGGCCTTGTTGCAAAGTCATCCTGTGCCCCCAACATTTTGCTGACTGGTACTGGTGGTAACTGACTCTGACTAACCAGGCCCAGAGCCAGTGCTGTGCTGAAAGACACTTAGAATACAGTGAAAACACCTACATACACTAGGGTCCACTATGGGTTGGGGTAACCCTGTGATTGGCATGACCTCCACTATAAGGCCCTCGTATATAATAGGGCAGGGGGGTTAAAACTACCAAGACGGATGCAGAAAGAGGCAAGAGCAGTGCAGAAAGAACAAAGAGAAGTGCAGAAAGAAGCAACAGAGGTACAGGAGGATGCACGAGGGGTGCAGAAAGAAGGAAGAGAAGTGCAGAAACAGGCAGAAAGGTGCAAAAAGAGGGAACAGTGGTGCAGAAAGAGGCAAGAGGGGTGGAAAAGAAAAGAGAGGTGCAGAAAGAGGCAAGAAATCTGCAGAAAAAAAGCAACAGAGGTGCTGAAAGAGGCAAGTGAGGTGCAGAAAGAGGCAAGAGATATGCAGAAAAAAGCAACAAAGGTGCTGAAAGAGGCAAGTGAGGTGCAGAAAGAAGCAAGAGAGGTGCAGAAAGAGGCAATAGAAGTGCAGAAAGAAGCAACAGAGGTGCAGAAAGAGGCAAGAGGGGTGAAGAAAGAGGAGAGAGAAGTGCAGAAAGAGGAGAGAGAAGTGCAGAAAGAAGCAAAAGAGGTGCTCAAAGAGGCAAGAGCGATGCAGAAAGAGGTAGAAGAAGTGCACAAAGAGGCAAGAGATGTACAGAAAGAGGCAGGAGTGGTGCACAAAGAGGCAAGTGAGGTACAGAAAGAGGCAAGAGAGGTGCAGAAACAGGCATTAAAGTGCAGAAACAGGGAACAGGGGTGTAGAAAGAGGCAAGAGAGGTGCAGAAAGAGCAAAGAGGGGTGCAGAAAGAGGCAAGAGAGCTGCAGAAAAACAATAGAGGTGCTGAAAGAGGCAAGTGAGGTGCAGAAAGAGGCAAGAGATCTGCAGCAAAAAGCAACAGAGGTGCTGAAAGAGGCAAGTGAGGTGCAGAAAGAAGCAAGAGGGGTGCAGAAAGAGGCAATATAATACAGAAAGAAACTACAGAGGTGCAGAAACAGGCAAGAGGGGGCAGAAATAGGAGAGAGAAGTGCAGAAAGAAGCAAAAGAGGTGCTCAAAGAGGCAAGAGGGATGCAGAAAGAGGTAGAAAAAGTGCACAAAGAGGCAAGAGATGTACAGAAAGAGGCAGGAGGGGTGCAGAAAGAAGGAAGAGAAGTGCAGAAAGAGGCAAGAGAATTGCTGAAAGAAGCAACAGAGGTGTAGAAAGAAGCAAGCGAAGGGCAGAAAGAGGCAAGTGAGGTGCAGAAACAAGCTAGAGCAGGGCAGAAAGAATAAACAGAGGTGCAAAAAGAGGCAACAGGGGTGCAGAAAAAGGTCAGAGGGGTGCACAAAGAGGCAATATAAGTACAGAAAGAAACTACAGAGGTGCAGAAACAGGCAAGAGGGGGGCAGAAATAGGAGAGAAAAGTGCAGAAAGAAGCAAAAGAGGTGCTCAAAGAGGCAAGAGGGATGCAGAAAGAGGCAAAAGCAGTGCAGAAAGAACCAGGAGAAGTGCAGAAAGAAGCAACAGAGGTTCAGAAGTAGGCACGAGGGGTGCAGAAAGAAGGAAGAGAAGTGCAGAAAGAAGCAACAGAGGTGCTGAAAGAGGCACGAAGGGTGCAGAAAGAGGCAAGAGAAGCGCAGAAAGAAGCAACCGAGGTGCAGAAAGAGGCAAGACGGATGCAGAAAGAGGCAAGAGCAGTGCAGAAAGAACAAAGAGAAGTGCAGAAAGAAGCAACAGAGGTACAGGAGGATGCACGAGGGGTGCAGAAAGAAGGAAGAGAAGTGCAGAAAGAAGCAACAGAGGTGCTGAAAGATACACGAAGGGTACAGAAAGAAGGAAGAGAAGTGCCAAAAGAAGCAACAGAGGTACAGTAAGATGCAAGAGTGGTGCAGAAAGAGTAAAGAGAGGTGCAGAAAGAGGCAAGAGAGTTGCACAAATAGGGAAGAGGGGTGCAGAAAGAGGCAGGATGGGTGCAGAAAGAAGCAACAGAGGTGCCAAAAGAGGTAAGAGATGTTCAGAACGAAGCAAGTGAAGTGCAGAAAGAGGCAAACAGAGGTGCAGAAAGATGCAAGACAGGTGCAAAAACAAGAAAGAGAAGTGCAGAAAGAGGCAAGAGAAATGCTGAAAGTAGCAACAGAGGTTTAGTAAGAAGCAAGAGAAGTGCAGAAAAAGGCAAGTGAGGTGCAGAAAAAAGCAAGAGCAGTGCAGAAAGAACCAGCAGAGGTGCTGAAAGAGGCATGAAGGGTGCAGAAAGAGAAAGAGAAGTGCAGAAAGAGGCAACAGAGGTACAGAAAGAGGCAAGAGAGGTACAGAAACAGGCAGGAAAGGTGCAGAAACAGGGAACAGGGGTGCAGAAAGAGGCAAGAGAGGTGCAGAAAGAGAAAAGAGGGGTGCAGAAAGAGGCAAGAGATCTGCATAAAAAAGTAACATAGGTGCTGATAGAGGCAAGTGAGGTGCAGAAAGAGGCAAAGGATCTGCAGAAAAAACAACAGAGGTGCTGAAAGACGCACATGAGGTGCAGAAAGAAGCAAGAGAGGTGCAGAAAGAGGCAAGAGGGGTGCAGAAAGAAGCAAAAGCAGTGCAGAAATAACAAACAGAGGTGCAAAAAGAAGCAAGAGGGGTGCAGAAAGAGGTAGTAGAGGTGCACAAAGAGGCAAGAGAGGTACAGAAAGAGGCAGGAGGGGTTCAGAAAGAAGGAAGAGAAGTGCAGAAAGAGGCAAGAGAATTGCTGAAAGAAGCAACAGAGGTATAGAAAGAAGCAAGAGAAGTGCAGAAAGAGGAAAGTGAGGTGCAGAAAGAAGCAAGAGAAATGCAGAAAAAGGCAACAGAAGTCCAGAAAGACAAAGAAAAATGCAGAAATAAGCAAGAGATATGCAGAAAGAACCAACAGAGATGCAGAAGAGGCCTTGTTGCAAAGTCATCCTGTGCCCCCAACTTTTTGCTGACTGGTACTGGTGGTAACTGACTCTGACTTACCAGGCCCGGAGCCAGTGCTATGCTGAAAGACACTTAGAATACAGTGAAAACACCTACCTACACTAGGGTACACTATGGGTTGGAGTACCCCTGTGATTGGCATGACCTCCCTTGGAAGGCCCTAGTACATAATAGGGCAGGGGATTAAAACTACCTCTAACTCAGGGGTGCAGAAAGAGGCAAGAGTGGTGAATAAACAGACAGAAAAGGTACAGAAACAGGAAAAAGGGGTGCAGAAAGAGGCAAGTGAGGTGCAGACAGAAGCAGGAGCAGTGCAGAAAGAACCAACAGAGGTACAAAAAGAGGCAAGAGGGGTGCAGAAAAAGGTAGGAGGGGTGCACAAAGAGGCAAGAGAGGTACAGAAAGAGGCAGGAGGGGTGCAGAAAGAAGGAAGAGAAGTGCAGAAAGAGGCAAGAGAATTGCTGAAAGAAGCAACAGAGGTGTAGAAAGAAGCAAGAGTAGTGCAGAAAGAGGCAAGTGAGGTGCAGAAAAAAGCAAGAGCAGTGCAGAAAGAACCAACAGAGGTGCTGAAAGAGGCGTGAAGGGTGCAGAAAGAGAAAGAGAAGTGCAGAAATAGGCAACAGAGGTACAGAAAGAGGCAAGAGAGATGCAGAAACAGGCAGGAAAGGTGCAGAAACAGGGAACAGGGGTGCAGAAAGAGGCAAGAGAGGTGCAGAAAGAGAAAAGAGGGGTGAAGAAAGAGGCAAGAGATCTGCATAAAAAGTAGCATAGGTGCTGATAGAGGCAAGTGAGGTGCAGAAAGAGGCAAGGGATCTGCAGAAAAAAGCAACAGAGGTGCTGAAAGAGGCACATGAGGTGCAGAAAGAAGCAAGAGAAGTGCAGAAAGAGGCAAGAGGGGTGCAGAAAGAGGGGAGAGAAGTGCAGAAAGAAGCAAAAGAGGTGCTCAAAGATGCAAGAGGGATGCAGAAAGAGGCTAGAGCAGTGCAGAAAGAACAAAGAGAAGTGCAGAAAGAAGCAACAGAGGTACAGGAGGATGCACGAGGGGTGCAGAAAGAAGGAAGAGAAGTGCAGAAAGAAGCAACAGAGGTGCTGAAAGATACACGAAGGGTACAGAAAGAAGGAAGAGAAGTGCCAAAAGAAGCAACAGAGGTACAGTAAGATGCAAGAGTGGTGCAGAAAGAGTAAAGAGAGGTGCAGAAAGAGGCAAGAGAGTTGCACAAATAGGGAAGAGGGGTGCAGAAAGAGGCAGGATGGGTACAGAAAGAAGCAACAGAGGTGCCAAAAGAGGTAAGAGATGTTCAGAACGAAGCAAGTGAAGTGCAGAAAGAGGCAAACAGAGGTGCAGAAAGATGCAAGACAGGTGCAAAAACAAGAAAGAGAAGTGCAGAAAGAGGCAAGAGAAATGCTGAAAGTAGCAACAGAGGTTTAGTAAGAAGCAAGAGAAGTGCAGAAAAAGGCAAGTGAGGTGCAGAAAGAAGCAGGAGCAGTGCAGAAAGAACCAACAGAGGTGCAAAAAGAGGCAAAAGGGTGCAGAAAGAGGTAGAAGAGGTGCACAAAGAGGCAAGAGATGTACAGAAAGAGGCAGGAGGGGTGCAGAAAGAAGGAAGAGAAGTGCAGAAAGAGGCAAGAGAATTGCTGAAAGAAGCAACAGAGGTGTAGAAAGAAGCAAGCGAAGTGCAGAAAGAGGCAAGTGAGGTGCAGAAACAAGCTAGAGCAGGGCAGAAAGAATAAACAGAGGTGCAAAAAGAGGCAACAGGGGTGCAGAAAAAGGTCAGAGGGGTGCACAAAGAGGCAAGTGAGGTACAGAAAGAGGCAAGAGAGGTGCAGAAACAGGCATTAAAGTGCAGAAACAGGGAACAGGGGTGTAGAAAGAGGCAAGAGAGGTGCAGAAAGAGCAAAGAGGGGTGCAGAAAGAGGCAAGAGAGCTGCAGAAAAACAATAGAGGTGCTGAAAGAGGCAAGTGAGGTGCAGAAAGAGGCAAGAGATCTGCAGCAAAAAGCAACAGAGGTGCTGAAAGAGGCAAGTGAGGTGCAGAAAGAAGCAAGAGGGGTGCAGAAAGAGGCAATATAATACAGAAAGAAACTACAGAGGTGCAGAAACAGGCAAGAGGGGGGCAGAAATAGGAGAGAGAAGTGCAGAAAGAAGCAAAAGAGGTGCTCAAAGAGGCAAGAGGGATGCAGAAAGAGGTAGAAGTGCACAAAGAGGCAAGAGATGTACAGAAAGAGGCAGGAGGGGTGCAGAAAGAAGGAAGAGAAGTGCTGAAAGAGGCAAGAGAATTGCTGAAAGAAGCAACAGAGGTGTAGAAAGAAGCAAGTGAAGGGCAGAAAGAGGCAAGTGAGGTGCAGAAACAAGCTAGAGCAGGGCAGAAAGAATAAACAGAGGTGCAAAAAGAGGCAACAGGGGTGCAGAAAAAGGTCAGAGGGGTGCACAAAGAGGCAATATAAGTACAGAAAGAAACTACAGAGGTGCAGAAACAGGCAAGAGGGGGGTAGAAATAGGAGAGAGAAGTGCAGAAAGAAGCAAAAGAGGTGCTCAAAGAGGCAAGAGGGATGCAGAAAGAGGCAAAAGCAGTGCAGAAAGAACCAGGAGAAGTGCAGAAAGAAGCAACAGAGGTTCAGAAGTAGGCACGAGGGGTGCAGAAAGAAGGAAGAGAAGTGCAGAAAGAAGCAACAGAGGTGCTGAAAGAGGCACGAAGGGTGCAGAAAGAGGCAAGAGAAGCGCAGAAAGAAGCAACCGAGGTGCAGAAAGAGGCAAGACGGATGCAGAAAGAGGCAAGAGCAGTGCAGAAAGAACAAAGAGAAGTGCAGAAAGAAGCAACAGAGGTGCTGAAAGATACACGAAGGGTACAGAAAGAAGGAAGAGAAGTGCCAAAAGAAGCAACAGAGGTACAGTAAGATGCAAGAGTGGTGCAGAAAGAGTAAAGAGAGGTGCAGAAAGAGGCAAGAGAGTTGCACAAATAGGGAAGAGGGGTGCAGAAAGAGGCAGGATGGGTGCAGAAAGAAGCAACAGAGGTGCCAAAAGAGGTAAGAGATGTTCAGAACGAAGTAAGTGAAGTGCAGAAAGAGGCAAACAGAGGTGCAGAAAGATGCAAGACAGGTGCAAAAACAAGAAAGAGAAGTGCAGAAAGAGGCAAGAGAAATGCTGAAAGTAGCAACAGAGGTTTAGTAAGAAGCAAGAGAAGTGCAGAAAAAGGCAAGTGAGGTGCAGAAAAAAGCAAGAGCAGTGCAGAAAGAACCAGCAGAGGTGCTGAAAGAGGCATGAAGGGTGCAGAAAGAGAAAGAGAAGTGCAGAAAGAGGCAACAGAGGTACAGAAAGAGGCAAGAGAGGTACAGAAACAGGCAGGAAAGGTGCAGAAACAGGGAACAGGGGTGCAGAAAGAGGCAAGAGAGGTGCAGAAAGAGAAAAGAGGGGTGCAGAAAGAGGCAAGAGATCTGCATAAAAAAGTAACATAGGTGCTGATAGAGGCAAGTGAGGTGCAGAAAGAGGCAAAGGATCTGCAGAAAAAAGCAACAGAGGTGCTGAAAGAGGCACATGAGGTGCAGAAAGAAGCAAGAGAGGTGCAGAAAGAAGGAAGAGAAGTGCAGAAAGAGGCAAGAGAATTGCTGAAAGAAGCAACAGAGGTATAGAAAGAAGCAAGAGAAGTGCAGAAAGAGGAAAGTGAGGTGCAGAAAGAAGCAAGAGAAATGCAGAAAAAGGCAACAGAAGTCCAGAAAGACAAAGAAAAATGCAGAAATAAGCAAGAGATATGCAGAAAGAACCAACAGAGATGCAGAAGAGGCCTTGTTGCAAAGTCATCCTGTGCCCCCAACTTTTTGCTGACTGGTACTGGTGGTAACTGACTCTGACTTACCAGGCCCGGAGCCAGTGCTATGCTGAAAGACACTTAGAATACAGTGAAAACACCTACCTACACTAGGGTACACTATGGGTTGGAGTACCCCTGTGATTGGCATGACCTCCCTTGGAAGGCCCTAGTACATAATAGGGCAGGGGATTAAAACTACCTCTAACTCAGGGGTGCAGAAAGAGGCAAGAGAGGTGAATAAACAGACAGAAAAGGTACAGAAACAGGAAAAATGGGTGCAGAAAGAGGCAAGTGAGGTGCAGACAGAAGCAGGAGCAGTGCAGAAAGAACCAACAGAGGTACAAAAAGAGGCAAGAGGGGTACAGAAAAAGGTAGGAGGGGTGCACAAAGAGGCAAGAGAGGTACAGAAAGAGGCAGGAGGGGTGCAGAAAGAAGGAAGAGAAGTGCAGAAAGAGGCAAGAGAATTGCTGAAAGAAGCAACAGAGGTGTAGAAAGAAGCAAGAGTAGTGCAGAAAGAGGCAAGTGAGGTGCAGAAAAAAGCAAGAGCAGTGCAGAAAGAACCAACAGAGGTGCTGAAAGAGGCGTGAAGGGTGCAGAAAGAGAAAGAGAAGTGCAGAAATAGGCAACAGAGGTACAGAAAGAGGCAAGAGAGATGCAGAAACAGGCAGGAAAGGTGCAGAAACAGGGAACAGGGGTGCAGAAAGAGGCAAGAGAGGTGCAGAAAGAGAAAAGAGGGGTGCAGAAAGAGGCAAGAGATCTGCATAAAAAAGTAGCATAGGTGCTGATAGAGGCAAGTGAGGTGCAGAAAGAGGCAAGGGATCTGCAGAAAAAAGTAACAGAGGTGCTGAAAGAGGCACATGAGGTGCAGAAAGAAGCAAGAGAAGTGCAGAAAGAGGCAAGAGGGGTGCAGAAAGAGGGGAGAGAAGTGCAGAAAGAAGCAAAAGAGGTGCTCAAAGATGCAAGAGGGATGCAGAAAGAGGCTAGAGCAGTGCAGAAAGAACAAAGAGAAGTGCAGAAAGAAGCAACAGAGGTACAGGAGGATGCACGAGGGGTGCAGAAAGAAGGAAGAGAAGTGCAGAAAGAAGCAACAGAGGTTCAGAAGTAGGCACGAGGGGTGCAGAAAGAAGGAAGAGAAGTGCAGAAAGAAGCAACAGAGGTGCTGAAAGAGGCACGAAGGGTGCAGAAAGAGGCAAGAGAAGCGCAGAAAGAAGCAACCGAGGTGCAGAAAGAGGCAAGACGGATGCAGAAAGAGGCAAGAGCAGTGCAGAAAGAACAAAGAGAAGTGCAGAAAGAAGCAACAGAGGTACAGGAGGATGCACGAGGGGTGCAGAAAGAAGGAAGAGAAGTGCAGAAAGAAGCAACAGAGGTGCTGAAAGATACACGAAGGGTACAGAAAGAAGGAAGAGAAGTGCCAAAAGAAGCAACAGAGGTACAGTAAGATGCAAGAGTGGTGCAGAAAGAGTAAAGAGAGGTGCAGAAAGAGGCAAGAGAGTTGCACAAATAGGGAAGAGGGGTGCAGAAAGAGGCAGGATGGGTGCAGAAAGAAGCAACAGAGGTGCCAAAAGAGGTAAGAGATGTTCAGAACGAAGCAAGTGAAGTGCAGAAAGAGGCAAACAGAGGTGCAGAAAGATGCAAGACAGGTGCAAAAACAAGAAAGAGAAGTGCAGAAAGAGGCAAGAGAAATGCTGAAAGTAGCAACAGAGGTTTAGTAAGAAGCAAGAGAAGTGCAGAAAAAGGCAAGTGAGGTGCAGAAAGAAGCAGGAGCAGTGCAGAAAGAACCAACAGAGGTGCAAAAAGAGGCAAAAGGGTGCAGAAAGAGGTAGAAGAGGTGCACAAAGAGGCAAGAGATGTACAGAAAGAGGCAGGAGGGGTGCAGAAAGAAGGAAGAGAAGTGCAGAAAGAGGCAAGAGAATTGCTGAAAGAAGCAACAGAGGTGTAGAAAGAAGCAAGCGAAGTGCAGAAAGAGGCAAGTGAGGTGCAGAAACAAGCTAGAGCAGGGCAGAAAGAATAAACAGAGGTGCAAAAAGAGGCAACAGGGGTGCAGAAAAAGGTCAGAGGGGTGCACAAAGAGGCAAGTGAGGTACAGAAAGAGGCAAGAGAGGTGCAGAAACAGGCATTAAAGTGCAGAAACAGGGAACAGGGGTGTAGAAAGAGGCAAGAGAGGTGCAGAAAGAGCAAAGAGGGGTGCAGAAAGAGGCAAGAGAGCTGCAGAAAAACAATAGAGGTGCTGAAAGAGGCAAGTGAGGTGCAGAAAGAGGCAAGAGATCTGCAGCAAAAAGCAACAGAGGTGCTGAAAGAGGCAAGTGAGGTGCAGAAAGAAGCAAGAGGGGTGCAGAAAGAGGCAATATAATACAGAAAGAAACTACAGAGGTGCACAAACAGGCAAGAGGGGGGCAGAAATAGGAGAGAGAAGTGCAGAAAGAAGCAAAAGAGGTGCTCAAAGAGGCAAGAGGGATGCAGAAAGAGGCAGGAGGGGTGCAGAAAGAAGGAAGAGAAGTGCAGAAAGAGGCAAGAGATTTGCTGAAAGAAGCAACAGAGGTGTAGAAAGAAGCAAGCGAAGGGCAGAAAGAGGCAAGTGAGGTGCAGAAACAAGCTAGAGCAGGGCAGAAAGAATAAACAGAGGTGCAAAAAGAGGCAACAGGGGTGCAGAAAAAGGTCAGAGGGGTGCACAAAGAGGCAATATAAGTACAGAAAGAAACTACAGAGGTGCAGAAACAGGCAAGAGGGGGCAGAAATAGGAGAGAGAAGTACAGAAAGAAGCAAAAGAGGTGCTCAAAGAGGCACGAGGGATGCAGAAAGAGGCAAAAGCAGTGCAGAAAGAACCAGGAGAAGTGCAGAAAGAAGCAACAGAGGTTCAGAAGTAGGCACGAGGGGTGCAGAAAGAAGGAAGAGAAGTGCAGAAAGAAGCAACAGAGGTGCTGAAAGAGGCACGAAGGGTGCAGAAAGAGGCAAGAGAAGCACAGAAAGAAGCAACCGAGGTGCAGAAAGAGGCAAGAGGGGTGCAGAAAGAGGAGAGAGAAGTGGAGAAAGAAGCAAAACAGGTGCTCAAAGAGGCAAGAGGGATGCAGAAAGAGGCAAGAGCACTGCAGAAAAAAACCAATAGAAGTGCAGAAAGAAGCAACAGAGGTGCAGAAGGAGGCACGAGGGGTGCAGAAAGAAGGAAGTGAAGAGCAGAAAGAAGCAACAGAGGTGCTGAAAGAAGCAAGCGAAGTGCAGAAAGAGGCAAGTGAGGTGCAGAAACAAGCTAGAGCAGGGCAGAAAGAATAAACAGAGGTGCAAAAAGAGGCAACAGGGGTGCAGAAAAAGGTCAGAGGGGTGCACAAAGAGGCAAGCGAGGTACAGAAAGAGGCAAGAGAGGTGCAGAAACAGGCATTAAAGTGCAGAAACAGGGAACAGGGGTGTAGAAAGAGGCAAGAGAGGTGCAGAAAGAGCAAAGAGGGATGCAGAACGAGGCAAGAGATCTGCAGAAAAACAATAGAGGTGCTGAAAGAGGCAAGTGAGGTGCAGAAAGAGGCAAGAGATCTACAGCAAAAAGCAACAGAGGTGCTGAAAGAGGCAAGTGAGGTGCAGAAAGAAGCAAGAGGGGTGCAGAAAGAGGCAATATAATACAGAAAGAAACTACAGAGGTGCAGAAACAGGCAAGAGGGGGCAGAAATAGGAGAGAGAAGTGCAGAAAGAAGCAAAAGAGGTGCTCAAAGAGGCAAGAGGGATGCAGAAAGAGGTAGAAGAGGTGCACAAAGAGGCAAGAGATGTACAGAAAGAGGCAGGAGGGGTGCAGAAAGAAGGAAGAGAAGTGCAGAAAGAGGCAAGAGAATTGCTGAAAGAAGCAACAGAGGTGTAGAAAGAAGCAAGCGAAGGGCAGAAAGAGGCAAGTGAGGTGCAGAAACAAGCTAGAGCAGGGCAGAAAGAATAAACAGAGGTGCAAAAAGAGGCAACAGGGGTGCAGAAAAAGGTCAGAGGGGTGCACAAAGAGGCAATATAAGTACAGAAAGAAACTACAGAGGTGCAGAAACAGGCAAGAGGGGGGCAGAAATAGGAGAGAGAAGTGCAGAAAGAAGCAAAAGAGGTGCTCAAAGAGGCAAGAGGGATGCAGAAAGAGGCAAAAGCAGTGCAGAAAGAACCAGGAGAAGTGCAGAAAGAAGCAACAGAGGTTCAGAAGTAGGCACGAGGGGTGCAGAAAGAAGGAAGAGAAGTGCAGAAAGAAGCAACAGAGGTGCTGAAAGAGGCAAGACGAATGCAGAAAGAGGCAAGAGAAGCGCAGAAAGAAGCAACCGAGGTGCAGAAAGAGGCAAGACGGATGCAGAAAGAGGCAAGAGCACTGCAGAAAGAACCAAGAGAAGTGCAGAAAGAAGCAACAGAGGTGCAGAAGGAGGCACAAGGGGTGCAGAAAGAAGGAAGAGAAGAGCAGAAAGAAGCAACAGAGGTGCTGAAAGATGCACGAAGGGTGCAGAAAGAGGCAAGAGAGGTACAGACAGAGGCAGGAGGGGTGCAGAAAGAAGCAAGAGAAGTGCAGAAAGAGGCAAGTGAGGTGCAGAACAAAGCAAGAACAGTGCAGAAAGAACCAACAGAGGTGCTGACAGAGGCGTGAAGGGTGCAGAAAGAGCAAGAGAAGTGCTTAAAGAGGCAACAGAGGTACAGAAACAGGCAAGAGAGGTGCAGAAACAGGCAGGAAAGGTGCAGAAACAAGGAACAGTGGTGCAGAAAGAGGCAAGAGAGGTGCAAAAGAAAAAAGAGAGGTGCAGAAAGAGGCAAGACATCTGCAGAAAAAAGCAACAGAGGTGCTGAAAGAGGCAAGTAAGGTGCAGAAACAAGCAAGGAAAGTGCAGAAAGAGGCAACAGAGGTGCAGAAAGACACAAGAGAGGTGCAGAAAGAACCAACAGAGGGGCAAAAAGAGGCAAGAGGGGTGCAGAAAAATGTAGGAGGGGTGCACAAAGAGGAAAGAGAGGTACAGAAAGAGGCAGGAGGATTGCAGAAAGAAGGAAGATAAGTGCAGAAAGAGGCAAGAGACTTGCTGAAAGAAGCAACAGAGGTGTAGAAAGAAGCAAGAGAAGTGCAGAAAGAACCAACGTAGGTGCTGAAAGAGGCACAAAGGGTACAGAAGGAGCAAGAGCAGTGCAGAAAGAGGCAACTGAGGTACAGAAAGAGGCAACAAGAGGTGCAGAAACAGGCAGGAAAGGTGCAGGAACAGGGACGAGGGGTGCAGAAAGAGGCAAGAGAGGTGCAGAAAGAGAAGAGAGTGGTGCAGAAAGAGGCAAGAGATCTGCAGAAAAAAAGCAACAGATGTGCTGAAAGAGGCAAGTGAGGTGCAGAAAGAAGCAAGAGAGGTGCAGAAAGAGGCAATAGAAGTGCAGAAAGAAGCAACAGAGGTTCAGAAAGAGGCAAGAGGGGTGCAGAAAGAGGAGAGAAAAGTGCAGAAAGAAGCAAAAGAGGTGCTCAAAGAGGCAAGGGATCTGCAGAAAAAAGCAACAGAGGTGCTGAAAGAGGCACATGAGGTGCAGAAAGAAGCAAGAGAAGTGCAGAAAGAGGCAAGAGGGTTGCAGAAAGAAGCAAAAGAGGTGCTCAAAGATGCAAGAGGGATGCAGAAAGAGGCTAGAGCAGTGCAAAAAGAACCAAGAGAAGTGCAGAAAGAAGCAACAGAGGTGCAGAAGGAGGCACGAGTGGTGCAGAAAGAAGGAAGAGAAGTGCAGAAAGAAGCAACAGAGGTGCTGAAAGAGGCACAAAGGGTGCAGAAAGAGGCAAGAGAAGTGCAGAAAGAAGCAACAGAGTTGCAAAAAGAGGCAAGAGGGGTACAGAAAAAGGTTTGAGGGGTGCACAAAGAGGCAAGCGAGGTACAGAAAGAGGCAGGAGGGATGCAGAAAGAAGGAAGAAAAGTGCAGAAAGAAGTAACAGGTGGTGAAAGAGGAGCGAAGGGTGTAGAAAGAGCAAGAGAAGTGCAGAAAGAGGCAACAGAGGTACAGAAAGAGGCAAGAGAGGTACAGAAACAGGCAGGAAAGGTGCAGAAAGAGGGAACAGGGTTGCAGATAGAGGCAAAAGAGGAACAGAAAGAGAAAAGAGGGGTGCAGAAAGAGGCAAGAGATCTGCAGAAAAAAGCAACAGAGGTGCTGAAAGAGGCAAGTGAGGTGCAGAAAGGGGCAAGAGATCCGCAGAAAAAAGCAACAGATGTGCTGGAAGAGGCAAGTAAGGTGCAGAAAGAAGCAAGAGAGGTGCAGAAAGAGGCAATAGAAGTGCAGAAAGAAGCAACAGAGGTACGGAAAGAGGCAAAAGGGGTGCAGAAAGAGGCAAGGCAAGTGCAGAAAGAGGGAACAGGGGTGTAGAAAGAGGCAAGAGAGGTGCAGAAAGAGAAAAGAGGTGGTGCTGAAAGAGGCAAGAGATCTGCAGAAAAAAACAACATAGGTGCTAAAAGAGGTAAGTGAGGTGCAGAAAGAGGCAAGAGATCTGCAGAAAAAGTAACAGCGGTGCTGAAAGAGGCAAGTGAGGTGCAGAAAGAAGCAAAAGAGGTACAGAACGAAGGAAGAGAAGTGCAGAAATAAGTAACAGAGGTGCTGAAAGAGGCACGAAGGGTGCAGAAAGAGCAAGAGAAGTGCAGAAAGAGGCAACAAAGGTAAAGAAAGAGGCAAGAGAGGAGGTGTAGAAATAGGAGACAGGGGTGCAGAAAGAGGCAAGAGAGGTGTAGAAAGAGAAAAGAGGGGTGCAGAAAGAGGCAAAAGATCTGCAGAAAAAAGCAACAGAGGTGCTGAAAGAGGCAAGTGAGGTGCAGAAAGAAGCAAGAGAAGTGCAGAAAGAGGCAATAGAAGTGCAGAAAGAAGCAACAGAGGTGCTCAAAGAGGCAATAGGGATGCAGAAAGAGGCAAGAGCAGTGCAGAAAGAACCAAGAGAAGTGCAGAAAGAAGCAACAGAGGTGCAGGAGGCACGAGGGGTGCAGAAAGAAGGAAGAGAAGTGCAGAAAGAAGCAACAGAGGCGCTGAAAGAGGCACAAAGGGTGCAGAAAGAGGCAAGAGAAGTGCAGAAAGAAGCAACAGAGGTGCAAAAAGAGGCAAGAGGGGTGCAGAAAAAGGTTTGTGGGGTGCACAAAGAGGCAAGCGAGGTACAGAAAGAGGCAGGAGGGGTGCAGAAAGAAGGAAGAAAAGTGCAGAAAGAAGTAACAGAGGTGGTGAAAGAGGAGCGAAGGGTGTAGAAAGAGCAAGAGAAGTGCAGAAAGAGGCAACAGAGGTACAGAAAGAGGCAAGAGAGGTGCAGAAACAGGCAGGAAAGGTGCAGAAAGAGGGAACAGGGGTGCAGATAGAGGCAAAAGAGGTACAGAAAGAGAAAAGAGGGGTGTAGAAAGAAGCAAGAGAGGTGCAGAAGTGTAGTATAGTTCCTATTTCCCTAATAGGCTCTGCGCATTGGAATAATATACCCTATAGATTCGACATAGGACTGAGGTCAGTATGTCCCTATCGAGTATATTAAACGTAATTACTTTGTGCCAGCTAACTCAGAGGCCACTAGAAACTCCTTGTAAACAAGAAGGGAGTAGTTTCTGGCAACCGCATAAACATGACAACTTTGTTTCCCTTTAGAATCGGAACACTCTCAGAATCGTGGAAACAATAGATAACAGTTTCACTCAGCTAAACGTGCATGCTTAGTTTCTTCAGATTTACACAGAAAGAATAGACGGGCATTTCAATAAAAGGATTTATTGAACAGTCTTGTTTCTCGTGTAAGAGAAATGAGCTGTTATGATCACAAGGCAGTATGCGAGATATATAATGTACAGCGTAAGCAGTAGAAAGAAATAATACTGCGCTAGCATTATCTTTTAGCTATGACACATATATTCATATACATAAATAACAAGCTAAAAATGCGAGTACTCATAAGATGCTTCTCTAACTACTTCTACCCCAGTGTACCTAACCTAACCTAGGTGTAGGGCAAGGTAAGAAGTAGGTGATGTATTCTATAGTATGGTATCCTATACTCTAGTATGCCAAGTCTAGTATGCCAAGAGTCCCTCTAGGTTCTAGTCAGCTCCATACCTTGAGAATGAGAGAGGTGGGAATCTCCTTCCGGATCTCGAACTCTAACACCCCGCGAAGGGAGTCAGAACACTGGAAGCTGGATTCTCTGCGAGCAGGGATGACAGCGTCTCTTGTCAGTGCGTCAGGCCGGGACACGGGCTCCTCTAAAGTCGAGGTCTCCTCCTACTTGCTTGGGCAAGGGAAGGTATATTTATACCTGGTAGGTGCCTTGGAATGTTAGCATTGACGTAAAGTCGGGCAGAGGAAGATGTCAGGAATGAACCCTTAAAGAATAGCGGTTCATGCATAATAAATGAGTTCTTGGAGAAATCAATAATCCTGTGCTAGGGGAACTCCCAAGAGCTTAAGGGTCTGGTTTCTAAGAACTCGTTGTGACATTAGGGTGGACGGATGTAAGTGACCATGCCTGTATTTGGATAGCATGGCTAATGCCTAAATAAGGACTGGGATCTTATGCCTATATATGGGCAATGCGAATTGTGCCTATAAAAGGATATGTTTCAGGAAAACCTACATATGGACACCTAAAGCGGAATACAACACCCACTCCACTTTCGAATGAACGATAGTACTAAATGCTAAACATTAAATGCTAAACATTAAACTGAGTACCACATGTTGCTAAAAACATTTCTAAAAGCATATTAAAAGAAGTTTAAAATAAACTGTTGAATGCAATAGGTACTGTACATTTTAAAGCAGTTTTTCATTCTATGCATATATCATAAATAAAATGCAACATGAATGAATAAACAGAAATATATACATATGACGAAATGGTTGACAAGTTTTCAAAAATCAAAGCCATTTCAAAACATGGTACTAAAATGAAATTATAGAAAAATAAGGTGACAATGTGTCCCTGGAAGTATTTAAAGAAGTCCATTTTATATGAATAGTTCTACTGTAAGCAGATTGAGTTGCCATGTATTTTTTCTAAAAAATAGAGAAAAAGAAAAAGTTCAATTTTTAGGAAGAGTTCCAAGTTTTGTTCTGTTTTGAAAATATGGAGGCCAAAATCATTGCTTCCCTGGTACACTGTGAGCCGAATCAAAGTCAGTGTATGGGTCTGGTGTAAACATGAAATCATCTATTACTGTAGACAAAAGATCATCTACCGATGTCAGTGACAGTTGGAATACCTCATTTAGAAGGTTAACTGCACAGAGATGAGAAGCATCGCCTTCAGCATAAGGTGCCGCAGCAATGTTCGTGTCCGTTGTTACCTGTGTGCCTATTGATCCATCTTGTACCTCAGCAGCAGCAGGAAGCATCTGTGAGATCTCAAGGAATGCCGTCATCAGGATTGGTAGCCTTTGGGGACAACACAGAGCATGGGCCGTTATCGGGTCCAGCAGAGTATCGATATCCGTTGGCATGACTGATGGGAGTGTTAGACAGGTGTCTAGCACGCATTCTTCACCGCAAAGCAGGCAGCGTAGAACAGGTAAGATGCAATCTTGCCAGATTGGTCTAAATGACAGAAACCATGTTGTATTAAGTTCCCGTAGACGAGGTATGCCCAAAAGTTGCACTATGCGCTCACGGCACTTCCGTTCTAGGAGAGCTTTCTCCAAATTGCTGGGAGTGACGCCGGTTGATAGGCTTGCCATAGCGTAGTAGTAGGAATAAAAACAGGATTCCCACAACCAGTGCTAGAATTAATGGCACCACCAAACACCGAATGTGCGAAGTTTGGAATGATTCCGAGGACTGCCTGAAAAGGTGTTAACAGTCCTGAACAGATGGTCTTAGATACATGTACAATTCCGCTCGTATCAGACATGTTTAAGATACGTCCCATCATTTCTACGAAATGTATAGGGCAGTTTGTACGAATTAAAGCCTGTATCTCAGCCGAAGTCCTTGCAATTTGTAAATCATAAGTTTCTTTGGCCGAGGTCAAAGGCACAGTCTGTTGCAAAAGCATGGCTTTCAGTCTGCTTAAAGTATCAAAACGTATAAAAGAAACATTCAATGAAGGCCATAGAGGCGACTCCCTGACTGTCTCTATTTGGGGGAACAATACTTTCATACAACAAGTAAACCTGGAGCCGAGCGTTACCAGATATGGGATGCCTGGCAACATGCCACAGCAACTATGATCATTCAACATGAGGTAACTCCCGTTAGAAAGTTGGCCAAACGTTGGATTAATCACAGCAGCTGGTGTACCCTGCTGGTGGCAGGACAAGTTTGCCACAGAACCATTACAAGCCCTGTGTAAAGAAATGTCCTGACATATGAGTGAACCACTTAGTGCATTTTCACAGTGTGTACCGCTTAGAAACACTTCACGATCCCCACTCCAACATCTGTATTCGTAAGGTAAATCCCAGGATGTCTTAATGTATTCTTTACCCAACCTTTCATATTTGCCTGCTTGCATTTGTTTGAGGCAATACTGAAAATGAAAAGTAGTGACAGGCAGAGTTATTTTGCCATGGATAAGCCATTCTGTAGCTGGTTTTTCTGCTACCGTAAATGGTAATGTTTCCAGTTTTTCAATGCTCAGCACTGTATACTTTGCTCCCCTTTGTGCCAGTTTGATCTGTTTATCTGTTAGATTGTATTCTGCAAACAGAGACGACGTGTTGATAAAATGCCAAGGCACATAGCCTGCACGCAAAGATTGCAGCGTCCAGCCTAATAACATAATAGAACGTAACTGAGATTGGCCTTGTTGTAACATGGCTAAATATTGTTCCAGTATGTCAATAGCAGAGGATACAATGTTGTCCAATGAATAAATTCTGGATGACAAAGTTGTTAACCCATTGTCGACCACAGTGAGAGATTTCTCTAAGTTAATACGATCAAGCTCACGTATTCTTTCTGCTGCCTCTGCCTGTGAAACCTTCCATATTTCATTATAAGCAGCATAAATGCCGGCATATACGAAACATTTTTGACGTGGTTTTCTTGGTCCTAGCAAGAATTCCCTAAGGTCTGCGTCTTCTTTAAGTAAAGATAAGTGTTGTTTCACATCCTCGAGTGTAGATTTTTGTAACCAGTCGAGGCACAATTTTCCTACACTGTATGTTGTTACTACCCCTGGATGTTGTCGTTGAACATAACGTGGGTCTGGCCTATGGATAGTAAAGCCCTGTATTCTATTCAGGAATCTTTCTTGACAGATGTTTGTGTCTGTGGGCCAGAGTAACCATTTTTCCAATCAGGATCTGATCTGTTGTTTTGTAGTATTGTGTCTACTGTGACCGCTCCCTGTGTAGTGCTATTACTTGCAGGTGTTGGTACAGAAGGTGTGTTCATGTCTTTGATCCTGGCTAAACCAAGGCAAGACGTTTGTTGCACAGTGTCATTCAAAAACATTATTTGATGTGGGATGATACAGGCTCTAAACAAAGCTTCTATCCCCTGCACTTGCCAATCTTTAGAACCCCAGACAGATTTTGTGTCGATTGTGTCTTTCCAAAAGTCAAATCCTTGTCTTGACAGTTGGATAATAAAGGCTGCAGAATAAATCTGTTTTGTATTAGTTAACATAATTGTCTGTCCTGTTTTGTTTACATTTTTATAGTAAAATGTTTCTGGATCAGATATATTGTACCCTGAAAAATATGGAAACTTATTTGCAAAAGTTTTTGAACTACCCTTTGGTGGTGTAGGACAATGTTCCCATTGGTTAAACATAAACACATTTCTAGGTGTTGCAGATTTATGCAAGAAATGATGACCATAGTGATTGTAACAATAAAGCTGTTCATAGTCTGATGAGCCCTCTAAGTATTCATTGTTAGAGAACGCAGCAGACCTTTCTAGATCAGACATCATATCATTAACAGTCTCAAAGTCCCAATCATCAGAATAGGTACTGGAGGTAATAAAGTCACTTAATGAAATTTTAAATAAATGTGGAATCTTCAAAAGTTCAGTCGGGCCAAATATGTCGAAATCGGTTTTGTCCCAAACTATACCATCCTGTATAAGAACGGCTGTGATGTTCACTGCTGACAAGTCTCTTGTTTCACGATGGGAAGATTTGTGTGGTTTTAAAAGTAAGTTCACATTTTTACTTTCAGTGTCCATACGAATGTATCTGCCATTTATAAGCACGCTAAGAGTCATAACCAAAGCTAGCCAAAGCAGAAAGAAAAATATTCCAGAAATAATCCATAGTTCAATCCATGGTGAAACCAGATAGGTCTTTTTCAGGAAATGAAAAAGTTCTTGTACTTGTTGCTTGAAAGTTTTTAGGGCTGGCGTCGTTTCAGGCTCACTCGGATCCTCAGAAAACGTATCAAAGTTAATGAAGTAGCCAGAAGCAGTTCGGTCAATTGTTGAAATTGCATCAGGATTCGTTGAAATCGCTGGAACCAGTTGATCACGTGTTACGTTGGTGTAGACAGGTGTATCTGGACGAACTGTTACTTGAGTTTCAAGAGGGATGAGTTCCATAGCATTGTTGCTTAGTCCTTCATCTGTTACTGCTGAATTCTCGATGGTTATGAGTCTTTCAGTCTGAACCTCTTGGATAGTAGCGAGAGGAGTGCGTCTGCTACTAGGTCGGAGTCCACAAGGCCTACTATTTAGTATTGGCCACATACTGTGGTTTGATGAGGTCGATTGACACAAATCTTTTCTCCTTTTTTTCCAGCATGGGGCGGCAGAAGTACTGTTCTTGTTCCGTGGACGGCTAGGACAGGTATTGGTTGTCTGTCAGAAGGTCCAAATTCCTTCTTGTCCGCAATCTTCACTCTGACTAGATCCCCAACTTTTGGGATCCAGACAGGCCTTGCTGGGACTGCCGGTGTTTCCCCAGTGGTGGTTGGCTTCAGGAACACGTTGCTTTTTTTTGATCTTAGTTCATTTAGATCCAATAAAACAGCCAAACGATCTTTGATATCAAAGGGTTTATTTTCCACCACTGTGCCTTTACATTCGAGATCAGGAACCCACATTCTTGTCCCAAATAGGACCTCATATGGAGTGACCCCCCTAGAGAACTTCTTGGCAAATTATTTAATGAGCATTGGACCCCATAAAGATGTTTGACCCACCCATCACACGAACCTAATAGTCTAGCTGTTATAGACTGCTTTATGTCCCGGTTTTTCCTTTCCACAACAGAATTTCCCTCAGGATGAAACGGAGAGGAGTACCGCAATGCTACGCCCAAACTGGCCATGGCTTCTTTGTAAGCCCGAGAGCTAAACGCAGGGCCCTGGTCAGAATGTAGTGTGCCTATTGCGTATGTGCCGATAAAGACTCGCAAATCTTTTATAACAGTTCGAGCGTCAGCCGAGCGCTGAGGCCATATCCATAGGAACCTTGACTTAGTATTTGTGGGATTGCATTTGTCCATAAGGACGCCTGCACGTAGATAGTCTAATGCTGTCTAACAATGGTGTCTGTACTGAGCAGGCTACTTCGTAGTCTGGTGTCTGATGGCTTTCTGCACCACGCTGTCTAGTACAGTCTATGCAGTCATCGATGAAGATGTGAATCTGTGTATTCATTCCAGGCTACCAGTACATCTCTTTTAATGTCAATATTGTTTTAGAGATCCCTTGATGTGACAGACCCTCCCCCAGATGTGCTTCATAAATCAAAGCTGCTCTACATTCCATGTTTGGAATTACCCTATCCCCCACTCCAGGGATTCGAGCAAAAGGAACGTTGTTCACATCAATTACATAAGAGTGTAGTGTAGCTCCTATTTCCCTAATAGGCTTTGCGCATTGGAATAATATCCCCTATAGGTTTGACATAGGACTAAGGTCAGTATGTCCCTATCGAGTATATTAAACATAATTACTTGTGCCAGCTAGCTCAGAGGCCACTAGAAACTCCTTGATGACAAGAAGGGAGTAGTTTCTGGCAGCCGCAAAACATGACAACTTTGTTTCTCTTTAGAATCAGAACGAGTCCCAGAGTCGTGGAAACAATAGATAACTATTTCACTCAGCTCAATCGTGCATGCTTAGTTTTCCTCAAAGTTACACAGAAAGAAATAGACGGGCGTTTCAATAAAAGGTTTATTGAACAGTCTTGTTTCTCGTGTAAGTTAAATGTGCTGTTACGATCACAAGACAGTATGCGAGATAAATAATGTACAGCGTAAGCAGTAGAAATAAATAATACTGCGATAGCATTATCTTTTAGCAGATATTCATTCACATAAATAACACAGACTAAAAAATGCGAGTACTCATACGACGCGTTTCTAAGCTAGTTCTACCCCACTGTGCCTAACCTAACCTAGGTGTAGGGAGAGGTATGAAGTAGGTGAAGTATTCCTTACTATGGTATACTAAGAGTATGTTAAGTCTAGTATGCCTAGTATGCCAAGTATGCCAAGAGTCCCTCTAGGTTCTAGTCAGCTCCATACCTTTAGAATGAGAGAGGTGGGAATCTCTTTGCCAGACTCGAACTCCAACAGCCCGCAAGGGAAGTTAGATCACTGGCAGCTGGACTCTCTGCGTGCAGGGATGACAGCGTCTTCTCAGTGCGTCAGGCCGGGAAATGGGCTCCTCTGAAGTTGAGGTCTCCTCTAGTTTACAAGGGCAAGGGAAGGTATATTTATACCTGAGAGGTACCTCAGAATGTTAGCATTGACGTGAATCGGACAGCGGAAGACTTCATGAATGAACCCCTAAGGTATAATGGTTCATGCATAATAGATGAGTCCTTGAAGAAATCAATAGTCCTGTGCTAGGAAACTCCCGAAGCCTAAGGGTCTGTTCTTCAAGTACTCGTTGTGACGTTAGGGTGGACGGATGTCGGAGACCATGCCTGTATTTGGAGTGCACGGTTTAATGCCTAAATAAGGACTGGGATTTTATGCCTATATAAGGGCAGGGCGAATTGTGCCTATATAAGGACATGATACAGGAAAGCCCGTGTATGGACACCCTAAGAGGAATACAACACCCACTCCACTTTCGTGTGTACGATAATACTAAAATGCTAAACATTTAAAATGCTAAACATTAAATGGAGTACCGCATATTGCTAAAATATTTCTTAAAACCGTTTAAAAAGGCATTTAAAAACCCATTAGAATGCAAAAGGTACTGTACATTTGAAGCATTGCTTTTCATTTCAGGCATATATTTAAAATAAAATGCAATTTGAATGAAATATGCAGAAATATTTACATGTGACAAAAATGATCGATAAGTTTTTTCAAAATCAAAAGTCATTTCATGTCATGGAAATTAATGAACTTTTTTTAGACTAACACGATGAAAAAAGTGTCTGAGGAAGTACCGCGAAGTCTGTACTATAAGGCTAGTTCTACTTGAAGCAGATTGAAGTGCCATTTTAGTTCGAAAAATGGGAAAAAGTTCAATTTTTGGAAGAGTTCTAAGTTTTTGAAGTATGAAGGCCAAATTGTTACTGCATCTCTGGAACACTGTGGGCTGAATCAGAGTCAGTTTACGGGTCTGGTGTAAACATGAGATCGTCTATTTCTGTAGACAAAACATCGTCCACTGAAGTTGGTGTCAGTTGGAACACCTCGTGTAGTAGATTAATTGCACAGAGATGTGAAGCATCGCTTTCAGCATAGGTTGCCGCAGCAATGTTTGCGTCCGTTGTTACCTGTGTGCCTGTAGATCTTTCTCGTACCTCAGCAGCAGCCGGAAGCGTCTGTGAGATCTCAATGAATGCTGACATCAGGATAGGCAGCCTCTGGGGACAACACAGAGCATGGGCCGTTATCGGGACCAGCAGAGTATCGACATCCGTTGGCGTAGCTGATGGAAATGTTAGACAGGTGTCCAACACGCATTCTTCACCGCATAGCAGGCATCGTAGAACAGGTAAGATGCAATCTTTCCAGATTGGTCTAAATGATAGGAACCACGTGGTATTAAGTTCCCGTAGACGAGTCATGCCCAAAAGCTGTACTATTCGCTCACTGCACTTTCGTTCAAGGAGAGCTTTCTCCATTTCGCTCGGAGTGATGTCTGCGAATAGGCTGGCCATAGCGTAATAGCAGGAAGAGAAATAGAATTCCGGCAACAAGTGCTAGAATTAATGGTATGCCACCAAACACTGAATGTGCAAAGTTCGGGATTATTCCGAGTATTGCCTGGAAAGGTGCTAACAGACCGGTACAGATGCTCTTAAATATATGTACAATTCCACTTGTATCAGACATGTTGAAGATACGTGTTATCATTTCTAAGAAATGTATAGGGCAGTTTGTACGTATGTAGATCATAGGTTTCTTTGGCCGAGGTCAAAGGCACTGTTTGCTGTAAAAGCATGGCTTTCATTCTGCTTAAAGTATCAAATCTTATAAAAGAGACGTTCAGCGAAGGCCATAGAGGCGACTCCCTGACTGTGTCTATTGGGGAAACAATACTTGCATACAGCAAGTGACCCTGGAGTTGACCGTTACTAGATATGGGATGCCTGGCAACATGCCGCAGCAACTCTGATCATTCAACATGAGGTAACTCCCATTAGAAAGTTGTCCAAACGTTGGATTAATCACAGCAGCTGGTGTACCCTGCTGATGGCAAGACAAATTTGCCACAGAACCATTACAAGCCCCGTGTAAAGAAATGTCCTGACATATAAGTGAACCGCTCAGTGCACGTTTACAGTGTGTACCGCTCAAAAACACTTCACGATCCCCACTCCAACATCTATATGTATACGGTAAATCCCAAGATGTCTTAATGTATTCCGTACCCAACCTTTCATATTTGCCTGCTTGCATTTGTGTGAGGCAATACTGAAACTGAAAAGTAGTCACAGGTAATGTGATTTTGCCATGAATGAGCCATTCTGTAGCTGGTTTTTCTGCCACTGTGAATGGTAACTTGTCCAGTTTTTCAATGCTCAGCACTGTATACTTTGCTCCTCTTTGTGCCAGTTCGATCTGTTTATCAGTTAGATTGTATTCTGCAAACAGAGCCGATGTGTTGATGAAACGCCAAGGCACATAGCCCGCTCGCAAAGATTGCAGCGTCCAGCTTAATAACACAATAGAACGCAATTGAGATTGGCCTTGCTGTAACATCGCCAAATCTTGTTCCAGTATGTCGATAGCAGAGGATACAATGCCATCCAATGAATATATTCTGGAGGACAAAGTTGTTAACCCATTGTCGACCACAGAGAGGGTTTTCTCTAAATTAATATGATCAAGTTCACGTATTCGTTCTGCGGCCTCCATCTGTGACACTTTCCATGCTTCATTATAGGCAGCATAAATGCCGGCATATATGAAACGTTTTTGACGCGGTTTTCTTGGTCCAAGCAAGAATTCCCTAAGGTCTGCGTCTTCTTCAAGTAAGGATAAGTGTTGTTTCACATCCTGTAGTGTAGATTTCTGCAGCCAATCAAGGCATAATTTACCTACACTGTATGTTGTTACTACCCCCGGATGCTGTCTTTGGACGTATCTTGGGTCTGGCCTATGAATAGTAAAGCCCTGAGTTTTATTCAGGAATCTTTCCTGACAGTTGTTCGTGTCTGTGGGCCAGATCAACCATTTTTTCCAATTAGGATTAGATCTGTTGAGTTGTAGTATATTGTCAACTGTCACCACTGCCTGTGTATTATTATTAGTGGCAGGTGTTGGTACAGAAGGTGTGTTCATCTCTTTGATCTTGGCTAATCCAAGACAAGATGTTTGTTGGACAGTTTCATTCAAAAACATTATTTGTTCAGGGATGATGCAGGCTCTAAATAAAGCTTCTATCCCTTGCACTTGCCAATCTTTAGTACCCCAGACAGTTTTTGTGTCTATTGTGTCTTTCCAAAAGTCGAAACCCTGTCTAGACAGTTGGGCATTAAATAATGCAGAATAAATCTGTTTTGTATTTGTTAACATAATTTTCAGTCCTGTCTTGTTTACATTTTTATAGTAAAACATTTCTGGATTAGATGTATTGTATCCTGAAAAATATGGAAACTTGTTAGCAAATGTTTTTGAACTACAGTGTGGTGGTGTAGGACAATGCTCCCATTGGTTAACCATAAACACATTTCTAGGATATGCAGATTTATGCAAATAATGATGACCATAATGGTTATAGCAATACAGCTCTTCATAGTCTGTTGAACCCTCTAAATATTCATTTTTAGAAAATGCAGCAGATTTTTCTAAGTCAAACATTATGTCATTAACAGTCTCAAAGTCCCAATCATCAGAATAGGTACTGGACGAAATAAGATCACTTAGTGAAATTTTAAACAAATGTGGAATGTTCAATTGTTCTGTCGGGCTGAAGATATCAAAATCTGTTTTGTCCCACACTATACCATCCTGTATAGGAACAGCTGTGATGTTCACTGATGACAAGTCTCTTGCTTCTCGATGGGAAGATTTATGAGGTCTCAAAAGTACGTTCACGTCTTTTCCTTCAGTGTTCACATGGATGTATCTGCCACTTATAAGCACGCTCACAGTTGTAACCAAAGCTAGCCAGAGCAGGAAAACAAAAAGTCCAGATGTAATCCAGAGTTCAATCCATGGAGAAACCAAATAAGTCTTTTTCAGAAAGTGAAGAAAGTCTTGTACTTGCTGCTTGAATTTCAATGATGCTGGCGTCGTTTCAGGTTCACTCGGATCTTCTGAGAACGTATCAAAGTTAATGAAATAGCCAGAAGCAGTTCTGTCAATTGTTGAAATTGCATCAGGATTTGTAGAAATCGCTGGAACCAGTTGATCACTTGCTACATTGGTGTAGACAGGTGTATTTGGACGAACTGTTACTTGATTTTCAAGAGGGATGAGTTCCATTGCATTGTTGCTTAGTCCTTCATCTGTTACAGCTGAATTCTCGATTGTTATCAGTCTTTCAGTCTGAACCTCTTGGATAGTAGCGAGAGGAGTGCGTCTGCTACTAGGTCGGAGTCCACGAGGCTTACTGTAGGAGAGTAGGATCTGCTTCACATGGGTACCCCCACTTTTTGCTGATGCTTCACTGTATTTCGACCTTAGTCTGGCTGGGGCCCTGCTAATCAGAACCCCAGCCTAGCTGCTTCCTCTTTAAAATGGTTTCCATGTGCCTTAGGCACATCTCTGATTGGAATCTGGAGTGCCCTTATAAGTCCCTAGTATATGGTATACTATGTACCCAGGGCATAGGTACCTCAGAGGCCTGCCAGGGGCTGCAGCATGTATTATGCCACCCCTGGAAGGCCATCCAAACTGACACCACAGGTCTGCTACTGCAGCCTGAGTAAGGTGGTGCATGCACCCCTTACTGTGATATAGGCTACCTATATCACTACATACCTACACACATATAAACCTATAAGTCACTCCTATGGCAGGCCTTGTCAATCCTGAAGGCAGAGTGCATGGTTCCTATGTGAGAGGGTGCCCCTGCATGAGCAGGGCCCCTCTGCAGCGGTCGGAGACCATCTCTGATGCTGTTTGTAGTGCAGCCTGACCATATACTCTTAAGCGCATTATAACCTCACGTTAAATGCTAACTTCGGGATGGCTGCACCAAAACATGTCGTGATTGGTGTCAAACATCTTGGAATACTACCCCCCCGCCAATTCTGGCGGCGGGGGTAGCATTCCACCCTTCTAGAGGGAGAGACATGTTAACCCTGGCTTGCCCGGTAACTTCTTTCTAAAGCCCTGGCATCACAAAATGGATGCTGCTGCCACAGACACAAGTCTGGCCTCCTGCTGCTGGACGAAACTCCGGCAGGGGAGGCCTGGACAATAGGTTTCCTGTCACAGGGAGGTGTAACCACCTCCCCAGACAGGATAATGTGTATTGGGGCTGGGCGGGAGCACTCTTGGGTGCTTTGATGTCCTGCACTGGGGCACATTTGGTGTCCCTGTGCATACCCCAGTTCAAACCGGATCAGGGGCTTCCAGCCCCTGCTTTGGCGTGAACTGGACAAAGGGAAAGGGGTGTAGCCACCCCTCTGCCCTGACCCACCCATAGGTGGGGCCACAGAGTAAGTCCAACCCCTAAACTTAGTATAAGTATAGGAACTCAGTCCTTAGGACTTTAGATTATCCCTGGACGAAACTCTGACACAGAATCCTGGACCTTCAACGCTCTACTACAAGATTAGAGGACTGAAGAATCTCCCTTGGGGTCAAGGAGTGACTCCCCTGCTTGAAAGGCACCAAAGAAGCAATTATCCGGTCTGCATCGCTGAAGCTCCCGGCGGACGCTGAAGTCTTTGCATCACCAGAGGTGGATTTCCAGACTTCCCCGAGGCTGCCCTGAGTCCCCAGCAAAGCTGAGGCCCGTAGCTGTCGTGGATAACGTGGAACCATGACCCCTGGATACTGCACATATTTGCAAGTGCATCCTCTTCTGGGTCTCCCACGAAGTCGTGCTTTGGGCTCCGAGTAGCCCCAGCCTCCAGCACGAACTGCACCGAAGATCACTGGCCTCCACTCCACGAGTGTCCTGTGAGCCAGATCCACGTGCACCGTCTCGAGGCTCCTTTGCGGTCGCTAGCCCATTGGCTAGTAGCCCTTCACGAAGGCCAATCCTTTTCTTCTTGGGCTCCCTGGTTGCTCCAGGCTTGCCCTCACTTACCTTTTCTGGGTGAGTTCCTCAGACCTTGCTGGTCTGCACCATCGTCAATCTTCATCTTCATCAAGACTTGCCGTTGCCAAGGCTTGTTGGGTCCAATCCGGTCGCCGGCACCTCAGCACTCGACAGACATCGTGTACCAGCCCGAATCCTGCTTCTGGTTGCCGACAACGCCTCCTGGACCTCGTGGCTGAAGAGTCAAGACAACTGTCAACCTACCTGAAGCACCCGACATCGGTGGGCATCTGCTCATCGCCTTCCTGGTCACTGGCTAGTGACCCAGACTCTGTCCCCACTGCTTTCAGGTTCTTCAGATCTCCGATCCACTCTTGGATCCACCCGGACACTTTCCACTTGGTCGCCAGCAGCACTTTGCAGCAGATCGCCATTCAAATCGACGACGAAACCCGACCCCGAAAGGCACCTATGCACCCGGCTTCCCTGGGTGAGGTAACACGAGTACTCCGGTGCTCCCGTGGGTAGAGACTCTAGAAAGACCTAGTTCTCAAAGGGTTTGCTCCAAGTCCTTCTTTACTAAACTAACTTAGAGTTGTGTGTTAAGGGATAGCACAACCCTTTCTACAACTCAAGAGAGTTTAGTAGGCCACACTAGAGTAGGTAGTGCATACACCACACCACACTAGTAATGTCTTCAAAGCCAGGACCCAGAGAATCCTTGCCAGAAGCCACTGGGCTTCTTCCCTCCAAGTATGATACACTCCCATTCTTGGAATTGAGAGCAATATGCAATGTGAGGAAATTGAAGACAGGCCAAAGTCCCACCACCCAACATCTTAGAGAGATGTTAATGGCTGATGATCTCAACAGGCCCTTAGGGACTTAAGGGGTAGGTGCAGAGGGTGGGGCAGAAGATGAGGATGGGGCCAGGGGTAGCAACACCCCCGACCCCCCCTCTGGAACTGACCAGGAGGGTGACAATGACCCTGACCTGGAAAACCCAATCCCTCCTGTGGAAGGTGAGGAGGAGGATCAGAATGACCTCCACTTTGTCCCTCCAGGAAGGATTGTGAGTGTGCCTAGAAGGGCTAGATCTCCTTCTCAGGAGTCTAACCACTCTAGCACCTCAATAGGGACCTCTGTCTCCTCTCATAGGAGGGAATCCTCTTATGAGAGGACAAAGAGGCTGATTCAGTATGAGGAAGCTCAGCTTGAACTCAGAAAACAGCAATTGGCCCTAGACAGGGAGTCCCTAGATCTCTTTAGAGAGAGAAAAAAGTTGGGACTAGAGTCCCATGGTGGCAGCAATATCCCTAAAGATAGGGAAAGGTCTTATGACCATAGAAACCTGAGCAAGATTGTCCCTCCCTACCAGAGTGAGGATGACATCCACAAATGGATAACTGCTCTAGAGAGGGCCTGTAAAGTACAGAAGGTCCCTCAGGGGCAGTGGGCAGCAATCTTGTGGCTCTCCTTTGCAGACAAAGGTAGAGATAAGCTCCTCACTGTAAGAGAAGAGGATGCTGATAATTACAAGGTCTTGAAGAGTGCTCTTATTGATGGGTTTGGCCTAACCGCTGAACAATACAGGTTAAAGTTCAGAGATGCCCAAAAATCACAGACTCAAGACTGGGTAGACTATGTGGATTGTTCTGCTAAGGCTCTGGAAGGCTGGTTGATGGGCAGTAAGGTGTGTGACTTCTCAGGATTGTACAATCTGATAATGAGGGAGCAGATTCTTAATAACTGTCAAAATCAGCTGTTGCATCAGTACCTGGTGGACTCTGATCTGACCTCTCCCCAAGAATTGGGAAAGAAGGCAGACAAATGGGTCAGAACCAGGGTGAGGCAGAAGGTACAGAACCAAGGTGGTGACCCTAAGAAGCAAGATTCTAAGAACTCTGATAAGGGTGGGGAGAAGGGTAAAGACCAGAAGTCTTCACAAGGCCCCCAAAAATCTTCTTCAGGTGGGGATTCACAGTCTAATAAAGGGAAAGGCCAAAAGAAACCATGGTGCAAGGTCTGTAAGCAAAAGACCCACTGGACCAGTGATTGCACCAAGTCCAAATACTCTACTCCAGCCCCCACCAATGCCCCTAAGGCACCTGTTCCCCCTAGTACAGTTACAGTTGGTGGTGGGAGTACTACAGCAAAGGGTTTAGTAGGGTTGACCCTGGGTACTGAGATGGGCTCTGACCTAGTCAGAGAACTCACTCAGGCTGTGTTAGTCTGTGATGGAGGCATGGATGTGACCTCCTCTGTGAGTCCCAGTATTCTGGGCAAGTACAGACAACAGCCTTTAATCAATGGAAGAGAGGCTTTGGCATTTAGGGACACAGGGGCAAGTGTCACAATGGTGACACAAGACCTTGTGGATCCTGGGCAAGTTATACTTGGTGAAATGTACCAAGTGACCAATGCTAGCAATGTCAGAACAGACCATACTCTGGCAGTTGTTAACTTCTCCTGGGGAGGGGTAACTAGCCTTAAGAAGGTTGTGGTAAGTGCAGACCTACCAGTCGAATGCTTGCTTGGCAATGACTTAGAAACTTCAGCTTGGGCAGAAGTGGAGCTCAGGACTCATGCAGAAATGCTGGGCATCCCTGCAGATGTGTTTGCTGTGACCAGGTCACAGGCCAAAATGTCTAAAACTGAACAGGCCTTGGATTCTGGAATAATGGACCAAGTGCCTTCCAAGAGGAGGAGTAGTAGGGTAAAGGCAGTGCCTTCCCCCTTGGCTCAGAAGAAAGATCAGTCTCTTGAGGGGGATGATCTCAGTCCTGAGGAAGTAACTGTCCCAGAGGAACTTGAACCTGACCAGGTTGAGTTCTTGGGGACAGGGGGACCTTCCAGGGCAGATCTGAGCCAGGAGCAGCAGAGCTGCCCCTCTCTTGAACCCCTCAGACAGCAAGCTGCTGCTGAGGCTGCTGGGAAAGCTAGTGGTCCCCATACAGTGTTTGGGATGATGGACTCCTGTACTCAGAGTGTAGAGACCCCAAGCCTGGTGCCACCTGGTGCCACCAGGAGGTTGGTTATACCTATAAAGTTCAGGGGCTTCCTATTGACCCTAGCCCATGATATTCCCTTAGCAGGTCACCTGGGCCAGAACAAGACTTGGGACAGAATTGTCCCTCACTTTCACTGGCCCCACATGTCTGAAGACACCAAGGAGTTTTGTCGCTCCTGTGTAACCTGCCAGGCCAGTGGCAAGGCAGGTGGCACTACAAAGGCCCCCCTGATACCACTACCTGTGGTGGGGGTTCCCTTTGAAAGGGTGGGGATTGACATTGTTGGTCCCATGGATCCCCAAACAGCATCTGGGCACAGGTTTATCCTGGTGGTAGTGGATCATGCCACCAGGTACCCAGAGGCTATTCCGCTTAGGACCACTACAGCACCTGTGGTGGCAGGAGCCCTCCTGGGAGTTTTCTCAAGAGTGGGCTTTCCTAAGGAGGTTGTATCAGACAGGGGTGCAAACTTCATGTCTGGTTACTTAAAAGCAATGTGGAAGGAGTGTGGAGTGACTTACAAGTTCACCACACGCTATCACCCACAATGCAATGGTTTAGTTGAGAGATTCAACAAAACCTTGAAGGGCATGATTAAAGGGCTCCCAGAAAAGCTTAGGCGAAGATGGGACATACTCTTGCCCTGCCTTTTATTTGCATACAAGGAGGTGCCTCAAAAGGGGGTTGGCTACAGCCCTTTTGAACTTTTGTTTGGTCACCCTGTCAGGGGTCCAATGTGCTTGGTGAAGGAAGGATGGGAGTTACCTCTCAAGCCCCCAAAGCAAGACATAGTGGACTACGTACTTGGTCTCCGCTCCCGGATGGCTGAGTATATGAAAAGGCAACTAAAAACCTTGAGGCTAGCCAGGAACTTCAGAAAGCTTGGCATGACCAAAAGGCTGTACTGACTGTTTACCAGCCAGGACAGAAGGTGGGGGTGTTGGAGCCAGTGGCCCCAGTAGCTCTCCAAGACAAATGGAGTGGACCCCACACTATTGTTGAACAGAAGGGTGAGGTTACCTACTTAGTAGACCTAGGAACACCCAGGAGTCCCCACAGGGTTCTCCATGTCAACAGGTTAAAACCATATGTGGACAGGGCAGACATGGGCTTGCTCATGGCTACTGATGAAGGGCAGGAGGAAGAGAGTGACCCACTCCCTGACCTGCTCTCACAGAACCCTGACGATGGGTCAGTAGATGGTGTAGCCTTGGCAGGCGGCCTCACTACCCAGCAGCAAACTGATTGTAGACAGGTGCTCAATCAGTTTAGACACATGTTTTCACTGACACCCAGTCAGACCACCTGGTGCACTCATGAAGTGGACACTGGGGACAGTCTGCCTATTAAAAATAAGATTTATAGGCAACCTGACCATGTCAGGGACTGTATCAGGACAGAAGTCCAGAAAATGTTGGATTTGGGAGTTATTGAACCCTCGGATAGCCCTTGGGCTAGTCCAGTGGTCCTTGTGCCAAAACCTCACACCAGTGGTGGAAAAAGAGAGATGAGGTTTTGTGTGGACTACAGGGGTCTCAATGCAGTCACTAAGACTGATGCCCATCCAATACCTAGGGCAGATGAGCTCATAGACACTTTGGCCTCAGCCAAGTATCTAAGCACATTTGACCTGACAGCTGGCTACTGGAAGATCAGACTAGCTGATGATGCAAAGCCAAAGACAGCATTCTCAACCCCTAGTGGGCATTATCAATTTGTGGTGATGCCCTTTGGTCTGAAGAATGCACCTGCCACTTTTCAGAGGTTGGTGAATACAGTCCTTACAGGCCTGGAAGCCTATAGTGCAGCATATCTAGATGATATTGCTGTCTTTAGCTCCACCTGGGAGGATCACCTGGTCCACCTCAGAAATGTTTTACAGGCCCTGCAAAAGGCAGGCCTGACTATCAAGGTCACCAAGTGCCAGATAGGGCAGAGTCAGGTTGTGTACCTGGGCCACCTTGTGGGTGGAGGCCAGGCTCAACCACTGCAGAGCAAGATCCAGACCATCATGGACTGGACTGCTCCAACTACCCAGACTCAGGTGAGAGCCTTTTTAGGCCTGACTGGGTACTACAGGAGATTTTTCAAAGGGTATGGATCAATAGTGACACCCTTGAATGACTTAACTTCTAAGAAAATGCCCAAGAAAGTTCAGTGGACAGCTAACTGTCAAAAGGCATTTGATGACGTGAAGCAGGCCATGTGCACTGCTACCATTCTACAGAGTCCTGATTACTCCAAGAAGTTCATTGTTCAAACTGATGCATCTGAATTGGGGGTAGGGGCTGTACTGTCACAATTGAATGAAGAAGGTCAGGATCAGCCAGTAGCTTTCATTAGCAGAAGGCTGACCCCTAGAGAGAAACGTTGGTCAGCCATTGAGAGGGAGGCCTTTGCTGTGGTCTGGGCTCTGAAGAAGTTGAGGCCATACTTGTTTGGTACTCACTTCCTTGTTCAAACAGACCATAAGCCCCTCTTATGGCTAAAACAAATGAAGGGTGAAAACCCCAAACTGCTTAGGTGGTCCATTTCCCTACAGGGGATGGACTTCACAGTGGAACATAGACCTGGGAGTAACCATGCCAATGCAGATGGACTCTCTAGGTACTTCCACTTAGAACATGAAGACTCAACTGGTCAAGGTTAGTTTAATGTCCCTACGTTTGGGGGGGTTGTGTAGGAGAGTAGGATCTGCTTCACATGGGTACCCCCACTTTTTGCTGATGCTTCACTGTTTTTCGACCTTAGTCTGGCTGGGGCCCTGCTAATCAGAACCCCAGCCTAGCTGCTTCCTCTTTAAAATGGTTTCCATGTGCCTTAGGCACATCTCTGATTGGAATCTGGAGTGCCCTTATAAGTCCCTAGTATATGGTATACTATGTACCCAGGGCATAGGTACCTCAGAGGCCTGCCAGGGGCTGCAGCATGTATTATGCCACCCCTGGAAGGCCATCCAAACTGACACCGCAGGTCTGCTACTGCAGCCTGAGTAAGGTGGTGCATGCAGCCCTTACTGTGATAGAGGACTGAAGAATCTCCCTTGGGGTCAAGGAGTGACTCCCCTGCTTGGCAGGCACCAAAGAAGCATCTGTCCGGTTCGCATCACTGAAGCTCCCGTCGGACGCCGAAGTCATCGCATCACCAGAGGTGGATTCTCAGACTTCCCGAGGCTACCCTGAGTCCCCAGCAAAGCTGAGGCCCGTGGATATCGTGGGTGACGTGAGACCGTGACCCCTGGACACCGAGCACATTTGCAAGTGCACCATCTTCTGGGTCCCCCAAGAAGTCGTGCTTTGGGCTCCGAGTAGCCCTAGCCTCCAGCACCACCTGCACCGAAGATCACTGGCCCCCACTCCACGAGTGTCCTGCAAGCCAGCTCCACGTGCGGCGTCACGAGGCTCCTTCGCGGTCGCTAGCCCGTTGGCTAGTAGCCCTTAACGAAGGCCAATCTTTTCTTTACTTGGCAGTCTGATTGCACCAGGCCTGCCCTCACTTACCCTCGCTGGGTGAGTTCCCCAGACCTTGCTGGTCTGCATCATCGACGATCTACATCTTACTCGAGACTTGCCGTTGCCAAGGCTTGTTGGGTCCAATTCGGTCGCCGACACCTCTGCACTCGACAGACATCGAGCCAGAGCCCGAATCCTGCTCCTGGTCGCCGACAACGCCTCCTGGACCTCGTGGCTGAAGAGTCAAGACGACCGTCATCGAATCTGAAGCACTCGACATCGGTGGGCATCTGTCCATCGCCTCCTGGTCACTGGCTAGTGACCCAGACTCTGTCCCCTCTGCTTTCAGGTTCTTCAGAACTCCTATCCACTCTTGGATCCACCCGGACACTTTTCTCCTGGTCACCAGCAGCACTTTGCAGCAGATCGCCATAAGAACCGACGACGAAACCCGACCCCGAAAGGCACCTATGCACCCGGCTTCCCTGGGTGAGGTAACACGAGTACTCCGGTGCTCCCGTGGGTAGAGACTCTAGAAAGACCTAGTTCTCAAAGGGTTTGCTCCAAGTCCTTCTTTAAGTGTCCCTTTTCTTTAAATTCCTAACCGCGACTTTCTCCATAGAAGTTAACGGCGATTCGCGGCTGTGTTTACACACTGCACGCGTCCCCCGTGGGTCCCCTGTGTCACTACCTTGGGTGGTTCCTTGTGGTCCAAGCACTTCTACAGTCTCTAGGCCTAGTGTCTAGCTCAGTCATGGTTCTTATACCACTTTATTGGTATATGGTTTGGTACGCCCCTAGGGCCCAAACGTGTATTTGTGCTATTACTGTGTTTAAATAACTTATAACTTATGTACTTCGAACTCTAGCCTCATAAAGAGACTAGAGGGGTGTGTTTAGCAATAAATACATATATTTTGAATATATACCTGGTGTGGTGCTCTTTCATTTGGTCACTCAAGAGATTATAGACTGGTAAAACAAGCTGCTTTACATTCCTTCAAGACTTAGCCTGAAGGCTGCTCTCCATAGCTACCACTAGGATAGCTTTCAATAAAGGTTGTCTTTAACCTATCTCCAATAAGGGGTTGTTTGGACTGGTGCAAGGTGCCCACTATAATTAGTGGACTGCATATACCAGGCCAACTTCTCACACTTACTATTTAGTATTGGCCACATACTGTGGTTTGATGAGGTCGATGGACACAAATCTTTTCTCCTTTCTTCCAGCAAGGGGCGGCAGAAGTACTGTTCTTGTTCCTTGAACTGCTAGGACAGGTACTGGTTGTCTGTAAGAAGGTCCAAATTCCTTCTTGTCCGCAATTTTTTCTCTGACTAGATCCCCAACTTTTGGAATCCAGACAGGCCTTGCTGGGACCGCCGGTTTTTCCCCAGTGGTGGTTGGCTGTAGGAATACGTTGCTTTGTTTCGTTCTTAACTCATTCAGTTCCTGTAAAACAGCCAAACGATCTTTGATATCAAATGTTTTATTTTACACCACTGTGCCTACGTGATCGAGATCTGGTACCCACATTCTTGTCCCAAATAGGACCTCATATGGAGTGACACCCCCTAGAGAACTTCTTGGAAGATTATTCAATGAGCGTTGGACCCCATTAAGATGTTTGACCCACCCATCACCCGAACCTAATACCCTAGCTGTTATAGACTGCTTTATGTCCCGGTTTGTCCTTTCCACAACCGAATTTCCCTCAGGATGGAATGGAGAGGAGTACCGCAATGCAACGCCCAGACTGGCCATGGCTTCTTTGTAAGCCCGAGAGCTAAACGCAGGGCCCTGGTCAGAATGTAGCGTGCCTATTGCATATGTGCCGATAAAGACTCGCAAATCTTTTATAACAGTTCGAGCGTCAGCCGAGCGCTGAGGCCATATCCATAGGAACCGTGATTCAGTATTTGTGGGATTGCGTTTGTCCAGAAGGACGCATGCGCGTAGATAGTCTAATGCTGTCTAACAGTGGTGTCTGTACTGGGCAGCTACATTTGTAGCATGGTGTCTGGTGGCTTTCCCGCTGTAATTTACAGTCTAAGCAGTTATTGATAAATATGTGAATTTCTGTATTCATTCCAGGCCACCAGTACATCTCCTTTAACGTCAAAATTGTTTTAGAGATCCCTTGATGTGACAGACCCTCCCCCAAATGTGTTTCATAAATCAAAGCTGCTCTACGTTCCATGTTTGGAATTACCCTATCCCCCACTCCAGGGATTCGAGCAAAAGGAACGTTGTTCACATCAATTACATAAGAGTACTTGAGTGGAAACTTTTTTGGTAACGCTGCACTGCTGCCTTTGCTTGAAGCATTGACAGCCAACATTATCTCACCGTCTATTTTTGTTTTTGAATGAGTGATCGCAGCTACGGAAGCCGTCTGAACAGCCCCCTTTGCGGCTTCGTCAGCCAATGAATTCCCTGCAACGTGAACGCCATCACGTTGATGACTCAGTGTGTGGATCACGTGAGCCTTTGGTAGTTCGTTTTTCAACTGAACTACTTGTTCCCAAAGCAGTTTGTGCTTTATTGTGCCACCTTTCGCGTCTTTGAAACCATTTTCAAGCCAGTTTTGTATATAGTCATTATACGACTGAACACAGTAAAAGGAATCACACACTATCAGTGTGGGGAATTCTCGATCTGTACTTTCAAGTGCCAGTTTGAATGCTTGTAGTTCAGCTCGCTGAGCTGTACAATCCCCTAGAGATTGAGGGGCATATTAGCAAGACCCACGTTAAAATTATCGCCGTTTTAGCGGCAGGAAACTGCCGCTAAAACGGCGATAATGGGCTTGCTAATATGCGTTATAGAATTCAATAGAAGCCCAGGTTAGATGTGCAGGACATCTAACCTGGGCTTCTATTGGAATTCCATAACGCATATTAGCAAGCCCATTATCGCCGTTTTAGCGGCAGTTTCCTGCCGCTAAAACGGCGATAATTTTAACGTGAGTTTTTGTGACCATAGGTCTGAAGATGCCATCTCGCATGCGACCTTTAACGATTGCACACGCTGCACTGTAAGCTTGCTTACTCCCTGTTGCGGGTTGTGCGGATCCGTCAGTGTAAATTATGAATTCGTACTGATCGAGAGGCAGAATTTTAGTAGGCAGAGGACATTCTTGTTCATATTGCAGGAATGCTTGTGTTTTTAAATCAGGATCAAAAACATATTCAACATCTGTTGCAGCAAGAGAATTAACCCATTGTATCCATCTTGGATGTAATGCTTTAGCATTTGGAATGCTTGCTTTTGTGACCGCTTCTAAAGCCGGTACTGGGGTTACGACAATAGTGCGTTTCCCTTGGGCTAAGGCTCTTTCTTTTGCTACAGCGGTTTGAACTGCTGTTAGAATTTTTTCAGTTGAACTGAAGCGCATTTCCGCTTGTGTGTACAAATGAGATTTGTATGCGATTGGTATTTTCTCACCCTCATTGAAGGTTAAGTAGGTGAATCCGCATTGACCCGAAATTATTCGGATCACCAGGTTTCGTTGACTTACGCGTGTTTGTAAGTGATTTGTTGCTAACATGTTAGCCTGGAGTGAACGCAAGATTTCTGTGTGTTCGTTTGTCCAATTTTTGATTGAAAAATCAGGTTTGATTAATGCGTAGAGAGGTTTAACCCTTTCTGCGTAATTTAGAATGTAAGTTCTTCCAAAGTTTAGGAAACCCAGGATGGATTGTAAGTTTTTTAGCGTTTTTGGAGGTTGGAGCAGCGCACACTTTTCTAAAAAGTTAGCTGCCAAGCTCTTGCCTTCCCTTGAAAGCTCATATCCTAGAAATAGGACATTGAGATGGGCAATTCGGGACTTTTTAAAGTTGAACTTGTAGCCCTCAGAGGCGAAGCCCAGTATAATGGTGCTTACCCTGTTCAAGTGTTTGTCCAGGTCATCGTCTGTCAGATAGATGTCATCGACATAAGACAATGCCTCATTGTCATAAATTTGTAGTAACTCCGTTACCCTCGCTGAGAATAAACCTGGGCTCTTCTTGAACCCTTGTGGGAGTCGACAAAAGTGACGCTGGGTCCCCATTATGGAGAATGCTGTTAAGTACCTGCTTTCAGGTGCTATGTTTTGACAAAAGAAACCATTCGAGATGTCTAATGTTGTTTTGTATTTTTTACGCACAATGTTATTCATTAATGCTATGCTATGTGCATTTTGCACTGCAAAAGTTTTAGAACAAGTGTTTAGGTGTCTGTAATCCAAAACTAGACGATATGTATTGTCTGGTTTGGAGACAGGAAACAAAGGATTGTTCATTGAGGAGGTGCATGTTTCAATCACCCCTTGGTATTCAAGTTGATCTAAGATCTCCCTGACCTGTTTTTTAGCTTCTTGCTTTATTGGATACTGCCTTTGTGCAGTTGGTTCATGTTTCAGATGTATTTTATGCTGAGGTGAGTCCTCATCCCACCCTACATGATTTTTATATAATGCTGGGGCCTGGGCTACTGCCCATTTCCTGGCATATGTATATTTTAGATGAATTGGAATATGGTTGGAGAAGGCAGGCATAATAATGTCCTCGCCGTGTGGGCACTCCCTGACAAATTGTGGTGGCCAGTCTTTTTCTGCTAGAAGTATGTCATAGCCCCTTGATAGTCTTTCCCAAAAAAGTGCTTTCACCTGTCTAGGTTTGTCTCCCTCCATCCGGAATGTTATTTCATATAACCTTTGTGGAGTACTAACCCTGGTGTCTACAGTCTCAACTGTAATGTACTCATTCAAGTCCACTATCTCCAGAAGTTCCTTCAGGTTCTGGCGAACTATTGTGACTTCTGCTGCACTGTCCAGCATTGTCTGAGCCCATTCTCCGTTCTTGAGTTGTGTTCTCAGTATTCTCGGCATGTCTGATCTTCAGACCTGCTACTTTCTTTTTGGAGAATTGAGGTTTTGTTTTGTTTTTTGGAGCGTGTTTTTCTTCTTTGGATTTCACGCGTTCTTCTCTATGTTCTGATCATCCTCTTCTTTCCGAAGTCTGTGATGAGATCTGAAAGGGACGAGAGGAACGTGTATCAGTATCTTGATACCTGTCAGGTTTTCTCAAATTATCCCTATTCCTGAGGTTATACCTCCTTTCAGAGGGCTCCTTTTGAGGAGACCTACCTCGGGATTGAGAACGTTTCTCGTTTGATTTTTGTTTAGTAGACTCCCACTGCTTTTTAGAAGATGTAGGAGTTTGTTTAATAGAGTCCTTCTCAGGACTTTCAGATAGTTTTGGTTTCACTGGTCTTCCACCCAAACTATCTCTGCCTAATTCTGCATAAGATTGTTCAATTATTCTGGGTAGTTCAGTTTGATGTTCTGTAACATCGAATTCCCTTAATCGTTGGCGGATCGCCACTGCTGCTGCCTCCCCTTTAATATTAGATAATATTATTGTTGAGACCTGGTCGAAATTTTTCAGTAATTTCATACCTAAATTTAGAGCAGGCTCTGCCCCGTATTCATTTTGAATTTGTTTCAGGACATCAGGTATTACCGCAATTGACGGAATGCCATGTGTTTTAGTATAGATGGCAGCAAAGACTGATCCCCAAGTGGTGCAGTCTTCCAGTTGTGGTGTGATCCCCATCGGTAAACTAATTGTTAGGATTCTGTGTTTCTCATACGGGCTAGTATTTGGAAATACTGCTTCGATTTGAGTAATTTTTTTAGCTATCCAGAATGGAATTTGCTCACGTTTTGTGGGCATTTTACCCATGACTGCGTAGAGAGTCTGTGGTGTAATTTTTAGTGTATTCCCCTGTTGGGGAGTTGGATTTGGAAGTGTCAATGGTTGCTGGACTGTGAAAGTCCGCATGACATATTGGACTAATTGTCTGTAGATTTTTATTAACTCTGTAAGTTGAATAAGTAATTCCTCATCTGACATTATATCCAGTTCAGGATGATGTGTGTAGCCGGCTAGAATCGGCCATGTTGCTCCTGGTCTACCTAGTGGACCGAGCCTGGTAATGTTTCTGTGATGTTTTAGGGCGCCTTTAAACCAGAGCTGATGGTCCTGGTATAATATAATAATAATACCGACATTTGTTGAGCGTGAACAGCTACCTCCAAGGAGGTGTCCCGGCGCTAAAGTGACAAGTAACACGCGCGCGGCAAGCAGCGATCAGGACACAAAAGATTAGGCCAGGTTAAAAAGCCATGTTTTAACTGCCTTCTTAAATTGTGACTCGGACGAGATCTGACGCAAGGAATTCGGAAGAGAATTCCATAATTTGGACGCCCCAAACATGAAAGATCTGCCACCCAGTCGGGATTTCTTCACTCGTGGAGTGCAGAGTAATTTCTGGGTGTTAGATCTCAGAGCACGTGTCTGCGTGTAAACACCCAGTCTGTATGTTAGTGGAATTTCAAAAACCCCCGAAAGGAATGTATTCCTCTGGTGGATCATCTTCTTTGTAGAAGTGAAACATGTGTGTTACTGGATTTGATTCAGGAAATATTACCCATGAATAGAATACCTCTGTCTGAAAGGATTCTTGTGCCTCTATCACGAAAACTGCTCTACCGCCTCTTGGTGGTAGGCCATGTTTTATAAGTTTTAGAGTGATGGCTCTTCTTAAGTTTGGAGCGATGTCTATAACACCCTCCTCGGTTTCAATTAAACCTGTAATGTTAAAAACTGCTGCTTGGGCTAGATCAGCCGCAGCTTCACCGTTTCCGGTTTCAGTCATTTTGTTTTTTGAAAAATGTAGAACAAGTTTCAAGGAAACAAAGATAAGGTGCACAATATTTTGGAACACTGTATCCTTCAACGTTGAGCAAACCAAACAGCTAATATATAGGGTGTTTCCTATGTAGCCGTGGTGGATACTTAACCCTGCCCACTCCAGACGTCTTTTGGAGTATATGGGTAGGGGTCTCTGAGAGAAAAAGCACGGCTGAGTTACTCAGTATCTAGCGTTAAATTACCGCCTTACCAATCGTTGGGCGCCATATAGTGTAGCTCCTATTTCCCTAATAGGCTCTGCGCATTGGAATAATATCCCCTATAGGTTTGACATAGGACTAAGGTCAGTATGTCCCTATCGAGTATATTAAACTTAATTACTTGTGCCAGCTAGCTCAGAGGCCACTAGAAACTCCTTGACGACAAGAAGGGAGTAGTTTCTGGCAGCCGCAAAACATGACAACTTTGTTTCTCTTTAGAATCAGAACAAGTCCCAGAGTCGTGGAAACAATAGATAACTATTTCACTCAGCTCAATCGTGCATGCTTAGTTTTCCTCAAAGTTACACAGAAAGAAATAGATGGGCGTTTCAATAAAAGGTTTATTGAACAGTCTTGTTTCTTGTGTAAGTTAAATGTGCTGTTACGATCACAAGACAGTATGCGAGATAAATAATGTACAGCGTAAGCAGTAGAAATAAATAATACTGCGATAGCATTATCTTTTAGCAGATATTCATTCACATAAATAACACAGTGTAGGAGAGTAGGATCTGCCTCTTATGTTGCCCCCACTTTTTTTTCAGATGTTTACACTGGTTTCTGGCTATAGTCTGGCTGGGCCCCTGCTAATCAGGGCCCCAGCCTCTCTGTTCTCTCTAAACGACTTGGAGTGCACTCTAGGTGCACTAGTGATTGGATACTGTGGTGCCTTATGAGTCCTTAGTATATGGTACCTTAGGTGCCAAGGGCATAGGTACTTCACAGGCCTACCAGGGGCTGAAGCATGTCTTATGCCACCCCTGGGAAGCAGACTAAATCTGACACCACAGGTCTGCTACTGCAGCCTGGGTAAGGTGGTGCATGCACCCCTTACTGTGGTATGGGCTACCTATACCACTACATACATACACACATACAAACCTATAAGTCACTCCTATGGCAGGCCTTATCAATCCTGAAGGCAGAGTGCTTGGTTCTTATGTGAGAGGGTGTCCCTCCATGAGCAGAGCCCCTCTGCAGCATTCAGAGACCCTTCTCTGATGCTGTTTGTAGTGCAGCCTGACCATATACTCTTAAGCGCATTATAACCTCGCGTTAAATGCTAACTTTGGGATGGCTGCACGGAAACATGTCGTGTTTGGTGTCAAACATCTTGGAATACTACCCCTCCGCCAGTTCTGGTGGCGGGGGTAGCATTCCACCCTTCTAGAGGGAGAGACATGTACACACCGGCCTACCAGGTAACTTCTTTCCAGAGCCCTGGCATCACAAAATGGATGCCACCAGTCACAGACACTGGGCTGCCCTCCTGCTGTTGACCGAAACTCGCAGTGGAGGAAGCCCAACAATAGGTATCCTGTCACAGGAGGGTGTGACCACCTTCCAGACAGGGTTTAGTGTATTGGGGCTGGGTGGGTGCACTCTTAGGGTGCTTTGAAGTCCTGCACTGGGGGAGCAGAAGGCTCCTCTGTGCATATGCCAGTTCAAACCAGCTCAGGGGCTACCTGCCCCTGCTCTGGCGTGAAACTGGACAAAGGGAAGTGGGTGTAGCCACCCCTCCCCTGACCCTCCCATAGGTGGGGTCATAGAGCTAGTCCCTCCCTTCTTTTTAGTATAAGAGGGGGAACCTGTGCATTGCAACCCAGATCTCCCTGGACGACGCTCTACAGAAGAATCCTGGACCTTCGACGTTCCACTACCTTTGGAAGACTGAAGAATCTCCCTTGGAGTCAAGGAGTGACTCCCCTGCTTGGCAGGCACCAAAAACTACAATGACGGTCGCAAACTATGCTGCTCCCGCCGGAGCCCAAAGTCCCTGCAGCCCAGGAAGAGGATTTCCTGACTTCTCCAAGGCCATCGTGAGTCCCCAGCGAAGCTGAGGCAAGTGGACCCCACGAGCGATGAGGAACCGCAGCCCCTGGGTACCATGCACTATTGTCGAGTGCAACCCCTTCACGACATTCTACGAACTTGTGCTTTAGACCACGTGTGGTCCCAGCCTCTAACAGAGATCCCTCCCGAATTCAGAGGCCTACACCGTCCCGAGTGACCGTGGGCCCCTGTTGATTGGATCCTCCCGAGGTGTCTTTGCAATCCCTTGCCAGCCGGCTTGTGGGTCCCCAGAAGACTTTCCAACAAAACCAAAGGGCTCCCCTGGTTGCTCCAGGCCTGCCCTGACCTACCCTTGCTGGGTAAGTCCCCCAGACCTTGCTGGTCTGCACCTTTGACTTTTCCTCATCACCACAAGACTTGCTGCTACCAAGGCTTGTTGGCTCCAATCGAGTCGCTGACACCTCAGTAAGCTGCAGACGTTGTGGGACACACCGAATCCAGCTCCTGGTCATCATTGACACTGCCTGGACCACGTGGTCGAAGAGTCAAGACACCAGTGAACGACCCGAAGCTGTCGACGACGGTGGGCATTCATCTTCCTTGCCCAGAGTCACTGCCAAGTGACTGTGAACACTGTCCCCTCTGCTTTCAGGTCTTCCTCCTTCCGAATCCAGGCTTGGATTCCAAAGGACACTTCTTCTGTCGTCGCAAGCAGCAAGTCTTCACTGGCTCTCATTGAAATCGACGCCGCGACCCGACACCAAAGGACACCTATGCACCCGGCTCCCCTGGGTGAGGTAACTTCAGCACTATGGTGCTCCTGTGGGTGTGGGCCCTAGAACTACTTACCCTGTAAGTGGCTTGCTTGTAGCTACCCTGGAAGTGCCCTAAAACTCCTATTTTCCCCGTGCGATTATCGCACTGGCTCGTGCAGGGCTCGCGTCTGTGTTAGACACATCGCGTCCAACTCCCTTGTAACTCTATCAGTATCCGCGTCCTTTGACTCGTACTGACCGATCGGTGTGTTTGCCTCGAACACGCCAGGGACCTGTAGCATTGATAACTCAATCGCGTTCTCTCGCATAGACTCGTACAGGACTCGCACCAGTGTCTGAACACCGCGTCCGTCCCCTGTGGGTCTCCTACAACTACCTGATGTGGTTCTCTGGGGTCCCTCGATTCTAAATGCTCTAGACCACGGTCTAGCCAAGATAAGATTGTGCTATTTACTTGTGCTAACTTATTTTGATAAAACATTGACTTGTACATATGTTCCTGGCTTCTAATCTCATAAAGAGATTAGTAGAGAGTTGTTTATTAATAAATACATATATATTTGAGATATATACCTATGTGGTGTCTTTTCATTTGGTGATTCAAGAGATTGTGTGGTAAAACAAGCTGCTTTACATTCCTCCAAGACTTAGCCTGAAGGCTGCTCTCCACAGCTACCACTAGGATAGCTTTCTATAGAGGTTGTCTTAAACCTACCTACCATAAGAGTCGAATTGTACTGGTGCAAGGTGTCCACTTTAACTAGTGAACAGCATATACCAGGCCAACTTCTCACATTGGTGGCAGCGTGTGGGATTCCAGCTTGCTATTGTTTTACCAGAAAATCTCTATTTGAATTACTAACTGAAAACCAGTATAGGTACTCAAGGTACATATAAAGTCAAGCTTAGTATCACTAAGTTCTACTGAACTTAGAGCTGTGTGCCAAGGGATAGCACACCCTTTCTACAGCTCAAGCTAGGATCAGTAGTCCACAAACTAGTGTAGGTAGTACAACACTGCACAACACTAGAATGTCCTTAAGGGATGGACCCAGTGGATCCACCCAGCTTCAGTATAAGGACATGACTTTCTTTGACTTGAAAGCCATGTGTGCTGAGAGGCACCTGAAGATAGGACAGAGTCCCTCCACACTACACCTGATAGATCTGCTGACAGCAGATGATCTTAGATTAGCTCTAGGAGCTAATGGGTCTGAATCAGGGGGTGGGTCAATTACAGTGTCTGGGTCAGATGATGAACATCAAGTTGACCAAGACTCTGTGATTGTAGGGCCAGGCCCCAAGGGGTCTGAAAAGGACAGAGGAATTCTCCCTAAGAGGACTGACACAGTGGAAGAGAGGCACAGGTCCCTTTCTAGGGACTCTGACCGCTCCTATCACACTGGCAGAGAATTTGTCCAGCAGAGGAACTCCTACTTTCCCAGAAGAGAGACCTCCTCTGAAAGACTGTGCAAACTGCTGCAGTATGAGGAAGCAAGATTTGCCCTCAAAACCAAGCAGTTGGCATTAGATAGAGAAGCCTTTGAGCTCCAGAGAGCTTCTAGAAAAGAGGGGTTAGAACCCCTGGTGGCAGCAACAGTGTCCCTAGAGGCAGAGAATATATTCCAGACCATAGGAACCTGAGCAAGGTTGTTCCTCCCTACCAGAGTGGGGATGATATCCATAAGTGGATAACTGCTATGGAAAGGGCCTGTAGAGTACAACAGGTCCCCCAAAAGCAGTGGGCAGCAATCTTGTGGCTCTCCTTTTCAGATAAAGGTAGAGACAAGCTCCTCACTGTTAGAGAAGAGGATGCTGATGACTATGAAGTCCTGAAGAGTGCACTGATAGATGGGTTTGGCTTAACCACTGAGCAGTACAGGTTGAAGTTCAGAGACACCCAGAAGGCACAGACTCAGGACTGGACTGACTTTGTAGATTGTGCAACCAAGGCTCTGGAGGGTTGGCTGGTTGGCAGTAGGGTTACTGATTTCAAGGGATTGTATAATCTAATGATGAGAGAACAGATCCTTAATAATTGCCAGAACCAGTTGTTGCATCAACACCTGGTGGACTCCGACCTGACCTCTCCCCAAGAATTGGGAAAGAAGGCGGACAAGTGGGTCAGAACCAGGGTGAGGCAGAAAACCCATAACCAAGGGGGTGACACCAAGAAGCAGGATTCTAAGGGCTCTGAGAAAGGTGGGGATAAGTCAACCGACCAGAAGTCTTCACAAGGGCCCCAAAAATCTGCATCTGGTGGGGAGTCACAAGCCAACAAAGGAAAAGGCCAAAAGAAGCCCTGGTGCAAATTCTGTAAACAGAAAGGGCACTGGACTTCTGACTGTAACAAGTCCAAAGACCAAACCACCACCACTCCTGCCCCTAAGGTAACTGTTCCCCTAGTCCAGCTACTGGTGGAGGTGGTACTCAGAAGAAGGGTGTAGTAGGGTTGACCCTGGGTTCTGAAGTGGACTCTGACCTAGTCAGAGTAACCACACAGGCATTGCTGATTTGTGATGGAGACATTGACATGTCCTTCCTAGTAAGCCCCAGTAATCTGGGCAAATACAAACAGCAGCCTGTAATAAATGGCAAACAGGCTTTGGCATTTAGGGACACAGGTGCTAGTGTCACCATGGTGGCAGAGGATCTTGTGGACCCTGGACAGATCATCCTGGGCGAAATGTACCAGGTGACCAATGCAAGCAATGTCAGGACCAACCATAGTCTGGCAGTTGTGAATTTCTCCTGGGGAGGGGTAACTGGCCTCAAGAAGGTTGTAGTCAGTGCAGACCTCCCTGTAGAATGTCTATTGGGCAATGATCTAGAAACTTCAGCCTGGTCTGAAGTAGAGTTATGGACTCATGCTGAGATGTTGGGCATCCCTGCAGAGGTATTTGCTGTGACCAGTTCACAAGCCAAAATGCATGACACTGAATCAGCTCTGGATCCTGAAATTATGGACCAGATGCTTCCCAAGAGGAGGAGCAGTAGGGTTAAGGCAGTGCCTTCCCCTCTGTCTCAGATCACAGATTCCCCTCCCCAGGGAGGAGGAGCAGACCCTGAAGAAGGAACTGCCCCAGAGGAACTTGAGCCTGATCAGGTTGAGTTCTTGGGGGCAGGGGGCCCTTCTAGGGAAGATCTGAGTAAGGAGCAACAGTGCTGCCCCTCTCTTGAACCCCTCAGACAGCAGGCTGCTGCTGAGGCTGCTGGGAGTGCTAGTGGGTCCTATAAAGTTTATTGGGATGAGGGACTCCTATATTCTGAAGGTAGAGATCCAGCCCCTGGAGCCACCAGGAGGTTGGTAATACCTCAGAAGTTTAGGGGGCTCCTCTTGACCCTAGCACATGATATCCCTTTGGCAGGTCACTTGGGCCAAAACAAGACCTGGGACAGGCTTGTTCCACATTTTCATTGGCCACATATGTCAGAGGACACAAAGGAGTTTTGTCGTTCATGTGTCACATGACAAGCCAGTGGCAAGGCAGGTGGCACAACAAAGGCCCCCCTGATACCACTGCCTGTGGTGGGGGTACCCTTTGAAAGGGTAGGGATTGACATTGTTGGTCCCCTTGACCCTCAAACTGCATCTGGACACAGATTTATCCTGGTGGTAGTGGATCATGCCACCAGGTACCCAGAGGCAATTCCCCTGAGGACCACCACAGCCCCTGTGGTGGCAAGAGCCCTCATTGGAGTCTTCTCCAGAGTGGGTTTCCCAAAGGAGGTCATCTCTGACAGAGGTACTAACTTCATGTCAGGATATTTGAAAGCAATGTGGAAGGAGTGTGGTGTGACTTATAAGTTCACTACCCCCTATCACCCACAATGCAATGGTTTGGTTGAACGCTTCAACAAAACCCTTAAGGGAATGATTAAAGGACTCCCAGAGAAGCTTAGGCGGAAATGGGACCTTCTTCTTCCCTGCCAGTTGTTTGCCTACAGAGAGGTTCCACAGAAGGGGGTTGGTTACAGCCCAATTGAGCTTCTGTTTGGGCATCCTGTAAGAGGTCCATTGTGTTTGGTCAAAGAGGGCTGGGAGTTACCTCTCAAGCCCCCAAACAGGATGTGATGGACTATGTACTTGGTCTCCGCTCCCGGATGGCTGAATACATGAAAAAGGCAACCAAAAACCTTGAGGCCAGCCAAGAATTACAAAAAGCTTGGCATGACCAAAGGCTGTGCTGACTGTGTACCAGCCAGGACAGAAAGTGTGGGTGTTGGAGCCTGTGGCCCCAGCAGCCCTCCAAGACAAGTGGAGTGGCCCCCATACAATAGTTGAACAAAAGGGAGAAGTCACCTATCTGGTGAATCTTGGAACTCCCAGGAGCCCCCTGAGGGTGCTCCATGTCAACAGATTAAAGCCATATGTTGACAGGGCTGACATGGGCTTGCTCATGGCCACTGATGAGGACCAGGAGGAGGAGAGTGACCCTCTCCCTGACCTTCTCTCACAGAACCCTGATGATGGGTCAGTAGATGGTGTTGCTTTGGCCAGCAGCCTCACTGACCATCAGCAAACTGAGTGCAGACAGGTTCTGCAACAGTACAGACATATGTTTAGCCTGACCCCCAGTCAGACTACCTGGTGCACCCATGAGGTGGACACTGGGGACAGTCTGCCTGTCAAGAGGAAAATCTACAGGCAACCTGAACATGTCAGGGACTGTATCAGGACTGAAGTCCAGAAAATGTTGGAGTTAGGTGTAATTGAGCCTTCAGATAGCCCTTGGGCTAGCCCAGTAGTCCTAGTACCCAAGCCTCATACCCAGGGTGGTAAGAAAGAAATGAGGTTTTGTGTAGACTACAGAGGCCTCAATGCAGTCACTAGGACTGATGCCTATCCCATACCAAGGGCAGATGAGCTGATTGATACTTTGGCCTCAGCCAAGTATCTAAGTACATTTGACCTAACAGCTGGCTACTGGCAGATCAGATTAGCTGATGATGCAAAAGCCAAAACAGCATTTTCGACCCCTGGTGGGCACTACCACTTTGTGGTGATGCCCTTTGGATTGAAAAATGCACCTACCACTTTTCAGAGGTTGGTGAATAAAGTTCTGGCAGGGATGGAAACTTATTGCTCAGCTTATCTAGATGATATTGCTGTCTTTAGTTCCTCCTGGCAGGATCACCTGGTCCACCTCAGAAATGTTTTGGAGGCTCTGCAGAAAGCAGGCCTCACTATCAAGGCCACTAAGTGCCAGATAGGGCAGAGTCAGGTTGTGTACCTGGGCCACCTTGTAGGTGGAAACCAGGTTCAGCCTTTACAGAGCAAAATCCAAACCATAATGGAATGGGTTGCTCCAACCACCCAGACACAGGTGAGAGCCTTCTAAGGCCTGACTGGGTACTATAGGAGGTTACCCGCCCCCACTCCAACGGCACAGCGTGATGCTGCTTGCATGATTCTTCTTTAGTACATAATTTTGTCCTGGTTTTTCCTTTCTTTCATCATGTTTTCCACTCTACTTCCTCATTTTAGTTTCACACGTAAGGTAACATGCCAATTGTCACCAGTTTCTCATGTTCAGGATTGTCCATCCGGACCTTATTTCAAGAACAAGTACAGATGCAAAAACGTTCATCCAAAGTAGTATTTTATTAACCCAATGCATTTCGGGCACATCAAAACCAGGACAAAATTATGTACTAAAGAAGAATCATGCAAGCAGCCTCACGCTGTGCCGTTGGAGTGGGGGCGGGTAACCGGCCCTTAAATATAGTAATATAATACTCAGGTGCCGTTAAGGCAGGGCACCATACCAGTGAGCACGCGACCATGTACGAATGGTGAGGACTAACATGGATAAACTTATTGTTTCAAGCGGGTGTGCATTCCCTATTTTCAAATTTGTAGTCTTCATAACTTTGCCTTACCACGGGTTTGCACCCTATGTCAAGACGGAATCTGTTACGAACTTTGAAAAAATTGCTATTATCACACGTAAGGCGGAAGATCGCGTGCATCCAGCAATGTTTTACTGAATGGGGCACTTAAATGAACAGTAACAAGCATTGAAAGACAATTGCAGCAATGATCATAATCTTTTTAATGTGTTTAGGTGTGATGTTGCACTTATTGCACTAATTTTTCATTTTTATTAACACGCCACTTGTGCTATTTCATTGAGTTGTTTGAATATGTTGTCCTAGTGCATTATGGGAATGGTAGTAGTTAGGAATCTAGGACATAGTTCCAGGGAGTGGGGTCAATCAAGTTGTTAATTGGTTGCCAGAAATGTAGGTGGGGTTAATAAAATACTGCTTTGGATGAACGTTTTTGCATCTGTACTTGTTCTTGAAATAAGGTCCGGATGGACAATCCTGAACATGAGAAACCGGTGACAATTGGCATGTTACCTTACGTGTGAAACTAAAATGAGGAAGTAGAGTGGAAAACATGATGAAAGAAAGGAAAAACCAGGACAAAATTATGTACTAAAGAAGAATCATGCAAGCAGCATCACGCTGTGCCGTTGGAGTGGGGGCGGGTAACCGTCCCTTAAATATAGTAATATCACAAAATGGATGCCACCAGTCACAGACACTGGGCTGCCCTCCTGCTGATGACCGAAACTCGCAGTGGAGAAAGCCCAACAATAGGTATCTGAAGAATCTCCCTTGGAGTAAAGGAGTGACTCCCCTGCTTGGCAGGCACCAAAAACTACAACAACGGTCGCAAACTACGCCGCTCCCGCCGGAGCCCGAAGTCCCTGCAGCCCAGGAAGAGGATTTCCTGACTTCTCCAAGGCCATCGTGAGTCCCCAGCGAAGCTGAGGCAAGTGGACCCCACGAGCGACAAGGAACCGCAGCCCCTGGGTACCGTGCACTATTGTCAAGTGCAACCCCTTCACGACATTTTACGAACTTGTGCTTTGGACCACGTGTGGTCCCAGCCTCTAACAGAGATCCCTCCCGAATTCAGAGGCCTACACCATCCCGAGTGACCGTGGGCCCCTGTTGAGTGGATCCTCCCGAGGTGTCTTTGCGATCCCTTGCCAGCCGGCTTGTGGGTCCCCAGAAGACTTTCCAATGAAACCAAAGGGCTCCCCTGGTTGCTCCAGGCCTGCCCTGACCTACCCTTACTGGGTAAGTCCCCCAGACCTTGCTGGTCGGCACCTTTGACTTTTCCTCATCACCACCTCAGTAAGCTGCAGACATCGTGGGACACACCGAATTCAGCTCCTGGTCATCATCGACGCTGCCTGGACCACGTGGTTGAAGAGTCAAGACACCAGTGAACGACCCGAAGCTGTCGACGATGGTGGGCATTCATCTTCCTTGCCCAGAGTCACTGCCAAGTGACTGTGAACACTGTCCCCTCTGCTTTCAGGTCTTCCTCCTTCCGAATCCAGGCTTGGATTCCAACGGACACTTCTTCTGTCGTCGCAAGCAGCAAGTCTTCACTGGCTCCCATTGAAAACGACGCCGTGACCCGACACCAAAGGACACCTATGCACCCGGCTCCTCTGGGTGAGGTAACTTCAGCACTACGGTGCTCCTGTGGGTGTGGGCCCTAGAACTACTTACCCTGTAAGTGGCTTGCTTGTAGCTACCCTGGAAATGCCCTAAAACTCCTATTTTCCCCGTGCGATTATCGCACTGGCTCGTACAGGGCTCGCGTCTGTGTTAGACACATTGCGTCCAACTCCCTTGTAACTCTATCAGTATCCGCGTCCTTCGACTCGTACTGACCAATCGGTGTGTTCGACTCGAACACGCCAGGGACCTGTAACATTGATAACTCAATCGCGTTCTCTCGCATAGACTCGTACAGGACTCGCACCAGTGTCTGAACACCGCGTCCGTCCCCTGTGGGTCTCCTACAACTACCTGGGGTGGTTCTCTGGGGTCCCTCGATTCTAAATGCTTTAGACCACGGTCTAGCCAAGATAAGATTGTGATATTTACTTGTGCTAACTTATTTTGATAAAACATTGACTTGTACATATGTTCCTGGCTTCTAATCTCATAAAGAGATTAGTAGAGAGTTGTTTATTAATAAATACATATATATTTGAGATATATACCTGTGTGGTGTCTTTTCATTTGGTGATTCAAGAGATTGTGTGGTAAAACAAGCTGCTTTACATTCCTCCAAGACTTAGCCTGAAGGCTGCTCTCCACAGCTACCACTAGGATAGCTTTCTATAAAGGTTGTCTTAAACCTACCAACCATAAGAGTCGAATTGTACTGGTGCAAGGTGTCCACTTTAACTAGTGAACAGCATATACCAGGCCAACTTCTCACACACAGACTAAAAAATGCGAGTACTCATACGATGCGTTTCTAAGCTAGTTCTACCCCACTGTGCCTAACCTAACCTAGGTGTAGGGAGAGGTATGAAGTAGGTGAAGTATTCCTTACTATGGTATACTAAGAGTATGTTAAGTCTAGTATGCCTAGTATGCCAAGTATGCCAAGAGTCCCTCTAGGTTCTAGTCAGCTCCATACCTTTAGAATGAGAGAGGTGGGAATCTCTTTGCCAGACTCGAACTCCAACACCCCGCAAGGAAGTTAGACCACTGGAAGCTGGACTCTCTGCGTGCAGGGATGACAGCGTCTTCTCAGTGCGTCAGGCCGGGAAACGGGCTCCTCTGAAGTCGAGGTCTCCTCTAGTTTACAAGGGCTAGGGAAGGTATATTTATACCTGAGAGGTACCTCAGAATGTTAGCATTGACGTGAATCGGACAGCGGAAGACGTCATGAATGAACCCCTAAGGTATAATGGTTCATGCATAATAGATGAGTCCTTGAAGAAATCAATAGTCCTGTGCTAGGGAAACTCCCGAAGCCTAAGGGTCTGTTCTTCAAGAACTCGTTGTGACGTTAGGGTGGACGGATGTCGGAGACCATGCCTGTATTTGGAGTGCACGGTTTAATGCCTAAATAAGGACTGGGATTTTATGCCTATATAAGGGCAGGGCGAATTGTGCTTATATAAGGACATGATACAGGAAAGCCCGTGTATGGACACCCTAAGAGCAATACAACAAGAGTACTTGAGTGGAAATTATTTTGGTAACGCTGCACCACTGCCTTTGCTTGAAGCATTGACAGCCAACAATATCTCACTGTCTATTCTCGTTTTTGAGCGAGTGATCGCAGCTACGGAAGCCGTCTGAACAGCCCCCTTTGCGGCTTCATCAGCCAATGAATTCCTGCAACGTGAACGCCATCACGTTGATGACTCAGCGTGTGTATCACGTGAGCTTTTGGTAGTTCGTTTTTTAACTGAACTACTTGTTCCCAAAGCGTTTTATGCTTTACTGTGCCACCTTTTGCATCTTTGATCCCGTTTTCAAGCCAATTCTGTATATATTCATTATACGACTGAACACAGTAAAAGAATCGCACACTATAAGTGTGGGGAATTCGCGATCTGTATTTTCAAGTGCCAGTTTAAATGCTTGTAGTTCAGCTCGCTGAGCTGTACAATCTCCTAGAGATTGAGTTTTAGTGATCATTGGTCTGAAGTTACCATCTTGCATGTGACCTTTAACGATTGCGCATGCTGCACTGTAAGCTTGCTTACTCCCTGTAGCGGGTTGTGCTGATCCGTCAGTGTAAATTATAAATTCGTACTGATCAAGAGGCAAAATTTCAGTGGGCAGAGGACATTCATGTTCATATTGCAGGAACGCTTGTGTTTTTAAATCAGGATCAAAAACATATTCAACATCTGTTGCAGCAAGAGAATTAACCCATTGTGTCCATCTAGGATGTAAAGCTTTTGCATTTGGAATGCTCGCTTTTGTAACCGCCTCTAAGGCTGGTACTGGGGTTACGACAATAATGCGTTTTCCTTGAGCTTGAGCTCTTTCTTTTGCTACAGCGGTTTGAACTGCTGTCAGTATTTTTTCTGTTGAAGTGAAGCGCATTTCTGCTTGTGTATACAAATGTGATTTGTATGCTATTGGTACTTTTTCACCCTCATTAAATGCTAAATAGGTTAATCCGCATTGACCCGAAATTATTCGGATCACTAAATTGCGTGTATTTACGCGTGTTTGTAAGTGATTTGTTGCTAACATGTTAGCTTGGAGTGAACACAGGATTTCTGTGTGTTCCCGTGTCGAGTGTTTTGTTGAAAAATCAGGTTTGATTAATTCGTAGATAGGTTTAACCCTTTCTGCGTAATTTAGAATGTAAGTCCTTCCAAAATTTAGGAAACCCAAGATGGATTGTAAATTTTTCAGCGTTTTTGGAGGTTGGAGCAGCGCGCACTTTTCTAAAAAGTTAGCTGCCAGGCTCTTGCCTTCACTTGAAAGCTCATATCCCAGGAAAAGGACATTGAGATGGGCAATTCTGGATGTTTTAAAGTTGAATTTATAGCCTTCAGAGATGAAGCCCAATATAATGGTACTTACCCTGTTCAAGTGCCTATCTAGGTCATCGTCTGTCAGATAGATGTCATTGACATATGACAATGCCTCATTATCATAAATTTGTAGTAACTCTGTTACCCTTGCTGAGAATAACCCCGGGCTATTTTTGAACCCTTGTGGGAGTCTACAAAATTGACGCTGGGTCCCTATTATTGAGAAAGCTGTTAAGTACCTGCTTTCAGGTGCTATGTTTTGACAAAAGAAACCATTTGAAATGTCCAATGTGGTTTTATATTTTTGACGCACAATGTTATTCATTAATGCTGTACTATGTGCATTTTGCACTGCAAATGTTTTGGAACAAGTGTTCAAGAGTCTGTAATCCAAAACTAGACGATATGTATTGTCTGGTTTGGAGACAGGAAACAAAGGATTGTACATTGAGGAGGTGCATGTTTCAATCACCCCTTGGTATTCAAGTTGATCTAAGATCTCCCTGACCTGTTTTTTAGCTTCTTGCTTTATTGGGTACTGCCTTTGTGCAGTAGGTTCATTTTTTGTTGTATTTTGTGGTGAGGTGAGTCCTCATCCCATCCTACATGATTTTTATATAATGCTGGGGCCTGGGCAACTGCCCATTTCCTGGCATAAGTATATTTTAGGTGAATTGGAATATGGTTGGAGAAGGCAGGCATAATAATGTCCTCGCCATGTGGGCACTCCCTGACAAAGTGTGGTGGCCAGTCTTTTTCTGCTAGAAGTATATCATAACCCCTTGAAAGTTTTTCCCAAAGAGTATTTTCACTTTTCTTGGTATGTCTCCCTCCATTCGGAGTGTTATTTCATATAACTTTTGTGGAGTACTAACCCTGGTGTCTACAGTTTCTACTGTGATGTACTCATTCAAGTCCACTATCTCCAGAAGTTCCTTCAGGTTCTGGCGAGCTATTGTGACTTCTGCTGCACTGTCCAGCATTGTCTGAGCCCATTCTCCGTTCTTGAGCTGTGGTCTCAGTATTCTCGGCATGTCTGATCTTCAGACCTGCTACCTTCTTCTTTGTGAATTGAGGTTTTGATTTATTTTTCTGAACGTGTTTGTCGTCTTTGGATTTCACGCGTTCTTCTCTATGTTCTGACCGTCCTCTTCTTTCTGCTGTCTGTGACGATATCTGAAAGGTATGAGAGGAACGTGTATCAGTATCTTGATACCTGTCAGGTTTTCTTAAATTATCCCTATTCCTGAGGTTATACCTCCTTTCAGAGGGCTCCTTTTGAGGAGACCTACCTCGAGATTGAGAACGTGTCTCGTTTGAATTTTGTTTATTAGTTTCCCACTCCTTTTAGAAGATGTAGGATTTTGTTTAATAGAGTCCTTCTCAGGACTTTCAGATAGTTTTGGCTTCAAAGGTTTTCCACCCAAACTATCTCTGCCTAATTCTGCATAAGATTGTTCTATTATTCTGGGTAGTTCATGTTGATGTTCCGTTACATCAAATTCCCTTAAGCGTTGGCGGATCGCCACTGATGCTGGCTCCCCTTTAATATTAGATAATATTATTGTTGAGACCTGGTCGAAGTTTTTCAGTAATTTCATACCTAAATTCAGAGCAGGCTCTGCCCCGTATTCGTTTTGAATTTGTTTCAGGACATCTGGTATTACTGCAATTGATGGAACACCATGTGTTTTAGTATAGATGGCAGCAAAGACTGCGCCCCAAGTGGTGCAATCTTCCAGTTGTGGTGTGATCCCCATTGGTAAACAGATTGTTAGGATTCTGTGTTTCTCATAAGGGCTAGTATTAGGAAATACTGCTTCGATTTGAGTAATTTTTGTAGCTATCCAGAATGGAATTTGCTCACGTTTTGTGGGCATTTTACCCATGACTGCGTGTAAAGTCTGTGGAGTAATTTTTAGTGTATTCCCCTGTTGAGGGGTTTGATTTGGAATGGTCATTGGTGGTTGGACTGTGAAAGTCCGCATGACATATTGGACTGATTGTCTGTACATTTTTATTAACTCTTGTAGTTGAGTAAGTAATTCCTCGTCTGACATTACATCGATGTCAGGATGAGGTGTGTAGCCGGCTAGAATCGGCCGTTGCTCCTGGTCTACCTCGTGGACCAAGCCTGGTAATGTTTTTGTGATGTTTTAGGGCGCCTTTAAACCAGAGATTATGCTCCTGGTATGTGAGTGGAATTTCAATATCCTCGAAAGGAATATATTCCTCCGGTGGTTCATCTTCTTTAAAGAAGTGATACAGTTTAGTTATTGGATTTGATTCTGGGAATACTATCCATGAATAGAATACCTCTGTCTGAAAGGATTCGTGTGCCTCTATCATGAAAACTGCTCTACCACCTCTTGGTGGTAGGCCGTGTTTTATAAGTTTTAGAGTGATGGCTCTCCTTAAGTTTGGATGGATGTTTATAATACCCTCATCGGTTTCATTTAAACCTGTAAAATTAAAAGCTGTTACGACTGGATCAGCCGCAGCTACACCGTTCTCGGTGCCATTATCCCCGTGCAGGGACATTTGTTTTTTGAAAAATGTAGAACTAGTTTCAAGGAAACAAAAGATAAGGTGCACAATATTTTGAAACACTGTATCCTTCAACGTTGAACAAACCAAACAGCTAATATATAGGGTTTTTGTCCTATTTAGCTTTGGTGGATACTTAACCCTACCCACTCCAGACGTCTTATGGAGTATGTGAGTAGGGGTCTCTGAGAAAAGCACGACTGAGTTACTCAGTATCTAGCGTTAAATTAGTGCCTTACCAAACTGTTGGGCGCCATGTAGTGTAGTTCCTATTTCCCTAATAGGCTCTGCGCATTGGAATAATATACCCTTTAGATTCGACATAGAACTGAGGTCAGTATGTCCCTATCGAGTATATTAAACTTAATTACTTTGTGCCAGCTAACTCAGAGGCCCCTAGAAACTCCTTGTAAACAAGAAGGGAGTAGTTTGTGGCAACCGCATAAACATGACAACTTTGTTTCCCTTTAGAATCGGAACACTCTCAGAATTGTGGAAACAATAGATAACAGTTTCACTCAGCTAATCGTGCATGCTTAGTTTCTTCAGAGTTACACAGAAAGAATAGATGGGCATTTCAATAAAAGGATTTATTGAACAGTCTTGTTTCTCGTGTAAGAGATATGAGCTGTTATGATCACAAGACAGTATGCAAGATATATAATGTACAGCGTAAGCAGTAGAAAGAAATAATACTGCACTAGCATTATCTTTTAGCTATGACACATATATTAATATACATAAATAACATAAGCTAAAAATGCGAGTACTCATAAGATGCTTCTCTAACTAGTTCTACCCCAGTGTACCTAACCTAACCTAGGTGTAGGGCAAGGTAAGAAGTAGGTGATGTATTCTATAGTATGGTATGCTATAGTCTAGTATGCCAAGTCTAGTATGCCAAGAGTCCCTCTAGGTTCTAGTCAGCTCCATACCTTGAGAATGAGAGAGGTGGGAATCTCCTTCCGGATCTCGAACTCTAACACCCCGCGAAGGGAGTCAGAACACTGGAAGCTGGATTCTCTGCGAGCAGGAATGACAGTGTCTCTTGTCAGTGCGTCAGGCCGGGACACGGGCTCCTCTAAAGTCGAGGTCTCCTCCTACTTGCTTGGGCAAGGGAAGGTATATTTATACCTGGTAGGTACCTTGGAATGTTAGCATTGACGTAAAGTCGGGCAGAGGAAGACGTCAGGAATGAACCCTTAAGGAATAGCGGTTCATGCATAATAAATGAGTTCTTGGAGAAATCAATAATCCTGTGCTAGGGGAACTCCCAAGAGCTTAAGGGTCTGGTTTCTAAGAACTCGTTGTGACGTTAGGGTGGACGGATGTAAGTGACCATGCCTGTATTTGGATAGCATGGTTAATGCCTAAATAAGGACTGGGATATTATGCCTATATAAGGGCAATGAAAATTGTGCCTATATAAGAATATGTTTCAGGAAAACCTATATACGGACACCTAAAGCGGAATACAACAGAAGGAGGCAATAGAAGTGCAGAAAGAAGCAACAGAGGTGCGGAAAGAGGCAAAAGGGGTGCAGAAAGAGGCAAGACAAGTGCAAAAAGAGGGAACAGGGGTGTAGAAAGAGGCAAGAGAGGTGCAGAAAGATAAATGAGGGGTGCAGAAAGAGGCAAGAGATCTGCAGAAAAAAGCAACAGAGGTGCTGAAAGAGGCAAGTGAGGTGCAGAAAGGGGCAGAAGATCTGCAGAAAAAAGCAACAGAGGTGCTGGAGGAGGCAAGTAAGGTGCAGAAAGAAGCAAGAGAGGTGCAGAAAGAGGCAATAGAAGTGCAGAAAGAAGCAACAGAGGTGCGGAAAGCGGCAAAAGGGGTGCAGAAAGACGCAAGACAAGTGCAGAAAGAGGGAACAGGGGTGTAGAAAGAGGCAAGAGACATACAGAAAGAGAAAAGAGGGGTGCAGAAAGAGGCAAGAGATCTGCAGAAAAAAGGAAGAGAAGTGCAGAAAGAAGTAACAGGTGCTGAAAGAGGCGCGAAGGGTGCAGAAAGAGCAAGAGAAGTGCAGAAAGAGGCAACAAAGGTAAAGAAAGAGGCAAGAGAGGAGGTGCAGAAATAGGAGACAGGGGTGCAGAAAGAGGCAAGAGAGGTGCAGAAAGAGAAAAGAGGGTGCATAAAGAGGCAAGAGATCTGCAGAAAAAGCAACAGAGGTGCTGAAAGAGGCAAGTGAGGTGCAGAAAGAACCAAGAGAGGTGCAGAAGGAGGCAATAGAAGTGCAGAAAGAAGCAACAGAGGTGCAGAAAGAGGCTAGAGGGATGCAGAAAGAGGCAAGAGCAGTGCAGAAAGAACCAAGAGAAGTGCAGAAAGAAGCAACTGAGGTGCAGAAGGAGGCACGAGGGGTGCAGAAAGAAGGAAGAGAAGTGCAGAAAGAAGCAACAGAGGTGCTGAAAGAGGCACAAAGGGTACAGAAAGACGCAAGAGAAGTGCAGAAAGAAGCAACAGAGGTGCAAACAGAGGCAAGAGGGGAGCAGAAAAAGGTTTGAGGGGTGCACAAAGAGGCAAGCGAGGTACAGAAAGAGGCAGGAGGGGTGCAGAAAGAAGGAAGAAAAGTGCAGAAAGAAGTAAGAGAGGTGGTGAAAGAGTAGCGAAGGGTGCAGAAAGAGCAAGAGAAGCGCAGAAAGAGGCAACAGAGGTACAGAAAGAGGCATGAGAGGTGCAGAAACAGGCAGGAAAGGTGCAGAAAGAGGGAATAGGGGTACAGAAAGAGGCAATAGAAGTGTAGAAAAAAGCAACAGAGGTGCAGAAAGAGGCTAGAGGGATGCAGAGAGAGGCAAGAGCAGTGCAGAAAGAACCAAGAGAAGTGCAGAAAGAAGCAACTGAGGTGCAGAAGGAGGCACGAGGGGTGCAGAAAGATGCAAGACAAGTGCAGAAAGAGGGAACAGGGGTGTAGAAAGAGGCAAGAGACGTACAGAAAGAGAAAAGAGGGGTGCAGAAAGAGGCAAGAGATCTGCAGAAAAAAGGAAGAGAAGTGCAGAAAGAAGTAACAGGTGCTGAAAGAGGCGCGAAGGGTGCAGAAAGAGCAAGAGAAGTGCAGAAAGAGGCAACAAAGGTAAAGAAAGAGGCAAGAGAGGAGGTGCAGAAATAGGAGACAGGGGTACAGAAAGAGGCAAGAGAGGTGCAGAAAGAGAAAAGAGAAGTGCATAAAGAGGCAAGAGATCTGCAGAAAAAAGCAACAGAGGTGCTGAAAGAGGCAAGTGAGGTGCAGAAAGAACCAAGAGAGGTGCAGAAGGAGGCAATAGAAGTGCAGAAAGAAGCAACAGAGGTGCAGAAAGAGGCTAGAGGGATGCAGAAAGAGGCAAGAGCAGTGCAGAAAGAACCAAGAGAAGTGCAGAAAGAAGCAACTGAGGTGCAGAAGGAGGCACGAGGGGTGCAGAAAGAATGAAGAGAAGTGCAGAAAGAAGCAACAGAGGTGCTGAAAGAGGCACAAAGGGTGCAGAAAGAGGCAAGAGAAGTGCAGAAAGAAGCAACAGAGGTGCAAACAGAGGCAAGAGGGGAGCAGAAAAAGGTTTGAGGGGTGCACAAAGAGGCAAGCGAGGTACAGAAAGAGGCAGGAGGGGTGCAGAAAGAAGGAAGAAAAGTGCAGAAAGAAGTAACAGAGGTGGTGAAAGAGGAGCGAAGGGTGCAGAAAGAGCAAGAGAAGCGCAGAAAGAGGCAACAGAGGTACAGAAAGAGGCATGAGAGGTGCAGAAACAGGCAGGAAAGGTGCAGAAAGAGGGAACAGAGGTGCAGAAAGAGGCAATAGAAGTGTAGAAAGAAGCATCAGAGGTACAGAAAGAGGCAAGAGGGGTGCAGAAAGAGGGAGAAAAGTGCAGAAAGAAGCAAAAGAGGTGCTCAAAGAGGCAAGAGGGATGCGGAAAGAGGCAATAGCAGTGCAGAAAGAAGCAAGAGAAGTGCAGAAAGAAGCAACTGAGGTGCAGAAGGAGGCACGAGGGGTGCAGAAAGACGCAAGACAAGTGCAGAAAGAGGGAACAGGGGTGTAGAAAGAGGCAAGAGACGTACAGAAAGAGAAAAGAGGGGTGCAGAAAGAGGCAAGAGATCTGCAGAAAAAAGGAAGAGAAGTGCAGAAAGAAGTAACAGGTGCTGAAAGAGGCGCGAAGGGTGCAGAAAGAGCAAGAGAAGTGCAGAAAGAGGCAACAAAGGTAAAGAAAGAGGCAAGAGAGGAGGTGCAGAAATAGGAGACAGGGGTGCAGAAAGAGGCAAGAGAGGTGCAGAAAGAGAAAAGAGGGGTGCATAAAGAGGCAAGAGATCTGCAGAAAAAAGCAACAGAGGTGCTGAAAGAGGCAAGTGAGGTGCAGAAAGAACCAAGAGAGGTGCAGAAGGAGGCAATAGAAGTGCAGAAAGAAGCAACAGAGGTGCTGAAAGAGGCTAGAGGGATGCAGAAAGAGGCAAGAGCAGTGCAGAAAGAACCAAGAGAAGTGCAGAAAGAAGCAACTGAGGTGCAGAAGGAGGCACGAGGGGTGCAGAAAGAAGGAAGAGAAGTGCAGAAAGAAGCAACAGAGGTGCTGAAAGAGGCACAAAGGGTGCAGAAAGAGGCAAGAGAAGTGCAGAAAGAAGCAACAGAGGTGCAAACAGAGGCAAGAGGGATGCAGAAAGAGGCAAGAGCAGTGCAGAAAGAACCAAGAGAATTGCTGAAAAAAGCAACAGAGGTGTAGGAAGAAGCAAGAAAAGTGCAGAAAGAGGCAAGTGAGATGCAGAATCAGGCAAGAAAGGTATAGAAAGAGGGAAGACGAGAAAGAGACAACAGGGGTGCAGAAAGAAGCAAGACAGATGCAGAAAGAAGCATGGAAAGTGCAGAATGACGCAACAGGGGTGCGGAAAGAGGCAAGAGAAGTGCAGAAAGAAGCAACAGAGGTGCAGAAGGAGGCAAGAGAACTGCAGAAAGAGTCCAGAGAGTTGCAAAAACAGGCTAAAGAGGTACATAAGGAGACAACAGGGGTGCAGAAAGAAGCAAGACAGGTGCGGAAAGAAGCATGGAAAGTGCAGAATGAAGCAACAGGGGTGCAGAAAGGGGCAAGAGAAGTGGAGAAAGAAGCAAGTGAGGTGCAGAAAGGGGCAAGAGAGGTGCAGAAAGAGGCAAGAGAGGTGCAGAAAGAGGCAAGAGAACTTCAGAAAGAGGCAAGAGTATTGCTGAAAGAAGCAACAGAGGTGTAGAAAGAAGCAAGAAAAGTGCAGAAAGAGGCAAGTGAGATGCAGAAACAGGCAAGAAAGGTACAGAAAGAGGGAAGACGAGTGCAGAAAGAGACAACAAGGGTGCAGAAAGAAGCAAGACATGTACAGAAAGAAGCATGGAAAGTGTAGAATGAAGCAACATGGGTGCATCAAGAGGCTAGAGAAGTGCAGAAGGAAGCAACAGAGGTGCAGAAGGAGGCAAGAGAGTTGCAGAAACAGGCAAAAGAGGTACAGAAAGAGGGAACAGAGGTGCAGACAGAGGCAAGAGAGGTGCAGAAATAGGTAAAAGGGGTGCAGAAAGGGGCAAGAGGGGTGCAGAAATTTGCAAGAGAGGTGCAGAAAGAACAAGAGCAGTGCAAAAGAACCAACAGAGGTGCAAAAAGAGGCAAGTGAGGTACAGAATTAGGCAAGAGAACTGCAGAAATAGGCAAGAGGGTTGCAGAAACAGGCAAAAAGGGTGCAGAAAGAGGGAACAGGTGGGCAGACTGAGGCAAGAGAGGTGCAGAAAGAGGGAAGAGGGTGCAGAAAAAGGCAAGAGGGATGCAGAAATTTGGAACAGAGGTGCAGGAAGAAGCCAGAGCAGTTCTAAAGAACTAACAGAGGTACAGAAAGAGGCAAGAGGGGTACAGAAACAAGCAACAGAGGTTCAGAAAGAGGCACAAGGGGTGCAGAAAGAAGGAAGAGAAGTGCAGAAAGAAGCAACAGAGGTGCTGAAAGAGGCACGAAGGGTGCAGAAAGAGGCAAGAGAAGTGCAGAAAAAAGCAACATAGGTACAAAAATAGGCAAGAGTGGTACAGAAAGAGGGAGGAGAGATGAAGAAAGAGGCAAGAGAGTTGCACAAAGAGGGAAGACGGGTTCAGGAAGAGGCAAGATGGGTGCAGAAACAGGCAAGAGAAGTGCAAAAAGAGGAAAGAGAATTGCTGAAAAAAGCAACAGAGGTGTAGAAAGAGGCAAGTGAGGTGCAGAAAAAAGCAAAAGAGGTGCAGAAAAAAGGAAGAGAAGTGCAGAAAGAAGTAACACAGGTGCTGAAAGAGGCACGAAGGGTGCAGAAAGAGCAAAAGAAGTGCAGAAAGAGGCAACAAAGGTAAAGAAAGAGGCAAGAGAGGAGGTGCAGAAATAGGAGACAGGGGTGCAGAAAGAGGCAAGAGAGGTGCATAAAGAGAAAAGAGGGGTTTAGAAAGAGGCAAGAGATCTGTAGAAAAAAGCAACAAAGGTGCTGAAACAGGCAAGTGAGGTGCAGAAAGAGGCAAGAGTTCTTCAGAAAAAAGCAACAGAGGTGCTGAAAGAGGCAAGTCAGCTGCAGAAAGAACCAAGAGAGGTGCAGAAAGAGGCAATAGAAGTGCAGAAAGAAGCATCAGAGGTGCAGAAAGAGGCAAGAGGGGTACAGAAAGAGGGGAGAGAAGTGCAGAAAGAAGCAAAAGAGGTTCTCAAAGAGGCAAGAGGGATGCGGAAAGAGGCAATAGCAGTGCAGAAAAACCAAGAGAAGTGCAGAAACATGCAACAGAGGTTCAGAAGGAGGCACAAGGGATGCAGAAAGAAGGAAGAGAAGTGCAGAAAGAAGCAACAGAGGTGCTGAAAGAGGCACGAAGGGTGCAGAAAGAGGCAAGAGAAGTGCAGAAAAAGCAACAGAGGTACAAAAAGAGGCAAGAGTGGTGCAGAAAGAGGGAAGAGAGGTGTAGAAATAGGCAAGAGAGTTGCACAAAGAGGGAAGACGGGTGCAGGAAGAGGCAAGAGGGGTGCAGAAACAGGCAAGAGAAGTGCAGAAAGAGGAAAGAGTTCTGCAGAAAAAAGCAACAGAGGTGCTGAAAGAGGCAAGTCAGCTGCAGAAAGAAGCAAGAGAGGTGCAGAAAGATGCAATAGAAGTGCGGAAAGAAGCATCAGAGGTGCAGAAAGAAGCAAGAGGGGTGCAGAAAGAGGGGAGAGAAGTGCAGAAATAAGCAAAAGAGGTGCTCAAAGAGGCAAGAGGGATGCAGAAAGAGGCAATAGCAGTGCATCAAAACCAAGAGAAGTGCAGAAACAAGCAACAGAGGTTCAGACGGAGGCACAAGGGGTGCAGAAAGAAGGAAGAGAAGTGCAGAAAGAAGCAACAGAGGTGCTGAAAGAGGCACGAAGGGTGCAGAAGGAGGCAAGAGAAGTGCAGAAAAAAGCAACAGAGGTACAAAAAGAGGCAAGAGTGGTGCAGAAAGAGGGAAGAGAGGTGTAGAAATAGGCAAGAGAGTTGCACAAAGAGGGAAGACAGGTGCAGGAAGAGGCAAGAGGGGTGCAGAAACAGGCAAGAGAAGTGCAGAAAGAGGAAAGAGAATTGCTCAAAAAAGCAACAGAGGTGTAGGAAGAAGCAAGAAAAGTGCAGAAAGAGGCAAGTGAGATGCAGAATCAGGCAAGAAAGGTATAGAAAGAGAGAAGACGAGAAAGAGACAACAAGGGTGCAGAAAGAAGCAAGACAGATGCAGAAAGAAGCATGGAAAGTGCAGAATGACGCAACAGGGGTGCGGAAAGAGGCAAGAGAAGTGCAGAAAGAAGCAAGTGAGGTGCAGAAAGAGGCAAGAGAGTTGCAAAAACAGGCAAAAGAGGTACATAAGGAGACAACAGGGGTGCAGAAAGAAGCAAGACAGGTGCAGAAAGAAGCATGGAAAGTGCAGAATGAAGCAACAGGGGTGCAGAAAGGGGCAAGAGAAGTGGAGAAAGAAGCAAGTGAGGTGCAGAAAGAGGCAAGAGAGGTGCAGAAAGAGGCAAGAGAAGTTCAAAAAGAGGCAAGAGTATTGCTGAAAGAAGCAACAGAGGTGTAGAAAGAAGCAAGAAAAGTGCAGAAAGAGGCAAGTGAGATGCAGAAACAAGCAAGAAAGGTACAGAAAGAGGGAAGACGAGTGCAGAAAGAGACAACAAGGGTGCAGAAAGAAGCAAGACTTGTACAGAAAGAAGCATGGAAAGTGTAGAATGAAGCAACATGGGTGCATCAAGAGGCTAGAGAAGTGCAGAAGGAAGCAACAGAGGTGCAGAAGGAGGCAAGAGAGTTGCAGAAACAGGCGAAAGAGGTACAGAAAGAGGGAACAGAGGTGCAGACAGAGGCAAGAGAGGTGCAGCAATAGGTAAAAGGGGTGCAGAAAGGGGCAAGAGGGGTGCAGAAATTTGCAAGAGAGGTGCAGAAAGAACAAGAGCAGTGCAAAAGAACCAACAGAGGTGCAAAAAGAGGCAAGTGAGGTACAGAATTAGGCAAGAGAACTGCAGAAAGAGACAAGAGGGTTGCAGAAACAGGCAAAAGGGGTGCAGAAAGAGGGAACAGGTGGGCAGACTGAGGCAAGAGAGGTGCAGAAAGAGGGAAGAGGGTGCAGAAAAAGGCAAGAGGGATGCAGAAATTTGGAACAGAGGTGCAGGAAGAAGCCAGAGCAGTTCTAAAGAACTAACAGAGGTACAGAAAGAGGCAAGAGGGGTACAGAAACAAGCAACAGATGTTCAGAAGGAGGCACAGGGGGTGCAGAAAGAAGGAAGAGAAGTGCAGAAAGAAGCAACAGAGGTGCTGAAAGAGGCACGAAGGGTGCAGAAAGAGGCAAGAGAAGTGCAGTAAAAAGCAACAGAGGTACAAAAAGAGGCAAGAGTGGTACAGAAAGAGGGAGGAGAGATGAAGAAAGAGGCAAGAGAGTTGCACAAAGAGGGAAGATGGGTTCAGGAAGAGGCAAGATGGGTACAGAAACAGGCAAGAGAAGAGCAAAAAGAGGAAAGAATTGCTGAAAAAAGCAACAGAGGTGTAGAAAGAAGCAAGAAAAGTGCAGAAAGAGGCAAGTGAGATGCAGAAACAGGCCAGAAAGGTACAGAAAGAGGGAAGACGAGAAAGAGACAACAGGGGTGCAGAAAGAAGCAAGACAGATGCAGAAAGAAGCATGGAAAGTGCAGAATGAAGCAACAGGGGTGCGGAAAGAGGCAAGAGAAGTACAGAAAGAAGCAACAGAGGTGCAGAAGGAGGCAAGAGAACTGCAGAAAGAGGCAAGAGAGTTGCAAAAACAGGTAAAAGAGGTACATAAAGAGACAACAGGGGTGCAGAAAGAAGCAAGACAGGTGCAGAAAGAAGCATGGAAAGTGCAGAATGAAGCAACAGGGGTGCAGAAAGAGGCAAGAGAAGTGCAGAAAGAAGCAAGTGAGATGCAGGAAGAGGCAAGAGAGGTGCAGAAAGAGGCAAGTGAGGTACAGAAGGAAGCAAGAGAACTGCAGAAAGAGGCAAGAGAGTTGCAGAAACAGGCAAAAGGGGTGCAGAAAGAGGGAACAGGTGGGCAGACTGAGGCAAGAGAGGTGCAGAAAGAGGGAAGAGGGGTGCAGAAAAAGGCAAGAGGGATGCAGAAATTTGGAACAGAGGTGCAGGAAGAAGCCAGAGCAGTTCAGAAAGAACTAACAGTGGTACAAAAAGAGGCAAGAGGGGTACATAAAAAGACAAGTGAAGTGTAGAATGAACCAAAAGAGGTGCAGAAAGAACCGACAGAGGTGGAAAAATAGGCAAGAGGGGTGCAGAAAGAGGCAGGAGGGGTGCAGAAAGAGGAAGAGAACTGCAGAAAGAAGCAACAGAGGTGCAGAAAGAGGCAAGTGAGGTGCAGAAAGAAGCAAGATAAGTGCAGAAAGAAGCAACAGAAGTGCAGAAAGAGGGTAGACGGGTAGAGAGAGAGGCAAGAGGGGTGCAGAAAGAACAGGACAGGTGCAGAAAGAAACAAAAGAAGTGCAGAAAGAAGGAACAGAGGTACAGAAAGAGGCAAAAAGGGTGCAGAAAGACATAAGAGGGGTACAGATAAAGGCAAGAGAGGTGCAGAAAGAGGGAAGAAGGGTGCAGAAAGAGGCAAAAGGGGTACTGAACGAAGCAAATGAGGTGCAGAAAGAGGCAATAGACATGCAGAAAGAGGGAAGAGAGGTGCAGAAAGTAGAAGAGATTTGCAGAAAGAGGCAAGAGAAGTGCAGAAAAAGAAAGAAATGTGCTGAAAGAGGCAACAGAAATGCAGAAAGAGGCAAGAGAGGCGCAGAAGGAAGCAAGAGTGGCTTGCACACCATTAGTACCAATTTAACACCCACATTTAGCAATAAGTAACAGGTGACTATTCTAGGTTTGCAAAGGGCCTTCCACCACGCTGTAACACTTGTTGCTGCATTTTTGGTCGCGTCTGAGCCATTTGAGCTAGAAACAAGGCTTTTTTTGTTCAAATCTGCAGATTAGGGATCAGATCATGAATTATGTGGCTAATGCAGAAAATGTATAATTGTTCGAAAGTCGGTGCAGCCAAACAGTCGCATAATTCCAGTGGCCCTGCTCATACCTCTGACTAGGTCCAGAAGTGCTCCTCAGTGATTCCTTCTTTTTTTGTCTCACTGAGTTCATAGTTGAGCTTCTATGGAAACGAGGAAGACTAAACCTGAGGTTACCACTCCACAACACAGACTACCATACCACATAATTACTCTCCATAACACATAATTCCATGCTAAATAATTACTATACACTAAATACCACATACTTTTTATCCACATAATTTCACTGCACAACATATCACATAATTCCACTACACAACGTACATCCACTCCACTCTAAAAAACATTAGTAAAAAACTTTTACATTCAAAACACCAATAGCTCTAACTCTCGCAAATGTGAAACCTATTGCATTGCAAACAATTCTTTAACTAGTAGTCGTGTTTGCAGAGTGGTGGAGAAAGGGTGCTGGGCCTCCGACCAGCGCATAGGACTTACAGGAGGTACCAGGAGGGCTTCTTGGCCCCCAAAGTCCCTCAGGAGTAAATTGGACTTCATCCCCAATCCTGTAGTCTGCCAGGAGGTGCCTTTGTAGAGTGGTGGAGAAAGGGGGGCATGGCCTCCGAAGACGTCTTAGCAATCCCACTGTGAGAGGTGGACACAGGCCACGCCCCCTTTCTCAACCACTCTGCAAACGTGCTTCCTGGTGCGCTCTTGGTAGGGGGATGAAGTTCCCTTTCCTCCTGAGGATGCCTGGGGGCCAACTAGCCCTCCTGTTACCTCCAGTAAGCTCCATACAGCTGGATTGCTGAGAGTGCTCAAGGCCACACCCCCTTTTTACACCACTCTGCAAACGCGGCTCCTGGCACACTGCTGCTCGGTGGATGAAGTCCACTTGTGTCTTGAGGTCCTCAGGACACAAGAGGACCTCATCACCCCACCAGCAGTGCACCAAGAGGCGTGTTTGCAGAGTCGCCTAAAAAGTGGCATGGCCTCGGACCACCTCTCTGCAATCCAGCTCTGTGGCACTTACTGGTGGTACCTGGTGGGCTAGTTGACCCCCAGGGACCCTCAGTATACTAGGGGTGCAGGGAGGGGGTGAGGCCTCCGTTGAGATGCTAGCTTTTTTAATATATATTTTTAGAAGGGGGCTGTGTGCCCCCCTTCTTTTAGTATTTGTGGGGCGCTGTGGACCCCATCCCCCAGGGCCTTACACTTTAAAAAAAAAAAAATTTAAACCTGAAGGGGGCCAAGTGGCCCCCCTCCCAAAGCCAATTTCGGCCCCGGGGACCAGTGATGTCATTTGAGATGTCATCAGTGATGTCATCAGTGATGTCACTGACCATGTCATGAGTGATGTAATATGTGACGTCATCAGCAGTGCATTGCGGGGCGCGAGTTATAGTTACCTGAACTAACTATAACAGGGAATTTCACGGGTTTTGTACGAGTGCAATGTCCAACTAACTATAACTGTCCCTAAAACCTTATGGTTTTTTCAGTGAATTTCTAAGGTTTTTAAATGCTAATTTCTAACTATAACGTGCCTGAAACCTATGGTTTTTTCAGTGAATTTCAAAGGTTTTTAAATGCTAATTTCTAACTATAACGTGTCTGAAACCTATGGTTTTTCAGTGAATTTCAAAGGTTTTTTAAATGCTAATTCCTAACTATAACATGTCTGAAACCTACGGTTTTTCAGTGAATTTCAAAGGTTTTGTAAATGACAATTTTTAAATGTATTAATTGTTATATTTATTTTTTTCATACTGATTTACTACATTTTTAGAAACAATTTTTTTTACATATTTTATTTTTAAATTACATTGTAATTACATTATACATTACAAAAATACTTTCTCAGAATGAATTACTTTAGTTTAAATACTTTGCACATAGGCAATAGACTTTTAAGTACAGTAGTTACAGTTGTTGCAATGGGCAACACATTTTCAAACACAATGCAACATTCAGCTCAATGTGAATTTCTAGTTAAATGCAATTAGTTACTTTATGGTTTACTTTTCTAACCACAGGACTGGATCCTAGAAACAGTTGAGTAAAAGCGTTTTGGTTACAGTAGTGATTTTTAAGGAATATTATTGTATTTTAAAAGTTGACACTTAGAAACTTTTTCTCATAGAATCACCAATGTTATCCTATGGAAGGAAATTCACTTAGCAGGTAAAAACTGTTATCGTTACTTTTTCTTACTCAGTGTTGGATCCTGGATCCAGCACTGGTGCATCTCCTGTAAACAGTTGAAAGAATGCGTTTAAGTCATACAGGCGATTTTTAAGGAATATTTGTAGTTTGTGAAAATCGACACTTTGAAACTTTTCTGCTGAAAACCAGACAATGGATTCCTATGGAAGGAAATACAAGTTACTGGTAAGTACGGTTAGAATTACTTTTCAGGGTCAGTGCTGGGCTAAAAGATGCAGCACTGGGTTCTCTCCTGATAACAGGTGAGTAAATTGGAATTCGTACTTTGGTTGATTTTAGAGGAATATTATAAAGTTCCAAAACTCCACACTTAGAAGAATTTCCAAGTGAAACCAGTCAATGTTAGCCTATGAAGGAAATTCAAGTTACTGGTAAGTACGGTTAAAATTACTTTTGAGGATCAGTACTGGGCTGAAAGATGCAGCACTGAGGTCTCTCCTGATAACAGGTGAGTAAATCGGAATTCGTATTTCGGCTGATTTTAGAGGAATATTTGTAAAGTTCCAAAACTCCACACTTAGAAGAATTTCCAAGTGAAACCAGTCAATGTTTGCCTATGAAGGAAATTCAAGTTACTGGTAAGTACGGTTAAAATTACTTTTGAGGATCAGTACTGGGCTGAAAGATGCAGCACTGAGGTCTCTCCTGATAACAGGTGAGTACATCGGAATTCGTATTTCGGCTGATTTTAGAGGAATATTTTAAAGTTCCAAAACTCCACACTTAGAAGAATTTCCAAGTGAAACCAGTCAATGTTAGCCTATGGAAGGAAATTCAAGTTACTGGTAAGTACGGTTAAAATTACTTTTCAGGACCAGTACTGGGCTGAAAGATACAGCACTGAGGTCTCTCCTGATAACAGGTGAGTAAATCGGAATTCGTATTTCGGCTGATTTTAGAGGAATATTTGTATGTTTCAAAAATCAACACTTAGAAACTTTTTCAGCAAAAAGCAGGCAATGATATCCTATGGAAGGAAATTCAAGTTACTGGTAAGTACGGTTAAAATTACTTTTCAGGATTAGTACTGGTCTGAAAGATGCAGCACTGAGGTCTCTCCTGATAACAGGTGAGTAAATCAGAATTCGTAGTTCGGCAGATTTTAGAGGAATATTTGCACAATGGTGAAGGGAGGGGCGGGGCCTGAGGTGACATCTGTGCAAACGCGCCCTGTGGCGCGTTTTAAGTTGGGGATTAAGTCCCCTTGAATCATGAGGGTCCCTAGGGGCCAACTAGCCCACCAGGAACCTCCAGTATGCGCCAGGGGCTGCGTTGCAGAGACGTGTAGAGAGGCCACACCCCTTTTACACCTCTCTGCAACGCAGCTCTGTGGCGCTTTCTGGATGTACCTGTTGGGCTAGTTGGCCCAGGGACCCTCAGGATTGAAGGGATTTAATTCCCCATCTTAAAACGCGCCATGGGGCCTGTTTGCACACATGTCACCTCAGGCCCGCCCCTCACTTCACCACTGTGCAAACGCACCCGTGGCGCGTTTTAAGTCGGGGATTAACTCCCTTGAATCCTGAGGGTCCCTGGGGTGCAACTAGCCCACCAGCTACCTCCATTAAGCGCCACAGAGCTGCGTTGCAGAGAGGTGTAAAAGGGCGTGGCCTCTGTACACCTCTCTGCAAGGCAGCCCCTGATGCATACTGGAGGTTCCTAGTGGGCTGGTTGGCCCCAGGGACCCCCAGTATTCAGGGGAATTACTTCCCCTTCTTAAAACGCGCCAGGAAGCAGCGTTTGCAGAGTACTGCAGGGAGGGGCGGGGCCTCCGGCACGATGCCGTTTTTTTGTTTTGTTTTTAATGGGAGGGGGCTGCGTGGCCCCCTTCCCTCGGCCACTTGGCCTCGGGGACCCCATCCCCGGGGCCTGGGCATTTTTTTGTTTTATTAAAAAAAAAAACGGGAAGGGGCCGCGTGGCCCCCTTCCCTGGGCCTCTATTGGCCCTGGGGACCCCATCCCCCGGGGCATGCCCTCTTTTTAAATAAAAAATATGGAGGGGCTGCGTGGCCCCCTCCTCAGGCCATTTAAGGCCCCGGGGACCCCATCCCCGGGGCCGGCCTTGCCCTTATTTTTTTATTTATTTTTATTTGGGGAGGGGGCTGCGTGGCCCCACTCCCGGGCCACTATGGCCCGGGGACCCCATCCCCGGGGCCTGGCCTCTGGTTGGGGACTGTGGGGGTCCCCAAACCCCCACAGTCACGCCGGCTCCCCGTGTCCTACGGGAGCCGGCATTCCTTTCCACATGGGGAGCAGCTAACATGCTGCTCCCTGTGTGAAAAAGCAATTGGTTTGCATTTTGAAAGAGAGAGCAGGTTTCCTGCTCTCTCTTTCAAAATGCAAACAAGATCTACTATCACAGGACGGGAGCCGCGAGGCTCCCGTCCTGTCATAGCAAACTACAGTGTCCCGGGGTAGGCACCCGGGACACTGCAGGAGCCGGCCCTGGGGGTGGCGGTCCCCAGGGCCATCAAGGGCTCCAGGAGGGGGGCCGCGCGGCCCCCTCCTACATTTTGAAAGCCCCGGGAGGTGGTGGTCCCGGGGCTTGGAGGTCCAAAACGGACCCCCATTTTCAATGTTCTTAGTGCCCCGGGAGGTGGTGGTCCCGGGCGTGTGAGGGCTGGAGCCCCCACACAGGTTTTAAAAATAAATTAAAAAAGCCCCGGGAGGTGGCGGTCCCGGGGGCTGCGGGAGGGCTCAGAGCACTTCCCGCACCATTAATGATAAAGCCCGGGGGTGGCGGTCCCCGGGGCTTGGGGCCCTTAGAGGCCCCCATACATAAAATAAACCCCCAGCATGCCCCCGGGACTTGGCCCACCCGGGGCAAATTAACTATCAAGAGCGCAGGAGACCGCGCTTCGATTTTTTTTCGGCAGGATCCGCGCTCCCTGAGCGCATCCTGCCGATTTTTTTTTTTAAATGCTTTTTTTGCCCAGGGGGTCCTTGTGGGACCCCTGAGCAGGCCTAGGGGTTAGGGTGTTTCTACCCTGCCCCCTTTGTGCGTTTTGCGCACTTGTTTCTTTTTTTCTCGGCGGATCCGCGCACCCTAAGCGCAGCCCGCCGATTTAAAAAAAATATGCTTTTCTGCCCAGGGGATCCTTGTGGGACCCCTGAGCAGACCTAGAGGTCAGGGTGTTTCTACCCTGCCCCCTTTGCGCTTTGCGCACTTGTTTCTGTCCCTCGGTTCTACCGAGGACAAAATGGCTGCCAACACTTCCTGATTTGGAGTGTTGACAGCCAATTAGCATGCAGCTCGTGATCGGGAGGGTACGCGGATCCGACGCGCCCATAGATATATATGTGATTTTGATTGTGAATTTCTCAGGAACTACTGAACGGATTTACACCATCTTAGCAAAGGCACCAGTCTGAACCAAGGGCTACCTCTTTGCCAAATTTGGGGTAATTCCGTTCAGCAGTTCGAGCTGTAACTGCGACTAAAGGTTCCTATGGAAAAATGAATGGGGAAAACGCGTTTTGGGACCCCCTTTTTCTCGGCCCCCGCTTGATGTATCACCCCGAGACTTTCAGGGTAGGAGCGGACCGGAGCGCCCCAACAAGTTGGAAGCTTTCGCGAAGATTCATCAACCGGCGCCAACGTTATTGCAAATAGAATGTCGCGGATTTCCTATGGATAATAGGTCCTAACTATAACTATCTACTGGCGACCGCCAGTAGATAATATATATATATATATAATATACAATATACAAAAAGAGTTGCCTCTAGGTGGGATGCACTCCCAGGTGGAAATTACGCCAAAGCAAGGGCACACGCCATGAACAAACTCCTTTTCTGGTATCCTGCCAGACGCGTTTCGGGCCAACGCCCTCTTCAGTGGCAGACCATGTGACGTGCCGGCGTGCGGCAACCACCAGTAAATCCCCGGAATAATTATGCTCATGTGAACCACCTGAAGCAATGCTTCCTGGGACTGGTGGTTCAGTAAAACCCAAGTGGGTCGCCGCCGGCACTCACATTAAAAAATGTCTTTAAAAGGATTGCCGATGTTCGCGCCGGCACCCCTGCATATAACAGGCACCTCCTGTTCCACAGTTAGCTGCCCCAGTAAAGTAGCCGCAGACCCGCAAGTGTTTCGCGGTGGTGCAATCCCGCGACCAGGCAGGCCGCTGTACAAAATGCAAAAAGAGTTGCCTCTAGGTGGGATGCACTCCCAGGTGGAAATTACGCCAAAGCAAGGGCACATGCCATGAACAAAGTCCTTTTCTGGTATCCTGCCAGACGCGTTTCAGGCCAACGCCCTCTTCAGTGGCAGACCATGTGATGTGCCGGCGTGCGGCAACCACCAGTAAATCCCCGTAATAATTATGCTCAGGTGAACCACCTGAAGCAATGCTTCCTGGGACTGGTGGTTCAGTAAAACCCAAGTGGGTCGCTGCCAGCACTCACATTCAAAAATGTCTTTAAAAGGATTGCCGATGTTCACGCCGGCACCCCTGCATATAACAGGCACCTTCTGTTCCACAGTTAGCTGCCCCAATAAAGCAGCCACTGACCCGCAAGTGTTTCGCGGTGTTGCAATCCCGGGACCAGGCAGGCCGCTGTACAAAATACAAAAAGAGTTGCCTCTAGGTGGGATGCACTCCCAGGTGGAAATTACGCCAAAGCAAGGGCACACGCCATGAACAAAGTCCTTTTCTGGTATCCTGGCAGACGCGTTTCGGGCCAACGCCCTCTTCAGTGGCAGACCATGTGACGTGCCGGCGTGCGGCAACCACCAGTAAATCCCCGTAATAATTATGCTCAGGTGAACCACCTGAAGCAATGTTTCCTGGGACTGGTAGTTCAGTAAAACCCAAGTGGGTCGCTGCCGGCACTCACATTAAAAAATGTCTTTAAAGGATTGCCGATGTTCGCGCCGGCACCCCTGCATATAACAGGCACCTCCTGTTCCACAGTTAGCTGCCCCAATAAAGCAGCCGTGTACCCGCAAGTGTTTCGCGGTGGTGCAATCCCGCGACCAGGCAGGCCGCTGTACAAAATACAAAAAGAGTTGCCTCTAGGTGGGATGCACTCCCAGGTGGAAATTACGCCAAAGCAAGGGCACACGCCATGAACAAAGTCCTTTCCTGGTTACCTGCCAGACGTGTTTCGGGCCAACGCCCTCTCCAGTGGCAGACCATGTGACGTGCCGGCATGCGGCAACCACCAGTAAATCCCCGTAATAATTATGCTCAGGTGAACCACCTGAAGCAATGCTTCCTGGGACTGGTGGTTCAGTAAAACCCAAGTGGGTCGCCGCCGGCACTCAGATTAAAAAATATCTTTAAAGAATTGCCGATGTTCGCGCCGGCACCCCTGCATATAACAGGCACCTCCTGTTCCACAGTTAGCTGCCCCAATAAAGCAGCTGCGGACCCGCAAGTGTTTCGCGGTGGTGCAATCCTGCGACCAGGCAGGCTGCTGTACAAAATACAAAAAGAGTTGCCTCTAGGTGGGATGCACTCCCAGGTGGAAATTACGCCAAAGCAAGGGCACACGCCATGAACAAAGTCCTTTTCTGGTATCCTGCCAGACGCGTTTCGGGCCAACGCCCTCTTCAGTGGCAGACCATGTGACGTGCCGGCGTGCGGCAACCACCAGTAAATCCCCGTAATAATTATGCCCAGGTGAACCACCTGAAGTAATGCTTCCTGGGACTGGTGGTTCAGTAAAACCCAAGTGGGTCACCGCCGGCACTCACATTCAAAAATGTCTTTAAAAGGAATGCCGATGTTCGCGCCGGCACCCCTGCATATAACAGGCACCTCCTGTTCCACAGTTAGCTGCCCCAATAAAGCAGCCGTGGACCCGCAAGTGTTTCGCAGTGGTGCAATCCCGCGACCAGGCAGGCCGCTGTACAAAATACAAAAAGAGTTGCCTCTAGGTGGGATGCACTCCCAGGTGGAAATTACACCAAAGCAAGGGCACATGCCATGAACAAAGTCCTTTTCTGGTATCCTGCCAGACGCGTTTCGGGCCAACGCCCTCTTCAGTGGCAGACCATGTGATGTTCCGGCATGCGGCAACCACCAGTAAATCCCCGTAATAATTATGCTCAGGTGAACCACCTGAAGCAATGCTTCCTGGGACTGGTGGTTCAGTAAAACCCAAGTGGGTCGCCGCTGGCACTCACATTAAAAAATTTCTTTAAAAGGATTGCCGATGTTCGCGCCGGCACCCCTGCATATAACAGGCACCTCCTGTTCCACAGTTAGCTGCCCCAATAAAGCAGCCGCGGACCCGCAAGTGTTTCACGGTGGTGCAATCCCGCGACAAGGCAGGCCGCTGTACAAAATACAAAAAGAGTTGCCTCTAGGTGGGATGCACTCCCAGGTGGAAATTACGCCAAAGCAAGGGCACACGCAATGAACAAAGTCCTTTTCTGGTATCCTGTCAGACGCGTTTCGGGCCAACGCCCTCTTCAGTGGCAGACCATGTGACGTGCCGGCGTGCGGCAACCACCAGTAAATACCCGTAATAATTATGCTCAGGTGAACCACCTGAAGCAATGCTTCCTGGGACTGGTGGTTCAGTAAAACCCAAGTGGGTCACCACCGGCACTCACATTCAAAAATGTCTTTAAAAGGATTGCCGATGTTCGCGCCGGCACCCCTGCATATAACAGGCACCTCCTGTTCCACAGTTAGCTGCCCCAATAAAGCAGCCGCAGACCCGCAAGTGTTTCGCGGTGGTGCAATCCCGCGACCAGGCAGGCCGCTGTACAAAATACAAAAAGAGTTGCCTCTAGGTGGGCTGGACTCCCAGGTGGAAATTACGCCAAAGGAAGGGCACACGCCATGAACAAAGTCATTTTCTGGTATCCTGCCAGACGCGTTTTGGGCCAACGCCCTCTTCAGTGGCAGACCATGTGACGTGCCGGCGTGCGGCAACCACCTTTAAATCCCCGTAATAATTATGCTCAGGTGGACCACCTGAAGCAATGCTTCCTGGGACTGGTGGTTCAGTAAAACCCAAGTGGGTCGCCGCCGGCACTCACATTCAAAAATGTCTTTAAAAGGATTGCCAATGTTCTCGCCGGCACCCCTGCATAGAACAGGCACCTCCTGTTCCACAGTTAGCTGCCCCAATAAAGCAGCCGCGGACCCGCAGTGTTTCGCGGTGGTGCAATCCCGCGACCAGGCAGGCCGCTGTACAAAATACAAAAAGAGTTGCCTCTAGGTGGGATGCACTCCCAGGTGGAAATTACGCCAAAGCAAGGGCACACGCCATGAACAAAGTCCTTTTCTGGTATCCTGCCAGACGCGTTTCGGGCCAACGCCCTCTTCAGTGGCAGACCATGTGACGTGCCGGCGTGCGGCAACCACCAGTAAATCCCCGTAATACTTATGCTCAGGCGAACCACCTGAAGCAATGCTTCCTGGGACTGGTGGTTCAGTAAAACCCAAGTGGGTCACCGCCGGCACTCACATTCAAAAATGTCTTTAAAAGGATTGCCGATCTTCGCGCCGGCACCCCTGCATATAACAGGCACCTCCTGTTCCACAGTTAGCTGCCCCAATAAAGCAGCCGCGGACCCGCAAGTGTTTCGCGGTGGTGCAATCCCGCGACCAGGCAGGCTGCTGTACAAAATACAAAAAGAGTTGCCTCTAGGTGGGATGCACTCCCAGGTGGAAATTACGCCAAAGCAAGGGCACACGCCATGAACAAAGTCCTTTTCTGGTATCCTGCCAGACGCGTTTCGGGCCAACGCCCTCTTCAGTGGCAGACCATGTGACGTGCCGGTGTGCGGCAACCACCAGTAAATCCCCATAATAATTATGCTCAGGTGAACCACCTGAAGCAATGTTTCCTGGGACTGGTAGTTCAGTAAAACCCAAGTGGGTCGCTGCCGGCACTCACATTAAAAAATGTCTTTAAAGGATTGCCGATGTTCGCGCCGGCACCCCTGCATATAACAGGCACCTCCTGTTCCACAGTTAGCTGCCCCAATAAAGCAGCCGTGTACCCGGAAGTGTTTCGCGGTGGTGCAATCCCTCGACCAGGCAGGCTGCTGTACAAAATACAAAAGAGTTGCCTCTAGGTGGGATGCACTCCCAGGTGGAAATTACGCCAAAGCAAGGGCACACGCCATGAACAAAGTCCTTTCCTGGTTACCTGCCAGACGTGTTTCGGGCCAACGCCCTCTCCAGTGGCAGACCATGTGACGTGCCGGCATGCGGCAACCACCAGTAAATCCCCGTAATAATTATGCTCAGGTGAACCACCTGAAGCAATGCTTCCTGGGACTGGTGGTTCAGTAAAACCCAAGTGGGTTGCCGCCGGCACTCACATAAAAAAATGTTTTTAAAGGATTGCCGATGTTCGCGCCGGCACCCCTGCATATAACAGGCACCTCCTGTTCCACAGTTAGCTGCCCCAATAAAGCAGCCGCGGACCCGCAAGTGTTTCGCGGTGGTGCAATCCCGCGACCAGGCAGGCCTCTGTACAAAATACAAAAAGAGTTGCCTCTAGGTGGGATGCACTCCCTGGTGGAAATTACGCCAAAGCAAGGGCACACGCCATGAACAAAGTCCTTTTCTGGCTACCTGCCAGACGCGTTACGGGCCAACGCCCTCTTCAGTGGCAGACCATGTGACGTGCCGGCATGCGGCAACCACCAGTAAATCCCCGTAATAATTATGCTCAGGTGAACCACCTGAAGCAATGCTTCCTGGGACTGGTGGTTCAGTAAAACCCAAGTGGGTCGCCGCCGGCACTCACATTAAAACATTTCTTTAAAGGATTGCCGATGTTCGCGCCGGCACCCCTGCATATATAGAGGCACCTCCTGTTCCACAGTTAGCTGCCCCAATAAAGCAGCCGCGGACCCGCAAGTGTTTCGCGGTGGTGCAATCCACGACCAGGCAGGCCGCTGTACAAAATACAAAAGAGTTGCCTCTAGGTGGGATGCACTCCCTGGTGGAAATTACGCCAAAGCAAGGGCATACGCCATGAACAAAGTCCTTTTCTGGCTACCTGCCAGACGCGTTTCGGGCCAACGCCCTCTTCAGTGGCAGACCATGTGACGTGCCGGCGTGCGGCAACCACCAGTAAATCCCGTAATACTTATGCTCAGGCGAACCACCTGAAGCAATGCTTCCTGGGACTGGTGGTTCAGTAAAACCCAAGTGGGTCACCGCCGGCACTCACATTCAAAAATGTCTTTAAAAGGATTGCCGATCTTCGCGCCGGCACCCCTGCATATAACAGGCACCTCCTGTTCCACAGTTAGCTGCCCCAATAAAGCAGCCGCGGACCCGCAAGTGTTTCGCGGTGGTGCAATCCAGCGACCAGGCAGGCTGCTGTACAAAATACAAAAAGAGTTGCCTCTAGGTGGGATGCACTCCCAGGTGGAAATTACGCCAAAGCAAGGGCACACGCCATGAACAAAGTCCTTTTCTGGTATCCTGCCAGACGCGTTTCGGGCCAACGCCCTCTTCAGTGGCAGACCATGTGACGTGCCGGTGTGCGGCAACCACCAGTAAATCCCCATAATAATTATGCTCAGGTGAACCACCTGAAGCAATGTTTCCTGGGACTGGTAGTTCAGTAAAACCCAAGTGGGTCGCTGCCGGCACTCACATTAAAAATGTCTTTAAAGGATTGCCGATGTTCGCGCCGGCACCCCTGCATATAACAGGCACCTCCTGTTCCACAGTTAGCTGCCCCAATAAAGCAGCCGTGTACCCGGAAGTGTTTCGCGGTGGTGCAATCCCTCGACCAGGCAGGCTGCTGTACAAAATACAAAAAGAGTTGCCTCTAGGTGGGATGCACTCCCAGGTGGAAATTACGCCAAAGCAAGGGCACACGCCATGAACAAAGTCCTTTCCTGGTTACCTGCCAGACGTGTTTCGGGCCAACGCCCTCTCCAGTGGCAGACCATGTGACGTGCCGGCATGCGGCAACCACCAGTAAATCCCCGTAATAATTATGCTCAGGTGAACCACCTGAAGCAATGCTTCCTGGGACTGGTGGTTCAGTAAAACCCAAGTGGGTTGCCGCCGGCACTCACATAAAAAATGTTTTAAAGGATTGCCGATGTTCGGCGCCGGCACCCCTGCATATAACAGGCACCTCCTGTTCCACAGTTAGCTGCCCCAATAAAGCAGCCGCGGACCCGCAAGTGTTTCGCGGTGGTGCAATCCCGCGACCAGGCAGGCCTCTGTACAAAATACAAAAAGAGTTGCCTCTAGGTGGGATGCACTCCCTGGTGGAAATTACGCCAAAGCAAGGGCACACGCCATGAACAAAGTCCTTTTCTGGCTACCTGCCAGACGCGTTACGGGCCAACGCCCTCTTCAGTGGCAGACCATGTGACGTGCCGGCATGCGGCAACCACCAGTAAATCCCCGTAATAATTATGCTCAGGTGAACCACCTGAAGCAATGCTTCCTGGGACTGGTGGTTCAGCAAAACCCAAGTGGATCGCCGCCGGCACTCACATTAAAACATTTCTTTAAAGGATTGCCGATGTTCGCGCCGGCACCCCTGCATATATAGAGGCACCTCCTGTTCCACAGTTAGCTGCCCCAATAAAGCAGCCGCGGACCCGCAAGTGTTTCGCGGTGGTGCAATCCCACGACCAGGCAGGCCGCTGTACAAAATACAAAAAGAGTTGCCTCTAGGTGGGATGCACTCCCTGGTGGAAATTACGCCAAAGCAAGGGCATACGCCATGAACAAAGTCCTTTTCTGGCTACCTGCCAGACGCGTTACGGGCCAACGCCCTCTTCAGTGGCAGACCATGTGACGTGCCGGCATGCGGCAACCACCAGTAAATCCCCGTAATAATTATGCTCAGGTGAACCACCTGAAGCAATGCTTCCTGGGACTGGTGGTTCAGTAAAACCCCAGTGGGTCGCCGCCGGCACTCACATTAAAAAATGTCTTTAAAGGATTGCCGATGTTCGCGCCGGCACCCCTGCATATAACAGGCACCTCCTGTTCCACAGTTAGCTGCCCCAATAAAGCAGCTGCGGACCCGCAAGTGTTTCGCTGTGGTGCAATCCCGCGACCAGGCAGGCCGCTGTACAAAATACAAAAAGAGTTGCCTCTAGGTGGGATGCACTCCCAGGTGGAAATTACGCCAAAGCAAGGGCACACGCTATGAACAAAGTCCTTTTCTGGTTACCTGCCAGAGGCGTTTCGGAGCCAACGCCCTCTTCAGTGGCAGACCATGTGACCGTGCCGGCATGCGGCAACCACCAGTAAATCCCCGTAATAATTATGCTCAGGTGAACCACCTGAAGCAATGCTTCCTGGGACTGGTGGTTCAGTAAAACCCAAGTGGGTCGCCGCCAGCACTCACATTAAAAAATGTCTTTAAAGGATTGCCGATGTTCGCGCCGGCACCCCTGCATATAACAGGCACCTCCTGTTCCACAGTTAGCTGCCCCAATAAAGCAGCCGTGGACCCGCAAGTGTTTCGCGGTAGTGCAATCCCGCGACCAAGCAGGCCGCTGTACAAAATACAAAAAGAGTTGCCTCTAGGTGGGATGCACTCCCAGATGGAAATTGCGGATTTACTGGTGGTTGCCGCATGCCGGCACGTCACATGGTCTGCCACTGAAGAGGGCGTTGGCCCGAAACGCGTCTGGCAGGTAAACCAGAAAAGGACTTTGTTCAGGGCGTGTGCTCTTGCTTTGGCGTAATTTCCACCTCGGAGTGCATCCCACCTAGAGGCAACTCTTTTGTATTTTGTACAGCGGCCTGCCTGGTCGCGGGATTGCACCACCGTGAAACACTTGCGGGTCCGCGGCTGCATTATTGGGGCAGCTAACTGTGGAACAGGAGGTGCCTGTTATGCAGGGAGTGCCGGCGCGAAGATCGGCAATCCTTTTAAAGACATTTTTGAATGTGAGTGCCGGCGGCGACCCACTTGGGTTTTACTGAACCACCAGTCCCAGGAAGCATTGCTTCAGGTGGTTCACCTGAGCGTTATTATTATGGGGATTTACTGGTGGTTGCCGCATGCCGGCACGTCACATGGTCTGCCACTGAACAGGGCGTTGGCCTGCAGCGCCTGGCAGGTAAACCAGAAAGGACTTTGTTCAGGGCGTGTGCCCTTGCTTGGTGTAATTTCCACCTGGGAGTGCATCCCACCTAGAGGCAACTCTTTTTGTATTTTGTACAGCGGCCTGCCTGGTCGCGGATTGCACCACCGCGAAACGCTTGCGGGTCCGTGGCTGCTTTATGGGGCAGCTAACTGTGGAACAGGAAGGTGCCTGTTATATGCAGGGGTGCCGGCGCTAACATCGGCAATCCTTCTAAAGACATTTTTGAATGTGAGTGCCGGCGGCGACCCACTTGGGTTTTACTGAACCACCAGTACCAGGAAGCATTGCTTCAGGTGGTTCACCTGAGCGTTATTATTATGGGGATTTACTGGTGGTTGCCGCATGCTGGCACGTCACAGTGATCAAGGACGTTATCGTCCGAAACATGTTTGGCGCTTGTTTGGAGGGGGAGGCTGGCTCATCTGCTGTCCTCACAAAGGAGGTGTTAACTCCCCGGGTGTGGCCTTTCCTCAGAGGGCAACTTTTTCGTGATTATGTTTGGCGGCCTGTCCGGTCGCGGAAAGGCCCCGCCGTAGATACAGCGGATCCAGGATTGTCTTACATGGTGACCCGGCAGGACCGGGAAGTACCCAACTGTGAGCGACTTCATTACTGGCAGTGGAGCCAGGTTTTAACCTTCATCAAACCCACTGGGGTGAACATTGATTTAACGGGTGGCGTCCAGCAGCACCCACTTGGATTTATTTATGAGCGGGACTACGCAAACCAGCATGCAATTCTGCATACGCCTATTGGGCGAGACCTCAACGCCCACTGGGGCAGGAACTTATCAAAATAAAGAGGCGTGTATCCCATTACTTGCTGCTGTCCGTCTTCTGTTGCCAGTGATCAAGGACGTTATTGTCCGAAACATGTTTGGCGCTTGTTTGGAGGGGGAGGCTGGTTCATCTGCTGTCCTCACAGAGGAGGTGTTAACTCCCCGGGTGTGGCCTTTCCTCAGAGGGCAACTTTTTCGTGATTATGTTTGGCGGCCTGTCCGGTCGCGGAAAGGCCCCGCCGCAGATACAGCGGATCCAGGGTTGTCTTACATGGTGACCCGGCAGGACCGGGGAGTACCCAACTGTGAGCGACTTCGTTACTGGCAGTGGAGCCAGGTTTTAACCTTCATCAAACCCACTGGGGTGAACATTGATTTAACGGGTGGCGTCCAGCAGCACCCACTTGAATGTATTTATCAGCGGGACTACGCAAACCAGCATGCAATTCTGCATACGCCTATTGGGCGAGACCTCAACGCCCACTGGGGCGGGAACTTATCAAAATAAAGAGGCGTGTATCCCATTACTTGCTGCTGTCCGTCTTCTGTTGCCAGTGATCAAGGACGTTATCGTCTGAAACATGTCTGGCGCTTGTTTGGAGGGGGAGGCTGGCTCATCTGCTGTCCTCACAAAGTAGGTGTTAACTCCCCGGGTTGGCCTTTCCTCAGAGGGCAACTTTTTCATGATTATGTTTGGCGGCCTGTCCGGTCGTGGAAAGGCCCCGCCGCAGATACAGCGGATCCAGGGTTGTCTTACATGGTGACCCGGCAGGACCGGGGAGTACCCAACTGTGAGCAACTTCGTTACTGGCAGTGGAGCCAGGTTTTAACCTTCATCAAACCCACTGGGGTGAACATTGATTTAACGGGTGGCGTCCAGCAGCACCCACTTTGATTTATTTATGAGCGGGACTACGCAAATCAGCATGCAATTCTGCATACGCCTATTGGGCGAGACCTCAACGCCCACTGGGGCAGGAACTTATCAAAATAAAGAGGCGTGTATCCCATTACTTGCTGCTGTCCGTCTTCTGTTGCCAGTGATCAAGGACGTTATCGTCCGAAACATGTTTGGCGCTTGTTTGGAGGGGGAGGCTGGCTCATCTGCTGTCCTCACAAAGGAGGTGTTAACTCCCCGGGTGTGGCCTTTCCTCAGAGGGCAACTTTTTTGTTTTTATGTTTGGTGGCCTGTCCGGTCACGGAAAGGCCCCGCCGCAGATACAGCGGATCCAGGGTTGTCTTACATGGTGACCCGGCAGGACCGGGGAGTACCCAACTGTGAGCGACTTCGTTACTGGCAGTGGAGCCAGGTTTTAACCTTCATCAAACCCACTGGGGTGAACATTGATTTAACGGGTGGTGTCCAGCAGCACCCACTTGGATTTATTTATGAGCGGGACTAGGCAAACCAGCATGCAATTCTGCATACGCCTATTGGGCGAGACCTCAACGCCCACTGGGGCAGGAACTTATCAAAATAAAGAGGCGTGTATCCCATTACCTGCTGCTGTCCGTCTTCTGTTGCCAGTGATCAAGGACGTTATCGCGGAGTGCGGCCTTAAATCTGGGCGTTTTTGTGGAGGCATTTATCACGGCGGTTCCGGCCGTGGAGGCGACACACCACCTTAAAAGCAAAGCAAGGGTCTGCAAGAGGGTACTGTTCCTCCTTGTATGGGCGCTGAAGGTGACATGATTGCAAACATGCAGAGTTCTATCTGGGGTCCACCGGAGGGCTGCTAAATGTATCCCGTTATTAGACTCAAGAAAAACGAACACACTGGAGTGTTTAAAATTGCAAGAATGAACCACACGCCCCATAATGCACTGTGAATATGAACTCGATCACGATGGCACACCGGAAGCCACTCAATTAATTAGTGCATAAAGGGGGTGTGGTAGCAAAGATTTGTTTTCTGATGTCGGCCTCTGATGAGAATCATGAAGGATTCGAAACGCGTCAGGCCAAGGGATTTCTCCTGGAACGAGATGGGAAGCTGCATGCTGAATAATCAAAAGGCTTGATGCCTACCTGAATGCGGAGTGCGGCCTTAAATCTGGGCGTTTTTGCCGGAGGCATTTATCACGGCGGTTCCGGCCGTGGGAGGGCGGCTTGCCCACCACCTTAAAAGCAAAGCAAGGGTCTGCAAGAGGGTACTGTTCCTCCTTGTATGGGCGCTGAAGGTGACATCGGTTGCAAACATGCAGAGTTCTATCTGGGGTCCACCGGAGGAGAAAACTTAGCACAAATGTATCCCGTTATTAGACTCAGAGAAAAACGAACACACTGGAGTGTTTAAGAGTGCAAGAATGAACCACACGCCCCATAATGCACTGTGAATATGAACTCGATCACGATGGCACACCGGAAGCCACTCAATTAATTAGTGCATAAAGGGGGTGTGGTAGCAAAGATTTGTTTTCTGATGTCGGCCTCTGATGAGAATCATGAAGGATTCGAAACGCGTCAGGCCAAGGGATTTCTCTGAACGAGATGGGAGGCTGCATGTTTAATAATAAAAAGGTTTGATACCCACCTGAATGCGGAGTGCGGCCTTAAATCTGGGCGTTTTTTTGTGGAGGCATATATATATATATATATATCCATATATATATATATTCATATATATATATATATATATCCATATATATATATATCCATACATATATTCACTGAAAAAACCATAGGTTTTAGGGACAGTTATAGTTAGTTGGACATTGCACTCGTACAAAAACCCCGTAGAAGATTCCCCTAAGTATATAGTTAGTTCAGCTAACTATAACTCGCGCCTCCCGCAATGCACTGCTGATGACGCCACATATTACATCACTCATGACATGGTCAGTGACATCACTGATGACATCACTGATGACATCTCAAATGACATCACTGATGACATCACTGATGACATCATCCAGTGACTGTGTGTTTCTGTAAAGTTTAAATATGTTTAATATATAGGGAAAGGCGTATTGAAGAATGAGTGGGTGTATAAGTGTCTGAATGGATGATTTAGTACGTGAGTGACTGACTCTACAAGTGAGTGATTAAACGTATCTTACTGAATGCATGGGTTAGTGACTAAACTGTGTGAATGTCTGTATCCGTCTGTTTGTTGGTGTGTAAGTGGATGCATGGATTTGCGAATAGCTACATGAGTGTCTATATGGGTTATTGATTGGTTCTCTGAGTATCTGTATGGCTGCCTGAGTGTTTGTGTGAGTGGGGTGTGTGTGACTCTATACATAGATGTGTGAGTGGGTGATTCACTGGGTGCATGATTTCAAGAGTGCATCTGTGATGGACTGCTTGGGTGGGTGAGTGTGTGTATGGGTGTGTTAGTGAGTGAATGTATATCTCAGTGGTACATGTGCGAGTAACTACATATGTAAAAGGCAGTATATATGTGTGTTAGAGTATTTAAATGGCTATAAGTGAGAGTGTGTTATTGTGAGAGTGGCTGTATGGATGCGTGTGTGCTTGTATCAGTTATTGTATAAGAGCGTAAGAATGTGCTAGTATTTGTATGAGTAAGTGAGCTGGTGTGTGTATAACTGTATAGGTGAGTAAATGGGTGTGTGATTAATTTTTTGCATGACTGACTAGGTGTGTGAGTACCTCTATGGATGAGTGGCGGTGTGTGAGTATTTATATAGGTGTATGAGTGCATATGATAGTCCTGTACTGAGTGACTGTAAGTATGAGTGACTGTACAGGTGAGTGAGTGGATGTGTGTGTAGACCTAAGAATCAGTGAGTGGGTATGTAGTTTTTGGTGTTGGAGTGTCTATGGTTTTGAGAATGGCAGTCTGTAATTTAGAGTGGTGTATCAAAAGTTATATTAGGGTGTGAGAAGATGCATGAAATTATCACACTGGATGATGTCATCAGTGATGTCATTTGAGATGTCATCAGTGATGTCATCAGTGATGTCACTGACCATGTCATGAGTGATGTAATATGTGACGTCATCAGCAGTGCATTGCGGGGCGCGAGTTATAGTTAGCTGAACTAACTATAACAGGGGAATTTCACTGAGTTTTGTACGAGTGCAATGTCCAACTAACTATAACTGTCCCTAAAACCTATGGTTTTTTCAGTGAATTTCAAAGGTTTTTTAAATGCTAATTTCTAACTATAACGTGTCTGAAACCTATGGTTTTTCAGTGAATTTCAAAGGTTTTTTAAATGCTAATTTCTAACTATAACGTGCCTGAAACCTATGGTTTTTTCAGTGAATTTCAAAGGTTTTTTAAATGCTAATTTCTAACTATAACGTGCCTGAAACCTATGATTTTTTAAGTGAATTTCAAAGGTTTTTAAATGCTAGTTTCTAACTATGCCAACAGAGGTAGGACATGTGAAGAAAGAAGAAAAAACGTACAGAAAGAAGCAAAAGATGTGCAGAAAGAACCAACAGAGGAGCAGAAAGAGGCCTTGTTGCAAAATCATCCTGTGCCCACAACTTTTCAGACGGGTACTGGTGGTAACTGACTCTGACTAACCAGAGCCAGTACGGCTTGCACAGTGGTGAAGGGAGGGGTCTGAGGTGACATGTGTGAAACGCGCCCCGTGGCACGCTGTTTAGGTTGCGGGATTAAGTCCCCTTGAATCCTGAGGGTCCCTGGGCCCAGCTAGCCCCCCAGGTACCTACAGCTGGGACCACAGAGCTGAGTTGCAGAGAGGCGTTCCGAGGCCACGCACCTTTTTCACCTCTCTGCAACGCAACTCTGTTGTGCTTACTGAAGGTACCTGGTGGGCTAGTTGGCCCCAGGATTCAAGGGAATTATCTCCCCAACTCAAAACGCACCACAGGCGTGTTTGCGCACATGTCACCTGAGGCCCCGCCTCCCTTCACCACAGGTGACGCCGCCCGTGCGCGTTTTAAGTTGGGGGATTAGGTCACCTTGAATCCTGAGAGTCCTGGGGCCCAACTAGCCCACCAGGTACTTCAGTAAGCACCACAGGTCTGCGTTGCAACGCCTGTAACAAATTGTGCAGTTGTGTTTAGGTAGTGAAGAGGGTCGTGCTGGGGGTAGTGTTTCAGGGTTTAGGGTAGTGCAGTGGTGTTTGTGGTAGTGTAGGGGTCATGCTGGGGGTAGATTTAGGGTTTAGGGTAGTGCAGTGGTGTTTGGGTAGTGTAGGTAGTCGTGCTGGGGGAGTGTTTTAGGGTTTAGGGTAGTACAGTGGTGTTTGGGTAGTGTAGGGGGTCGTGCTGGGGTTAGTGTTTTAGGTTTTAGGGTTTAGGGTAGTGCAGTGGTGTTTGGGTAGTGTAGGGGTACTGCTGGGGGTGGTGTTTTAGGGTTTAGGGTAGTGCAATGGTGTTTGGGTAGTGTAGGGGGTACTGCTGGGGGTAGTGTTTTAGGGTTTAGGGTAGTGCAGTGGTGTTCTGGGTAGCGTAGGGGTACTGCTGGGGGTAGTGTTTCATGGTTTAGGGTAGTGCAGTGGTGTTTGGGTAGTGTAGGGGTTCGTGCTGGGGTAGTTTTTAGGGTTTAGGGTAGTGCAGTGGTGTTTGTGTAGTGTAGGAGGTCGGTGTTTTAGGGTTTAGGGTAGTGCAGTGGTCTTTGGGTAGTGTAGGGAGTCGTGCAGGGGGTATTGTTTTAGAGTTTAGGGTAGTGCAGTGGTCTTTGGGCAGTGTAGGGAGTTGTGCGGGTGGTAGTGTTTTAGGGATTAGGGTAGTGCATTGGTATTTGGGTAGTGTAGGGGTCATGCTGGGGTAGTGTTTTAGGGTTTAGGGCAGTGCAGTGGTGTTTAGGTAGTGTAGGGGTCGTGCTGGGGAGAGTGTTTTAGGGTTTAGGGCAGTGCAGTGGTGTTCGGGTAGTGTAGGGGTCGTGCTGGGGGAGTGTTTTAGGGTTTAGGGCAGTGCAGTCGTGTTCGGGTAGTGTAGGGGTCGTGCTGGGGGGAGTATTTTTAGGGTTTAGGGTAGTGCAGTGGTGTTCGGGTAGTGTAGGGGTCATGCTGGGGGTAGTGTTCTAGGGTTTAGGGCAGTGCAGTGGTGTTCGGGCAGTGTAGGGGTCGTGCTGGGGGTGGTGTTTTAGGGTTTAGGGCAGTGCAGTGGTGTTCGGGCAGTGTAGGGGTCGTGCTGGGGTGGTGTTTCAGGGTTTAGGGCAGTGCAGTGGTGTTCGGGCAGTGTAGGGGGTCGTGCAGGGGGTGGTGTTTCAGGGTTTAGGGCAGTGCAGTGGTGTTCGGGCAGTGTAGGGAGTCGTGCAGGGGTGGTGTTTCAGGGTTTAGGGCAGTGGTGTTCGGGCAGTGTAGGGGGTCATGCTGGGGGTGGTGTTTCAGGGTTTGGGGCAGTGCAGTGGTGTTCGAGCAGTAAAGGGGGTCATGCTGGGGGTGGTGTTTCAGGGTTTAGGGCAGTGCAGTGGTGTTCGGGCAGTGTAGGGGGCGGTGCAGGGGGTGGTGTTTCAGGGTTTAGGGCAGTGCAGTGGTGTTCGGGCATTGTAGGGGTAGTGCTGGGGCTGGTGTTTCAGGGTTTAGGGCAGTGCAGTGGTGTTCGGGCAGTGTAGGGGTCGTGCTGGGGCTGGTGTTTCAGGGTTTAGGGCAGTGCAGTGGTGTTCGGGCAGTGTATGGGGTGCGGTGCTGGGGCTGGTGTTTCAGGGTTTAGGGCAGTGCAGTGGTGTTCGGGCAGTGTAGGGGGTCGTGCTGGGGCTGGTGTTTCAGGGTTTAGGGCAGTGCAGTGGTGTTCGGGCAGTGTAGGGGGTCTTGCTGGGGCTGGTGTTTCAGGGTTTAGGGCAGTGCAGTGGTGTTCGGGCAGTGTAGGGGGTCGTGCTGGGGCTGGTGTTTCAGGGTTTAGGGCAGTGCAGTGGTGTTCGGGCAGTGTAGGGGGTCGTGCTGGGGCTGGTGTTTCAGGGTTTAGGAGCAGTGCAGTGGTGTTCGGGCAGTGTAGGGGTCTTGCTGGGGGTGGTGTTTCAGGGTTTAGGGCAGTGCAGTGGTGTTCGGGCAGTGTAGGGGGTCGTGCTGGGGGTGGTGTTTCAGGGTTTAGGAGCAGTGCAGTGGTGTTCGGGCAGTGTAGGGGTCATGCTGGGGCTGGTGTTTCAGGGTTTAGGGCAGTGCAGTGGTGTTCGGGCAGTGTAGGGGGTCGTGCTGGGGCTGGTGTTTCAGGGTTTAGGGCAGTGCAGTGGTGTTCGGGCAGTGTAGGGGGTCGTGCTAGGGGTGGTGTTTCAGGGTTTAGGGCAGTGCAGTGGTGTTCGGGCAGTGTAGGGGTCGTGCTGGGGCTAGTGTTTCAGGGTTTAGGGCAGTGCAGTGGTGTTCAGGCAGTGTAGGGGGTTGTGCTGGGGTGATGTTTCAGGGTTTAGGGCAGTGCAGTGGTGTTAGGGTCAGTGTAGGGGGTCGTGCTGGGGGTAGTGTTTCAGGGTTTAGGGCAGTGCAGTGGTGTTTCGGCAGTGTAGGGGGGTGCGTGCTAGGGGGTAGGTGTTTTAGGGTTTAGGGGTAGTGCAGTGGTGTTCGGGCAGTGTAGGGGGTCGTGCTGGGGTGGTGTTTCAGGGTTTAGGGCAGTGCAGTGGTGCTTCAGGCAGTGTAGGGTGTCGTGCTGGGGGATGGTGTTTCAGGGTTTAGGGCAGTGCAGTGGTGTTTGGGCAGTGTAGGGGGTCGTGCAGGGGGTGGTGTTTCAGGGTTTAGGGCAGTGCAGTGGTGTTCGGGCAGTGTAGGTGGTCATGCTGGGGGTGGTGTTTCAGGGTTTAGGGCAGTGCAGTGGTGTTCGGGCAGTGTAGGGGGTCGTGCTGGGGGTGGTGTTTCAGGGTTTAGGGCAGTGCAGTGGTGTTTCGGGCAGTGTACGGGGTCGTGCTGGGGCTGGTGTTTTCAGGGTTTAGGGCAGTGCAGTGGTGCTTGCGGGCAGTGTACGGGGTTGTGCTGGGGCTGGTGTTTCAGGGTTTAGGGCGGTGCAGTGGTGTTTGTGTAGTGTAGGGGGTCATGTTTTAGGGTAGTGCAGTGGTGCTTGTGTAGTGTAGGGGGTCGTGCTGGGGGTAGTGTTTTAGGGTTTAAGGTAGTGCAGTGGTGTTTTTGTAGTGTAGGGGGTCATGTTTTAAGATGCAATGCTCCAATACCTGACCAGTCTGCACTACATAAAACTGCAAAAAAACTAAAAATAAAAAGTGTTTTGCACACTTTTGTCATTGGGCTATATGTGGGCTACATCTGGGTAATATTTGTGCTACATTTGGGCTCTTTTTCACTGGTGGCCATCTTGGAAGACTTCTTTGTTAGTGAAGTTTCCTAATTTCTTCATTTACTGCAGTCTCCTCAGTAGGAAATGCTTTCAGTTTTTTACTTTGATTCCATCAAGAAGGCATTCAGATGTGTCTCACATCTGCCATAAATTCAGAATGTTAGCACTCTAGTTGCTCATTAGATCACTGGAGTAAGGTACTGCTCACCAGGGAGTTAACTGGTAGTCTGCTGCTGGTATTGAAAGTGATTGTTTCAGTCTGCATGTCAGAATTTTCTAATGAAATAGAAGGGATTTGAGATCTCACTTAAAACATGCCCTAATTTTTCTTTCTGCACTACTATACTTTCTACAAAAAAACTAAAAATAAAGTATTAAGTGTTACACGGTTGTCATTGGGCAATCATGATGGGCTTCAGGTGTGCCATATTTGTGTCATATTTAGGCTGTTACATTTAAGCTCTTTTTTCACTGGTGGCCATCTTACTGGTGGCCATCTTAGGAAGACTATCTTGAGATCACACTTGAAGTATGTCCTAATTTCTTCTTTCTACAGCATGACCATCTCAGTAGGATTTTGTTCCTCATTAAATTAAATGCTTTAAGTGTTACCAGTTTATTCCAATCAAGATGGCATTCAGGTGTGTCATACTTCTGCCATAAGTCAGGCTGTTAGCACTCTAGTTGCTTCTTTAGATCACTCGGAGTAAAGCTGCAGTAGAACACCAGGGCGTCAACTGGCAGGCTGCTGCTGTTGAAATATAAAGTGAAGATGTTTGAGCTCACACTTGAAACATGTCCGAATTTTTCTTTCCTAATGAAATAGAAGAGGATTTGAGATCTCACTTAAAACATGCCCTAATTTTTCTTTCTGCAGCACTAACCATAATTTCTATTACAAAATGAACCCCTCATTTTTGTTCCTTTTTAAATTAAATGTTTTAAGTGTTACCAGTTTATTCCAATCAAGATGGCTTCAGGTGTGCCATACTTTTGTCATAAGTAAGGCTGTTAGCACTCTAGTTGTTCTTTAGAACACTCTGGGAAGCTGCAGTAGAACACAAAGGCATCAACTGGCAGGCTGCTCCTGTTGAAATATAACAGGAAGATATTTGAGATCACACTTGAAACATGTCCTAATTTTTCTTTCTACAGCACTAACCATAATTTCTATGACAAAATGAACCCCATCATTTTGTTCCTTTTTTAAATTAAATTGTTTTAAGTGTTACCAGTTTATTCCAATCAAGATGGCTTCAGGTGTGCCATACTTTTGTCATAAGTAAGGCTGTTAGCACTCTAGTTGTTCTTTAGAACACTCTGGGAAGCTGCAGTAGAACACAAAGGAATCAACTGACAGTCTCTGCCCTTGTTGGATGTACATGTTTTACTGAGAATGTCAGACTTCATTCTCACATGAGTGAGAAAGATAATGTGAATTTACAGAAAATATGCTCTCATTTTAGCTTCTGGAGCACCTTCCAAACCTCCATGGGACAAGCATGAGAAAATAGTGTTCTCTCAAACATGATTCATGATATCCCAGCAGAAGGTTTTTCACATGGTAAAATCACCTTAGAATACACCACAATTCCTAAAATTAGTATGGTACCATCAACAAATAAATTCTAATGTAACTAAAGCCTGTTATCACCCTTTATAGTTCTCCTTTTGGTGACCCTCAAAATCTTCTATTCACTACAATGCATTTCAATGAGGTACTATCATTTATATTGGTCCCAAGATGGCTGCCAGCAATTCCAGGATGAAGTGCTGACAGCCAATCAGATCTCACGATGACATGTGTGGTTAGGCTCCGCCCAGATATATATGTGACTTTACTTTTGATTTTCTCAGGAACTACTGAACGGATTTACACCATTTAAGCAAAAGGCACGACACTGAACCAAGGGCTACCTCTTTGCCAAATTTGGTGTAATTCCGTTCAGCAGTTCGGGCTGTAGCTGCGACTAAAGGTTCCTATGGAAAAATGAATGGGGAAAACGCGTTTTGGGACCCCCCTTTTTCTCGGCCCCCGCTTGACGTATCACCCCGAGACTTTCAGGATAGGAGCGGACCGGAGCGCCCCAACAAGTTGGAAACTTTCGCGAAGATTCGTCAACCGGCGCCAACGTTATTTCAAATAGAATGTCGCGGATTTCCTATGGATAATAGGTTTTAACTATAACTATCTACTGGCGACACGCCAGTAGATAATATATCCATATATATATATATATCCATATATATATCCATATATATATATATATATCCATATATATATCCATATATATATATATATCCATATATATATATATATATATCCATATATATATATATCCATATATATATCCATATATATATATATCCATATATATATCCATATATATATATATATCCATATATATATATATCCATATATATATATATCCATATATATATCCATATATATATATATATCCATATATATATATATCCATATATATATATATATCCATATATATATACACCCATTCTTCAATACGCCTTTCCCTATATATATTAAACATATTTAAACTTTACAGAAACACACAGTCACTGGATGATGTCATCAGTGTTGTCATCAGTGATGTCACTGACCATGTCATGAGTGATGTAATATGTGACGTCATCAGCAGTGCATTGCGGGCGCGAGTTATAGTTAGCTGAACTAACTATAACGGGGGAATTTCTATGGTTTTGTACGAGTGAAATGTCCAACTAACTATAACTGTCCTAAAACCTATGGTTTTTTCAGTGAATTTCAAAGGTTTTTTAAATGCTAATTTCTAACTATAACGTGTCTGAAACCTATGGTTTTTTCAGTGAATTTCAAAGGTTTTTTAAATGCTAATTTCTAACTATAACGTGCCTAAAACCTATGATTTTTTAAGTGAATTTCAAACGTTTTTTAAATGCTAGTTTCTAACTATGCCTACAGAGGTAGGACATGTGAAGAAAGAAGAAAAAACGCACAGAAAGAAGCAAAAGATGTGCAGAAAGAACCAACAGAGGAGCAGAAAGAGGCCTTGTTGCAAAATCATCCTGTGCCCACAACTTTTTCAGACGGGTACTGGTGGTAACTGACTCTGACTAACCAGAGCCAGTGCTATGCTAAAAGACACTTAGAATACAGTGAAAACACCTACATACACTAGGGAACACTATGCGTTCAGGGTACCCCTGTGATTAGCATGACCTCCTCTGCAAGTCCCTAGTACATAATAGGGCAGGGGATTAAAACTACCTCTTAAAACGCGCTACAGGGGCGGCGTTTGCACAGTGGTGAAGGGAGGGGGCCTGAGGTGACATGTGTGCAAACGCACCCCGTGGCGCGTTTTAAGTTGCGAGATTAAGTCCCCTTGAATTCTGAGGGTCCCTGGGGCCCAACTAGCCCCCCAGGTACCTACAGTTAGGACCACAGAGTTGAGTTGCAGAGAGGCGTTCCGAGGCCACGCACCTTTTTCACCTCTCTGCAACGCAACTCTGTTGTGCTTACTGAAGGTACCTGGTGGGCTAGTTGTCCCCCAGGGTCCCTCAGGATTCAAAGGAATTAATTCCCCAACTTAAAACGCACCACAGGGCGTGTTTGCGCACATGTCACCTGAGGCCCCGCCCCTCCCTTCACCACTGTGCAAACGCGCCCCGTGGTGCGTTTTAAGTTGGGGGATTAGGTCACCTTGAATCCTGAGGGTCCCTGGGGCCCAACTAGCCCACCTGGTACTTCCAGTAAGCACCACAGGCCGGCGTTGCAACGCCTGTAGCAAATTGTGCAGTTGTGTTTAGGTAGTGAAGAGGGTCGTGCTGGGGGTGGTGTTTTAGGGTTTAGGGGTAGTGCAGTGGTGTTTGTGTAGTGTAGGGGGTCATGCTGGGGGTAGATTTAGGGTTTAGGGTAGTGCAGTGGTGTTTGGGTAGTGTAGGGAGTCGTGCTGGGGGGGTGTTTTAGGGTTTAGGGTAGTGCAGTGGTGTTTGGGTAGTGTAGGGGGTCGTGCTGGGGGTAGTGTTTTAGGGTTTAGGGTAGTGCAGTGGTGTTTGGGTAGTGTAGGGGGTCGTGCTGGGGGTAGTGATTTAGGGTAGTGCAGTGGTGTTTGGGTAGTGTAGGGGGTACTGCTGGGGGTAGTGTTTTAGGGTTTAGGTTAGTGCAGTGGTGTTTGGGTAGTGTAGGGGTACTGCTGGGGGTAGTGTTTTAGGGTTTAGGGTAGTGCAGTGGTGTTTGTGTAGTGTAGGGGGTAGTGTTTTAGGGTTTAGGGTAGTGCAGTGGTGTTTGTGTAGTGTAGGAGGTCGTGTTTTAGGGTTTAGGGTAGTGCAGTGGTCTTTGGGTAGTGTAGGGAGTCGTGCGGGGGTAGTGTTTTAGGGTTTAGGGTAGTGTAGGGGTCATGCGGGGGTAGTGTTTTAGGGATTAGGGTAGTGCATTGGTGTTTGGGTAGTGTAGGGTGTCATGCGGGGGTAGTGTTTTAGGGTTTAGGGCAGTGCAGTGGTGTTTGGGTAGTGTGAGGGGGTCGTGCTGGGGGGAGTGTTTTAGGGTTTAGGGCAGTGCAGTGGTGTTCGGGTAGTGTAGGGGGTCGTGCTGGGGGGAGTGTTTTAGGGTTTAGGAGCAGTGCAGTGGTGTTCGGGTAGTGTAGGGAGGTCGTGCTGGGGGAGTGTTTGAGGGTTTAGGGCAGTGCAGTCGTGTTCGGGTAGTGTAAGGGGTTGTGCTGGGGGTAGTATTTTAGGGTTTGAGTGCAGTGGTGTTCGGGTAGTGTAGGGGGTCGTGCTGGGGGTAGTGTTCTAGGGTTTAGGGCAGTGCAGTGGTGTTTGGGCAGTGTAGGGGGTAATGCTGGGGGTGGTGTTTTAGGGTTTAGGGCAGTGCAGTGGTGTTTGGGCAGTGTAGGGGGGTCGTGCTGGGGTGGTGTTTCAGGGTTTAGGGCAGTGCAGTGGTGTTTGGGCAGTGTAGGGGGTCGTGTTGGGGGTGGTGTTTCAGGGTTTAGGGCAGTGCAGTGGTGTTCGGGCAGTGTAGGGGGTCGTGCAGGGGTGGTGTTTCAGGGTTTAGGGCAGTGGTGTTCGGGCAGTGTAGGGGGTCGTGCTGGGGGTGGTGTTTCAGGGTTTGGGGCAGTGCAGTGGTGTTCGAGCAGTAAGGGGGTCGTGCTGGGGGTGGTGTTTCAGGGTTTAGGGCAGTGCAGTGGTGTTAAGGCAGTGTAGGGGGCGGTGCAGGGGGTGGTTCAGGGTTTAGGGCAGTGCAGTGGTGTTCGGGCAGTGTTGGGGCTGCTGCAGGGGGTGGTGTTTCAGGGTTTAGGGCAGTGCAGTGGTGTTCTCGCAGTGTAGGGGGTCATGCAGGGGGTGGTGTTTCAGGGTTTAGGGCAGTGCAGTGGTGTTCGGGCAGTGTAGGGGGTCGTGCTGGGGCTGGTGTTTCAGGGTTTAGGGCAGTACAGTGGTGTTCGGGCAGTGTAGGGGTCGTGCTGGGGCTGGTGTTTCAGGGTTTAGGGCAGTGCAGTGGTGTTCGGGCAGTGTAGGGGGTTGTGCTGGGGCTGGTGTTTCAGGAGGGTAGTGCAGTGGCGTTCGGGCAGTGTAGGTGGTCATGCTGGGGCTGGTGTTTCAGGGTTTAGGGCAGTGCAGTGGTGTTCGGGCAGTGTAGGGGGTCATGCTGGGTCTGGTGTTTCAGGGTTTAGGGCAGTGCAGTGGTGTTCGGGCAGTGTAGGGGGTCTTGCTGGGGCTGGTGTTTCAGAGTCTAGGGCAGTGCAGTGGTGTTCGAGCAGTGTAAGGGGTCTTGCTGGGGCTGGTGTTTCAGGGTTTAGGGCAGTGCAGTCGTGTTTGGGCAGTGTAGGGGGTCGTGCTGGGGGTGGTGTTTCAGGGTTTAGGGCAGTGCAGTGGTGTTTGGGCAGTGTAGGGGGTCATGCTGGGAGCTAGTGTTTCAGGATTTAGGGCAGAGCAATGGTGTTCAGGCAGTGTAGGGGTCTTGCTGGAGGTGGTGTTTCAGGGTTTAGGGCAGTGCAGTGGTGTTTGTGCAGTGTAGGGGGTGGAGTTTTCAGGGTTTAGAGGCAGTGGTGTTCCAGGCAGTGTAGGGGTCTTGCTGGGGTTGATGTTTCAGGGTTTAGGGCAGTGCAGTGGTGTTTGGGCAGTGTAGGGGGTCGTGCTGGGGGTGGTGTTTCAGGGTTTCGGGCAGTGCAGTGGTGTTCCGGCAGTGTAGGAGGTCGTGCAGGGGGTGGTGTTTCAGGGTTTAGGGCAGTGCAGTGGTGTTCGGGCAGTGTAGGGGGTCAGTGCTGGGGGTGGTGTTTCAGGGTTTAGGGCAGTGCAGTGGTGTTCGGGCAGTGTAGGGTGTCGTGCTGAGGGGTGGTGTTTCAGGGGTTTAGGGCAGTGCAGTGGTGTTCGGGCAGTGTAGGGGGTCGTGCAGGGGGTGGTGTTTCAGGGTTTAGGGCAGTGCAGTGGTGTTTGGGAAGTGTAGGGGGTCGTTCAGGGGTGGTGTTTCAGGGTTTAGGGCAGTGCAGTGGTGTTCGGCCAGTGTAGGTGGTCTTGCTGGGGGTGGTGTTTCAGGCTTTAGTGCAGTGGTGTTCGGGCAGTGTAGGGGGTCTTGCTGGGGGTGGTGTTTCAGGGTTTAGGGCAGTGCAGTGGTGTTCGGGTAGTGTAGGGGGTCTTGCTGGGGCTGGTGTTTCAGGGTTTTGGGCAGTGCAGTGGTGTTCGGGCAGTGTAGGGGGTCGTGCTGGGGCTGGTGTTTGAGGGTTTAAGGTAGTGCAGTGGTGTTCGGGCAGTGTAGGGGGTCGTGCTGGTGTTTCAGGGTTTAGGGCAGTGCAGTGGTGTTCGGGCAGTGTAGGCGGTCGTGCTGGGGCTGGTGTTTCAGGAGTTTAGGGCAGTGCAGTGGTGTTCGGGCAGTGTACGGGGTTGTGCTGGGGCTGGTGTTTCAGGGTTTAGGGCAGTGCAGTGGTGTTCGGGCAGTGTAGGGGGTCGTGCTGGGGGTGGTGTTTCAGGGTTTAGGGCAGTGCAGTGGTGTTCGGGCAGTGTAGGGGGTCGTGCTGGGGCTGGTGTTTCAGGGTTTAGGGCAGTGCAGTGGTGTTCGGGCAGTGTAGGGGGTCGTGCTGGGGGTGGTGTTTCAGGGTTTAGGGCAGTGCAGTGGTGTTCGGGCAGTGTACGGGGTCATGCTGGGGGTGGTGTTTCAGGGTTTAGGGCAGTGCAGTGGTGTTCGGGCAGTGTAGGGGTCTTGCTGGGGGTGGTGTTTCAGGGTTTAGTGCAGTGGTGTTCGGGCAGTGTGAGGGGTCTTGCTGGGGGTGGTGTTTCAGGGGTTTAGGGCAGTGCAGTGGTGTTCGGGCAGTGTAGGGGGTCGTGCTGGGGGTGGTGTTTCAGGGTTTAGGGCAGTGCAGTGGTGTTCGGGCAGTGTAGGGGATCGTGCAGGGGCTGGTGTTTCAGGGTTTAGGGCAGTGCAGTGGTGTTCAGGCAGTGTAGGGGGTCGTGCTGGGGCTGGTGTTTCAGGGTTTAGGGCAGTGCAGTGGTGTTCGGGCAGTGTAGGGGGTCGTGCAGGGGTGGTGTTTCAGGGTTTAGGGCAGTGCAGTGGTGTTCGGGCAGTGTAGGGGTCGTGCTGGGGCTGGTGTTTCAGGGTTTAGGGCAGTGCAGTGGTGTTCGGGCAGTGTGAGGGGTCTTGCTGGGGGTGGTGTTTCAGGGTTTAGGGCTAGTGGTGTTCGGGCAGTGTAGAGGGTCTTGCTGGGGGTGGTGTTTCAGGGTTTAGGGCAGTGCAGTGGTGTTCGTGCAGTGTGAGGGGTCGATGCTGGGGATGGTGTTTCAGGGTTTAGGGCAGTGCAGTAGTGTTCGGGCAGTGTAGGGGGTCGTGCAGGGGGTGGTGTTTCAGGGTTTAGGGCAGTGCAGTGGTGTTCGGGCAGTGTAGGGGTCATGCTGGGGGTGGTGTTTCAGGGTTTAGGGCAGTGCAGTGGTGTTCGGGCAGTGTAGGGGGTCATGCTGGGGGTGGTGTTTCAGGGTTTAGGGCAGTGCAGTGGTGTTCGGGCAGTGTAGGGGGTCGTGCTAGGGTATGTGTTTCAGGGTTTAGGGCAGTGCAGTGGTGTTCGGGCAGTGTGGGGGTCTTGCTGGGGGTGATGTTTCAGGGTTTAGGGCAGTGCAGTGGTGTTCGGGCAGTGTAGGAGGTCTTGCTGGGGATAGTGTTTCAGGGTTTAGGGCAGTGCAGTGGTGTTCGGGCAGTGTAGGGGTCATGCTGGGGTGGTGTTTCAGGGTTTAGGGCAGTGCAGTGGTGTTCGGGCAGTGTAGGGGGTCATGAAGGGGGTGGTGTTTCAGGGTTTAGGGCAGTGCAGTGGTGTTCGGGCAGTGTAGGGGTCGTGCTAGGGTATGTGTTTCAGGGTTTAGGGCAGTGCAGTGGTGTTCGGGCAGTGTAGGGAGTCGTGCAGGGGCTGGTGTTTCAGGGTTTAGGGCAGTGCAGTGGTGTTCGGGCAGTGTAGAGGGTCGTGCTGGGGGTAGTGTTTTAGGGTTTAGGGTAGTGCAGTGGTGCTTGTGTAGTGTAGGGGGTCGTGCTGTGGATAGTGTTTTAGGGTTTAGGGTAGTGCAGTGGTGTTTGTGTAGTGTAGGGGGTCATGTTTTAGGGTAGTGCAGTGGTGTTTGGGTAGTGTAGGGGGTCGTGCTTGGGGTAGTGTTTTAGGATTTAGGTTAGTGCAGTGGTGTTTGGGTAGTGTAGGGAGTCGTGCTGGGGGTAGTGTTTTAGGGTTTAAGGTAGTGCAGTGGTGTTTGTGTAGTGTAGGGGTCGTGCTGGGGGTAGTGTTTTAGGTTTTAGTGTAGTGCAGTGGTGCTTGTGTAGTGTAGGGAGTCGTGCTGGGGTGATGTTTTAGGGTTTAGGGTAGTGCAGTGGTGTTTGTGTAGTGTAGGGGGTCATGTTTTAGGGTAGTGCAGTGGTGTTTGGGTAGTGTAGGGGGTCGTGCTGGGGGTAGTGTTTTAGGATTTAGGTTAGTGCAGTGGTGTTGGGGTAGTGTTTTAGGGTTTAGGGTAGTGCAGTGGTGTTTGTGTAGTGTAGGGGGTCATGCTGGGGGTAGTGTTTTAGGGTTTAGGATAGTGCAGTGGTGCTTGTGTAGTGTAGGGGGTCATGCTGGGGTAGTGTTTTAGGGTTTAGGGTAGTGCAGTGGTGTTTTTGTAGTGTGAGGGGGTCATGTTTTAAGATGCAACGCTCCAATACCTGACCAGTCTGCACTACATAAAACTGCAAAAAAACTAAAAATAAAAAGTGTTTTACACTTTTGTCATTGGGCTATATGTGGGCTACATCTGGGTAATGTTTGTGCTACATTTAGGCTCTTTTTTCACTGGTGGCCATCTTGGAAGACTTCTTTGTTATGAAGTTTCCTAATTTCCTCATTACTGCAGTCTCCTCAGTAGGAAATGCTTTCAGTTTTTTACTTTGATTCCATCAGAAGGCATTCAGATGTGTCACACATTTGCCATAAATTCAGAATGTTATTACTCTAGTTGTTCATTAGATCACTGTAGATAAGCTTCTGCTCACCAAGAGTTAACTGGAAGTCTACTGCTGGTATTGAAAGTGATTGTTTCAGTCTGCATGTCAGAATTTTCTAATGAAATAGAAGAGGATTTGAGATCTCACTTAAAACATGCACTGCCTAAACCTGAACACCACCCCTGCACGACCCCTACACTGCCCGAACACCACTGCACTGCCCTAAACCCTGAAACACCACCCCCAGCACGACCCCTACACTGCCCGAACACCACTGCACTGCCCTAAACCCTAAAACACCACCCCCAGCATTACCCCTACACTGCCCAAACACCACTGCACTGCCCTAAACCTAGAACACTACCCCAGCACGACCCCTACACTACCCGAACACCACTGCACTACCTAAACCTAAAATACTACCCCAGCACAACCCCCTACACTACCGAACACGACTGCACTGCCTAAACCCTCAAACACTCCCCCAGCACGACCCCTACACTACCCGAACACCACTGCACTGCCTAAACCTAAAACACTCCCCAGCACGACCCCTACACTACCCGAACACCACTGCACTGCCCTAAACCCTAAAACACTCCCCCAGCACGACCCCTACACTACCCAAACACCACTGCACTGCCTAAACCTAAAACACTACCCCCGCATGACCCCTACACTGCCCAAACACCAATGCACTACCCTAATCCCTAAAACACTACCCCCCGCATGACCCCCTACACTACCCTAAACCCTAAAACACTACCCCAGCACGACTCCCTACACTGCCCAAAGACCACTGCACTACCTAAACCTAAAACACGACCTCCTACACTACACAAACACCACTGCACTACCCTAAACCCTAAAACACTACCCTCAGCCCCTACACTACCCAAACACCACTGCACTACCTAAACCTAAAACACTACCCCAGCAGTACCCCCTACACTACCCAAACACCACTGCACTACCTAAACCCTAAAACACTACCCCCAGCACGACCCCCTACACTACCCAAACACCACTGCACTACCCTAAACCTAAAACACTCCCCAGCACGACTCCCTACACTACCCAAACACCACTGCACTACCCTAAACCCTAAATCTACCCCCAGCATGACCCCCTACACTACACAAACACCACTGCACTACCTAAACCTAAAACACTACCCCCAGCACGACCCTCTTCACTACCTAAACACAACTGCACAATTTGTTACAGGCGTTGCAACGCAGGCCTGTGGTGCTTACTGGAAGTACCTAGTGGGCTAGTTGGGCCCCAGGGACCCTCAGGATTCAAGGTGACCTAATCCCCCAACTTAAAAGCGCACCACGGGCGCGTTTGCACAGTGGTGAAGGGAGGGGCGGGGCCTCAGGTGACATGTGCGCAAACACGCCCTGTGGTGCGTTTTAAGTTGGGGAATTAATTCCCTTTGAATCCTGAGGACCCTGGGGCCAACTAGCCCACCAGGTACCTTCAGTAAGCACAACAGAGTTGCGTTGCAGAGAGGTGAAAAAAGGTGCGTGGCCTCGGAACGCCTCTCTGCAACTCAGCTCTGTGGTCCTAACTGTAGGTACCTGGGGGGCTAGTTGGGCCCCAGGGACCCTCAGAATTCAAGGGGACTTAATCCCACAACTTAAAACGCGCCACGGCAGTGCGTTTGCACACATGTCACCTCAGGCCCCCCTCCCTTCACCACTGTGCAAACGCGCCCTGTAGCGCGTTTTAAGAGGTAGTTTTAATCCCCTGCCCTATTATGTACTAGGGACTTGCAGAGGAGGTCATGCTAATCACAGGGGTACCCCAACGCATAGTGTTCCCTAGTGTATGTAGGTGTTTTCACTGTATTCTAAGTGTCTTTTAGCATAGCACTGGCTCTGGTTAGTCAGAGTCAGTTACCACCAATACCCGTCTGAAAAAGTTGTGGGCACAGGATGATTTTGCAACAAGGCCTCTTTCTGCTCCTCTGTTGGTTCTTTCTGCACATCTTTTGCTTCTTTCTGTGCGTTTTTCTTCTTTCTTCACATGTCCTACCTCTGTAGGCATAGTTAGAAACTAGCATTTAAAAAAACCTTTGAAATTCACTTAAAAAATCATAGGTTTCAGGCACGTTATAGTTAGAAATTAGCATTTAAAAAACCTTTGAAATTCACTGAAAAAACCATAGGTTTTAGGGACAGTTATAGTTAGTTGGACATTTCACTCGTACAAAACCATAGAAATTCCCCCGTTATAGTTAGTTCAGCTAACTATAACTCGCGCTCCACAATGCACTGCTGATGACGTCACATATTACATCACTCATGACATGGTCAGTGACATCACTGATGACATCACTGAGGTGGTGGTCCCGGGGCTTCGGGGGTCCAAAACGGACCCCCATTTTAATTTTTTTTAGTGCCCCGGGGAGGTGGCGGTCCCCGGGGCGTGTGGGGGGGCTCAAGCCCCCCACACAGGAATTATTATTTTTTTAAAAAGAAGCCCCGGGAGGTGGTGGTCCCGGGGCTGCGGGAGGCCGAGTGCCCTCCCCGCACCATTTTAAAATGAAGCCGGGGGTGGCGGTCCCCGGGGCTTGAGGGGCGCCTTGAGGCCCCCATGCATAAATTTAACCCCCCACCATGCCCCCGGGACTTGGGCCACCTGGGGGGAAAATACCAATCGAAGCACGGGAATGCGCGCTTCGATTTTTTATCGGCAGGATCCGCGCTCCCTGAGCGCATCCTGCCGTTTAAAAATAAAAAATAAATGCTTTTTTCTGCCCAGGGGGTCCTTATGGGACCCCTGAGCAGACCTAGAGGGTCAGGGTGTTTCTACCCTGCCCCTTTGTGCGTTTGCGCACTTGTTTCTGTCCCTCGGTTCTACCGAGGACAAAATGGCTGCCAACATTTCCTGAATCGGAATGTTGACAGCCAGCTGACAGCAATTAGCATGCAGCTCGTGATCGGGACGGTGCGCGCAGGGTGCGTCAGGGTGCGCGGATCTCGTGCCCATAGATATATATGTACTTTTACTTTTGATTTTCTCAGCAACTACTGAACGGATTTACACCATTTAACAAAAGGGTTCTTTCTGAACCAAGAACTACCTCTTTGCCAAATTTGGTGTAATTCCGTTCAGCAGTTCGGGCTGTAGCCGTGTCTAAAGTTTCCTATGGAAAAATGAATGGGGAAAACGCGTTTTGGGACCCCCTTTTTCTCGGCCCCGCTTGACGAATCACCCTGAAACTTTCAGGGTAGGAGCGGACCGGAGCGCCCCACAAAGTTTGAAAATGTTCGCGAAGATTACGTCAACCGGCAAAAGACTTATTTCAAATAGAATGTCGCGAGTTCCTATGGAAAATAGGTCCTAACTATAACTATCTACTGGCGACCGCCATTGATAATATATGGATATATATATATAGATATATATATATATATATATATATATGAATATATATATATATATATATATATATGAATATATATATATATATATAGATATATAGATATATATATATATATATAGATATATAGATATATATATATATAGATATATAGATATATATATATAGTTTCCACATATATGTTTTATATGTTTCCGGGGTCCCGCGCATGGGCGGGAATATTCATGTGCTTATGACTTTGATGAGGATACCCTGGAAGAGAACTAGGATTAGAGGTAAGTAACTTATCCTTCTAGGACTTTGAGTGTTGTTGGAACATCAGTGCAGCTCCCTCATGGTGAGCCACCTGGCCGGAGCCTTGAATCCCAGGGAGGACCTGCTCAGCCCGGTGGTACTTGGCAGATCGCAAATGGCAGCTGCACCTGTGGTGGCACAGGGAGTCTTCCGACACTGGTAAGAACCCTGACTAGATCTCTTGCTGCTGTCAAATCTGGAGTGTTCAAACTTGTGTGTTTGAGTTCCTATGAAGATTTTGGCTAGGAGATTCAGTTTGGCTGGAGTCCTGTACAGCTTTTCACCTCTTCCTCAACTGCCAAGAACTCTGCAGAAGATCAGGAACAACCGGACTAAGTCACCCTGGTGGCTCTAGATTGAGCCCACGCATGTGTGGTACCTGGAACATCTAGGTGTGACCATCTGCCCTCTCTGTAAGGCTACTACTTCTAGAGGATCTTCTGTCACAGCAGAAGGGCATGATTCTCCACTCGAACCCGCACCATCTGCACTTCCATGCATAGAGATTGAGCAGCGTTAGTTGACTGCATTTTATTTGGCACCAAAAGTTGTGGGAGTCATCCTGGCTGGCAGGTGCCCATTTACATAATCTATTTACACACACTGACTAATTTATGGCCTGATGTGGAGTCTGCTCGAGCACATTTTACAGGCCAACTGTCTGATATTTTGTTATTTTTTTTTCTAGCCCAGCAAGGTCTTGCAGTGGGCACTATTAAAGGTTATTTGTCAGCCCTTTTAACCTTTCTGTGTGTATTAGACCAACCGTCCTTCAAATCACCTGTTGTGATGAGTTTTCTTAAAGGTTTGGCCCATATGTATTCTCCCAAACAGTTTGTGATGCCACAATGGGAACCTAATTTATTCCTGACATTTGTGTACTCCCTTCAAGCCAGTGCACAGCTGGCTTCTGTCTTATGACCCTAAAGACTGTTTTCCTCATCTCAATCACTTGAACTCATTTCATGAGTGAGTTGCAGGCACTCTCTGCAGTTATACACCACCTTTTCCAGAACAACTAGTGCGAATTACCCAGACACCCTTCTTGCCAAATTGTGACTCATTTTCCCATTGGGCAATCCATAACTCTCCAAGTGATCCTTACCCGTCTCACCCCTCAAAAGAGAAGCTCCAGCGGCTGAACCCCAAAGAACTTTAAACTTTTATATCAATTGCACCAAAAACCATAAGGTGGATGATCAGCTTTCTGGAAGTTCTAAGAGGTCGAGGAAAGGCATTGCAGAAAAGGACTGTAAAGGTTGATAGTGCTCAGTATTAAGATCTGCTACGCATTGGCTGAAAATCAGCCTCTGGAAGGACTGACTGCCCGTTCTACCAGGGCCAAGGCTGACACCACTGTGTTGGAATCCGGAATGCCTGTTCTTGACATCTGTCAGTCTGTGGCGTGTGCATCAGTGCACTCGTTCACAAAGCACCACTGCCACGATAACGGTCAAGTTGGGAGAGCCTTTTGCCTATTTTGTGTTACTAGATGTCTTGGTCTGAGCCCATGCCACAGTCCCTCCACCTTTGGGAGGTACTGCTTTGGCATCTATTTTGAAAGTGAAGTTTGTGGTTAGAAGTATTCATCAGGAGAACAAGTTACTTACCGTCAAGAACATTCTTTGTGATGAATTTTCTAATTGGCCTCCCACTTCCCCTTTCTATGTTTTTCTAGCATCTAAAAATGTCCCAAATTAGTGATCTGGGTACTGTTGCCCCAGTTATGTGATCCCTGTCCAGGGCATGGAAATACTTAAGCAAGAAACTAACATCTCATGCAGTGGTGATGTTTACATGCAGCTCTGTTCTGTCACTTCTGTGGTGGAACAAAGCCAACGTGAAGCTGCACGGGATCAGTGATATGAAAAACGTCCAGATCTAGTCTGTCGCCTGGGAAATATTCATAAAGGTGAGAAGTCTGCAGTTAGAATATCCACCAGAAACAGCGTTGCAGAAAGTAAGGGGCAGATGTATCAAGGATTGCATTTGCGATTCCTTAATAGCGAATTTTAGCGAATTGCTATTAAGGAATCGCAAAATGCTATGATATGTAGGAATCGCAATAATAATTGCGATTCCTTAATATTCCTTAATTGCGAATTGCAAATTGCGATTCGCAATTAAGGAATGCTTTCCCATTCATTCCTATGGGTGTAGAGGCCCATAGGAATGAATGGGAAGACACTCAATTTGCGAATCGCAATTAGAGAATCGCAAATTGAGAATGAATTTTCAAGGGTGCCAGGGTGTCCTTTGACACCCTGTTGCACCCCTGAAATACGTATGTGTGCACATGTAGGGCACATGCATGCCCTATGGGCATGTATGTGCGCCACATGCACTTTTGAAAATGCTAAAAGTGCATTTTCAAAGAAATGCATATACCACCAACTTGAAGTTGGTGGTAATTTGCGATTCCATAAGGCCAAATGCACTTTTTGGTGCTTCTTACATTGGATTTAAGGAATCGCAATTTGCGATTCATAAATGCAATGCAAAATAGGGAATCGCAAATTTTGCGATTCCTTATTTCTTGAGGCAGTTTTGCCTTAATACATACCACTAAGCAAAATTAGCGTTAGCAAACGCCGAAATTCTGCGAACTTCGGCGTTTGCTAACCATTCTTGCTTGGATACATCTGGCCCTAAGTGACTTATTCTTTGTGTGTGTATTTAAACGTGTGTACAGAGTACAGAATGGTCCAGTGTAATATGGTCATGTCCCCACTGGCCAGTTCTGGTGACCTAAATCACGAGGTGAATGGCCGATTGGTTTTCAGATACCACCATAACCCTGAGATGGCTATATAGAAATATATTCCACCTTTAACAATATTTTTTTTCCAGTCTGGAAAATGTTATTGAAACATTGAGGATAATACTATAATTCTGCAGTACAAGGAACAGAAGATTATGCAGCTCTGAACAGAGTTCTAGAGAAAAGTGCCTTGCTTTGTTAAAGCATATTGTCTGTAGAAGTCAGTTTGTTGAAGCAATTGCCAGCTAACAATTTAACCTAATTGCAGTCAGATTGGCGCTACACTTGCAGTATTCAACTATCGCACCAGACAGCAATTAAATAGATCCTATTCTGTTTGTAGCATGTGTGGATGTAAGTGCACATGCTCTTACCATCTAGTGTTCTGTCCGGAAGTTTGCAATTTGTTTTATTTCGAAAAAGTCTTCCAAGTAATATGATATAGTGACTCCTCCCTTAGTTGGCAATGCTCGTGGCCACCGGTTCCATTGGTTTTTTCCCCACCATTGGGTTCAGACGTGTACCAATCGTACTGTGTATTTGGTGCCTAACAGTGCTTTATTATTGGACCCACTCTATTGCTCAACTCCTGTTATTACAGAACTACTCACTGCAGTTGATCTTCGGTCCAGTTTTTTGTCTCAGACGTACACCGAAGACTGAGCTTCTCTCAACACCTCACTCCCGGGACACTGCCCCTTGTGTCGAACCTCATCAATGAGAATTCAAGGTCAGTGATGTAACTGGTGCCCTTCCAATACTGCCCCAGTGCCGTTCCAAGTTCCCCTGGACTGACCAAGTCTGCAATCTCTGCCTCTCTCAGTAGCACCACAGCACGTGCCAGGTTTGCCTTGCATTCCAGATGAAGAAGGCCGTTTGGTACCGATGCAAGGGGAGGTGGGTTCATCAGATAAAGCAGAGGCAGGAGTCTGTCTGGACCCAGACATCTTTGGGGAGCACTGTGTTGAAGTGGAGGAAGAAGCCGATCCCTCAGAGGCCCAACTGGTACAGTCCAGCGGAAAGCGAAATCCCTCGTAGTTCAAGGAAGAACAGCAAAATGCCCCCAGGATTCACAACCACAGAAAGTTTCTAACCAGGAGTATGGTCAGCACCCACATGCAAATCACTCTCTCAAAGGCCACGTGTACAGGCAGAGCAGCGCCCCAGAATGGGTCGGGTGTCCAACCCAGAGTCTAAACAGCAGCTTTTCTAGTCTTTGCGGCAGACAATGCTCTCTCCTCTGGCCATAAAAATTCCGAAAAGCCTCAGGCCCCTTTGAAGCCAGTAGGGTCTTTGACACTGGCTCAAAAGCCTACAGCGGCTTCAAAGACATCAACACCAAAACCCACATGGTTGCAAACACCTGCCTGCACATCAAAGGCCCCATTAACACCAGACTCATTCGGCGCAAAAATGGTCGACCCCCCCCCAGCTCTGAGGATTCAGACCAACCTATCCTGTCTCCAGAAGAATTTAAATGCTCTCCGAAAGGGTCTGTTAAAGATCTCCACAAAGCTGCCTCCAAAACTGGAGACTCTCCCAAGGAAGAGGAAATTAACATTGAAGAGCAAATTGCTTTGCAGCCTGTTCAACCTCTCAAGCATAAGAGGGACAGGAACTCTATCTCCCTCCCTGCTCAACCTACACCTTTTATCAGCACCACCTCCTCCACTACCTCAAGCTCCATCTCGTTCACGTTTACAAGGAGGATTAACCAACTTCTTATAGGGAGGGCAGCCCACTCCACCCTGCTGATCCCTGTGGCCCACCCTATGACCCTGAGCCTAGGGATGACATGTTGGATTACTAAAACGTTGATTTCTGTCACCCACCCAGGGTGATGGACCCAGCCAAGCCTCCTCCCCTTAACACTACTACATACCTCAAAGTTATACACAGGGCAGCCACATATCACAAAGTTGATATGCATGTTGTCCAGGAAGACTAGGACTTCCTGGTCGAAACATCATCCAAGACCTAACACACCCCTCATTTGCTATCTATGCTTAAGGGTATGCTCTAGACTGCCTCTGATACTTTAAAGAGCCCATTAAGGCAAGGGTGAGTATGCCTAGGTTTGTGTGTGCATGTGTATATGTATGTGTGTGTGTGTATATATATATATATATATATATATACACACACACACACACAATTTTCCGCATGAATCCTTTTCTGGATTCACATGCTGTGCATTACTAGGCCATCTAGTGGTTGGGTCCGGAACTTTCGGGATTTTTTTTGTGTTTATTGTCGATCTCCATTTGGTGGGAAGTCTGTCCATGGGGCGACATCAGATGGAGCCCTGGAAGTAACTGTGCATGGTTGTCATTTTCAGATTTTTTCTTTTCTTTTTTTTTTTTCTCCACTCTTTCCCACCTGTTTGCTTCATCTCACGTTTCTAGGAAAGTGGATTGGTTACACGTGAAGGTAGAAATTTCATCAAGTTGCAGAACTGCTCCTACTGGTATTTCTCTTGTCTTTTATGGCCTGTTTGGCCGAATAAAGAATTATTGGATACTCTTACTGGTAAGTAACCATTTCGTTTTGCAGCATGAATCCTTTTCTGGATTCATATGCTGTGCATTAGATTACGTAGCAGCATCCTATCCCTTGGGTTGTTTGGGTTGAAATGTGGATGTGTTGGCAAAAAGTTGTAGTACCTTCTGTGCCTCCTTGTTAATTTGGATGTCCACACAGTGTTTTGTGAAGGTGTGTGGAGATGAACAGGTTGCTGTTGTGCAGATTTCGTCAATGGGTACATTTGCTAGGAATGGAAGTGATGCATCCTTCTTTCCGGTTGACTGCACTCTGGGGGGCATGGGTAATGTCTTTCCCGCTCTGGTGTAGTAGGTTGGTTTAGTTTCCACTATCCATCGTGCATTTGTTCCCTTGGTTACCAGTGATCCCTTGCTTGCTCTGGCAAAGTAGACCAATAATTGGTTTCCCTTATGAAATCCTTTTGTTTCCTGTGGGTAGTACATTAGTGCCCTCCGCACGTCCAGTTTGTGAAGGGCCCTTTCTGCCCTTGTTTGGTTCTTGGAAGAAAGCTGGTAGTTGCATGCTTTGGCTAACATTGAATTGTCACTACCTTTGGTAGGAACTGTGGATTTGTTCTAAGGACCACCTTGTCCTTGTGGATCTGCAGGTAAGGTTCCTGTGTTAGAGCTTGTAATTTGCTGACTCTGCATAGGGATGTGGTAGCAGTTGGAAATGTTTTAAGGGTTAGAGATTTTAAATCAGTCTTGTGCATAGGTTCTAAAGGTCCTGTCATCAGTTGTGCTAGGACAGTGTTTAGATTCCACATTGGGGTTGGTACTGTTCTTGGTGATGCAACCCTTTTGAACCTTCCAAGAATCTTTTCACTATAGGGACTGTAAAGAGACCGGTTTTTGATGTACCTCTGGTATACACTTCTATTGATACTAGGTGTACCTTTAGTGAAGTATTTTTATCTGGGTCAATTTGACTCTGACCCTTTTTAGTTTCTTGTAATATAGGGAGGTGCGTGGCTCCCACTGTTTTCTTATAACTCTGTAGAGTCCTATCTGAAAGAGACACGTTAGTGATAGATTCCTTACCTTAGAATATCCCCAGGTGTCAGACTGGATCCGGCAAGTTTTCGTCAGCAGTACCCCTGCGCGTCGGCAGGCGTCGTGCGGCTCCGCGTACGTCGCTGGCATCGTAGCCGTTGAGATGATGTCGTCGGAGCTACTTAGACGCACCTGTGCGCGCTGACGTCAGTTCTTTCTTTTTCCGCGCCAGCAAGCGCAGATCCGAGAGAGAGCGGTACTCCTAGTTAAAAATTTTAACTTGGTTTCTGAGAATTTGTTTCTCTTGTTTTGTCGAGTACTCTACTCCTGGTGCAGTAGGGATGCCCGGGTTTAAGTCCTGTAGGGACTGCCGTCGAACCATGTCGGTAGCGGACCCGCATGACGTGTCTCTTCTGCTTGGGGCACTCCCATGACCCCGAGGCGTGCCCCGATTATCGGGCCATGGCGCCGAAGGCTTTGCGGGAGCGTTCCCGAAAGTTGTTGGAGGCCCGGCAATCGGTTCCGCTCCGCTCCAGGTCCCGCTCCCGTGGGAGGTCGAGGGACAGGTCGCGGAGCCGACACCATCGTTCGTCGGAATCGGGGACAGGTAAGTCACGGCGCTATAAGAAGTCGAAGAAGCGACGTCGCTCTTCGTCTACCCCTCACCGGTCGCGGGACGCGGTGGAGGGGGTGGGTGGTCACTCCCCCGCGTCTCCGAGGGAGCCTCCGTTGCGCTACGCCGGTAGGCTTGGCTCAGGACTACTGGTTTCTGCGGGGATGTCCAGAACACTTTGTTGGACATGCCTTTTGATGGCACACGCCTCTTTGGTGACAAAGCGGATAGCACTTTGGAGCGCTTTAAAGACTCCCTGGCTACGGCCCAGTCCTTGGGTCTTGCCACCACGCGCGCTCCCGTAGGGTCTGCTTTTCGCTCCTTTCGAGGTCAGGGTCGAGTCGCCCAAACGCGTTCCTTTCAGAGCCGTCGGCCTGCATGGCCGCAGTCTCAACGCTGCCGAGGTCGGGGGGGCCCGCCGAGGTGGGTCACTGGGCCAGCGGGCGGGTCAGTCCACCACCGCCCCTGCCACCACTGCCTCAAAACCTTCCTTGTCCGGTGTATCTGAAAGAGACACGTTAGTGATAGATTCCTTACCTTAGAATATCCCCAGGCGTCAGACTGGATCCGGAAAGTTTTTCGTTAGCAGTACCCCTGCGCGTCAGTAGGTGGCGTCGTGCGGCTCCGCGTCCGTCGCTGGCGTCGTAAGCGCCGAGATGACATCACGGAGACTACTTAGACGCCACCCATGCGCGCTGACGTCAGTTCTTTCTTTTCCGCGCCAG